>OX637468.1:22761482-23361482 GCA_951799995.1 Trifolium subterraneum
CCCGCTTCAAGCATTATCTTTTTTATTGTCCATAATACTTTTTTTCTTAACTCTCTAGTTTGACCATAATATTTGACTAAGAATTGTTTCATGAATGATTTATTGGATTCTTCTCAACAATTTGTAGGAGATTAGAAACGAGTATATTTTAAAAATAAAAAAATAAAATCTTGAAATGGTCATATTGTATCACGAAAGATTAATGTTGCTTGCTTTATGAACTTTTTAATGTTTTTATTGCTAATTAAAGACCAGTTCATTTGGATTAAAAGCAGAAATGTTTTAGCATGTATGATTGCATCTAATCTTCAAATAATTATGCACTACTAGTTTTTTTTAATGGCAATTATTTACTACTACTTTTTTCTTTTAGAGTAAATTACGTTTATCTTTTTTGAGAGATGCTTAAATTACAATATTTTATCCTCTTATGTTAAAATATACACTTTCATCCTCTCTTATACAAAACATATTGAAGAAAATTACACTCCTCTACATTGATAGAAGCTTGAATTTCACTCCCTTCTCCCTCCATCACGTCCTTCTTGAGCGCAACCTGCACAGTGAGTACAACCACATCCTCTTCCAGGAGAAGATACACCGGTACCAAAATTCTAGAGAGCGGGTTAAATTCAGAGACAAAAACAACGCATTTTTTTCCACACTCAAACGATCATTAGAAGGAAACGTAATTGTGTTCATAGACTTCAACTTCGCAACGGCGCATGGTCAACTCACAACTCCGTCCTTCAAAATAAAGTGCAACAATACTACAAAAATTTCTGCAGTAGTAATCGAACCAGCCACATACATTCCTTCTATGATGGCTTACACTCGATCTTTGATGAAGAAGGTAGAAATTCTCTTCTTAGACTTGTTCTAAAGAGGAGGTATCTGCAGCTGTTGGGTTTTTGAAATTGGCTACATTTTGCAAAAACAAGATTTAGTCAGATGGGGCAACATGTGGAAAAACATCTTGTACCCTGAAGTGCGCGCGCCTTGTGAACAGTGTAACACGTTTTATTTGGGATATATATCACTTGAATCTTTTTAAGGAAATCTCTGACATCATTCTTGTGCCCCAAGAATAGGGTTTCTGTTTTATTTGCTGAAAAAAGCGCATTTTATTTAAGTTCCTAAAGATGTGGCTATATTTTAGGAATATGTTGGATTTGCTTGAAAAATATGTTTGTACTGGATTTTCCCTATATCTCAGTTATTTGTGAAGCCCGAAATTGCGGATTAGCCATGCTAACTCGTGGCTATTTAAAGGAAGACTCAGACCTAATTTATTTACCGAAACCAAACCGAATTAGAATATCAAAGATGTAGTCTTTTAGGGTTTCGTGTCTTTGTAAGCCTTGTGCTTTAATTTGTATACCTCTGTGGTTGCTGCCTCTGATTATCAAAGCACAGAGTTGGTTTGTTTTAGTTGAGTTGTATTTGTGATTTACTCAAGAGCTTTTAAGCGAGAGTAAACTATTTGTGTCTAGGAGTGTGTCTCCATCATTTGATTGTAATCGTTTGTAAACAACGTTGTCTGTGTTGTTTGAGGGAAGTGAGAGGTGTCTCATATCTAGGAGTTCCTAGGTAGAAATTAGCACGGGTAGTGATTAGGTGATAAGTCGTAAACCGGGGTGTTTGCTGAGGGCTTTGAACTAACGTTATCATAGTGGATTTTCTTCCTAGATTGATATCCCCCAGATTAGGTGTGTGTTTACGCCGAACTGGGTTAACAACATACTGTGTTATTTACTTTCTTTGCAATTTATTTCTACCTTGTTTTTCTTGTTATGTACTGGTACGAGATGTGGTAAGCGATGTGGTAACATCTGGTACCCCATTTAGATTACGCCAGAATTGCAATTGGTATCGGAGCAGGCATCCTGTTCTGTATCTGGGTGAGCTCCAGGGAAGATACTTTCTGGCACTATGGACAAGGAAGAAGATGATATGCAATAGCAGTAGTGATATGTGAATTGTATGTGAGTATGAATGCCATGTTGTGTTGTGGGGGAGTAACTGTTTCTCTTGGTTTGTCTGCTATGCATGAAGTAAGGGGGAGCTAATGTGTTTTGTAGTATGCATGTTTTCAGAGGTAGTAAAGTTCTTCTGATGATGTCTTGGCATGTATGCATTGAGGGGGAGAAGTTTAATCTTTATACAGATGTGTTGCTTGATGTTACCCTATCTTGGCGACCATTCAGTCTGTTTGATTCTGAACTCAGATTCTATTTGGAAGTTGTGTACTATATCTCTCCAAGACATGTCTAATATTGTTTTAGCCAAAATTTGCCAAAGGGGGAGATTGTTGGGTTTTTGAAATTGGCTACATTTTGCAAAAACAAGATTTAGTCAGATGTTGGGTCAGATGGGGCAACATGTGGAACAACATCATGTACCCTGAAGTGCGTGCACCATGTGAACAGTGTAACACGTTTATTTGGGATATATATCACTTGAATCTTTTTAAGGAAATCCCTAACATCATTCTTGTGCCCCAAGAATAGGGTTTCTGTTTTATTTGCTGAAAAAAGCGCATATTATTTAAGTTCCTAAAGATGTGGCTATATTTTAGGAATATGTTGGATTTGCTTGAAAAATATGTTTGTACTGGATTTTCCCTATATCTCAGTTATTTGTGAAGCCCGAAATTGATGATCAGCCAAGCTAACTCGTGGCTAAAGGAAGACTCAGACCTAATTTATTTACCGAAACCGAACTGAATTAGAATATAAAAGATGTAGTCTTTTAGGGTTTCGTGTCTTTGTAAGCCTTGTACTTTAATTTGTATACCTCTCTGGTTGCTGCCTCTGATTATCAAACCACATAGTTGGTTTGATTTAGTTGAGTTGTATTTGTGATTTACTCAAGAGCTTTTAAGCGAGAGTAAACTATTTGTGTGTAGGAGTGTGTCTCCACCATTTGATTGTAATCGTTTGTAAACAACAATGTCTGTGTTGTTTGAGGGAAGTGAGAGGTGTCTCATATCTAGGAGTTCCTAGGTAGAAATTAGCACGGGTAGTGATTAGGTGATAAGTCGTAAACCGAGGTGTTTGCTGAGGGCTTTGAACTAACGTTATCATAGTGGATTGGTATCCCCCAGAGTAGGTGTGTGTTTACGCCGAACCGGGTTAACAACATACTGTGTTATTTACTTTCTTTGCAATTTATTTCTACCTTGTTTTTATTGTTCTGTACTGGTACAAGATTTGGTACGCGATATGGTAACATCTGGTACCCCATTTGGACTACGCCAGAATTTCAGCAGCGTTAGAAGTCCCCTAGCCCAGATGGCTTTCAGTGCATCTTCTTTAAGCAATATTGACACATTGTGGGGGACGTCATCTTCAACATGGTTAAAATAGCCTTTCATACAAGCTATTTTGACCCTGCCATTTTTTAAACTCTGATATCTTTTATCCCCAAAGTTGACCCATCTACAACCTTCAAAGACTTCAGAACAATTTGGTCGTGCAACATTGTCTTCAAGATTATTATGAAAATCTTAGTTCTTTGCCTAAGGGCCTGTTTGGATTCGGCTTATTTTTGAGCTTATGAAAATAACTTATGCGACCAGTGATAAAAAGTGTTTGGCCGAAGCCAAAAAGAGGTTGACCCACTTCATTCGCTTGGCGAATGATCTTCGCTTCGTGGGAACAACAACCAAATAAATAAAGTTTTATGTTAATTTATAAGTTTTCACTAACAAAAATTGTATTTTTATAAGTTGTTTTCTCATAAACTACCTTCAAAATGCTTAAAAGGTTATTTATTTGCATAAGCTATTTTGCATGAGCTCAAAAATAAGTCAATTCAAACGGGCCCTAAGACCGATTCTTGATTTTATTATTGAACCCTACCAAAGCAGTTTCCTTCCAAGAAAGAGGTAATTTTGATAATGACATTGTTTTGCAAGAATTACCTATTACATGATAAGGCCGTAAAAGAAAAAAGGCTATATCGGTTTCAAATTTACTTGACATTGAGAAACAATTTAAACAATGTTAACAGGGAATTTCGTAAGTCATGCCTCCACGATTTTGGCTTCCCCGGAGATACAATCCAACTTATCATGCATTATATCACCTCTTCCAATTTCTCTTGACTAGAAATGAGAACTAAATGTATCCTTTCAAACCTTCCCATGGTTTCCGATAAGGAGATCCCCTATCTTCTTATTTGTTCATTCTTTGTATGGAAAAATTATCCATTGCCATCAATGATGCGGTCCAAAACGGTGACTCAGCTCCTATCTAAATATCTAATGATGTAATTGTCTCACCATCTTTTTGCGGATGATGTCCTCTTCTTCACCAGGCCAAAAGTTCTCAATTACATCCTAACCTTCTTGCTCGCTTTAGTTGTGCTTTAGGTTTGAAGATAAACTTGTAGGAGTCTCGAGCTTTTTACTCTACAGGTATTTCCCAGACCAAGATAAACAAATTTACTTCTATCTCTAGTATTAGGGCACTACTTCCCTTAATAAATTCCTAGGCTTTCCGATCCTCGATAAATTCCAAGAGGAGCGACTTTCACTTTAGTATTGATGAAATGTAAACAACGGGCATCTTGGAAAAAAGACTTCCAAACAAACCCGGTCACCTGGCGCTAGCTTCGTCCGGCCTCACCTTTATTCCTTCCGACTACATGCAGATTGTCTGGCTTCCTCAAATAATTTGTGAAAGCATCGATCAAACCACTAGTAATTTCATCTGGAGAAACTCCAACAACAAAGGTATCCACTTGGTAAGTTGAAATAAAATTTCTCGACATATACAATATGGTGGCTTGGGCAATATCTCTTTTTTCGGGAAGCTTGTTTGGGATATGGTGCAATCCTCAAATAAGCTTTGGGTTTATCTTCTCTCTAGTAAATATATATGTACGTTGTTGGGTCATCTTTCTTCCTTGATAATAACCCTTCTAATGATTCTCTAACTTGATCCAAGTGCATCAAGTTTGAGAATGGTCTACGTGCTGAGATCAAGAGAGATATCGGTTATCAGAAAATCCGACAGTTCTTAGAGTTGGTTAGTAGCTGCAGAATCTATGAAGAGGATACTAAGGCTCATTACAAGGTAATGAATGAGCGAAGAGGAAGGAGTCAGCAGAGCCACCCTAAGCCTTACAGTGCTCCTGCGGAGAATGGAAAGCAAAGAGCTAATGATGATAAGAAGTCAGCTGGTAGAAATGTGGATGCGAGAGGTGCTCCTGCTGAGATTGTCTGCTTTAAGTGTGGTGAGAAAGGCCACAAAATCAATGCATGCAACAATGAAGAGAAGAGATGCTTCCGTTGTGGCAAGAAGGGTCACATTATCACCGGGTGCAAGCATACCGATGTTGTGTGCTTCAATTGTAATGAAGAGGGTCACGTTAGTTCACAGTGCAAGAAACCTAAGAAGCCCCAAGCTAGTGGGAAGGTGTTTGCTTTAGCTGGCACTCAGACACCGACTGAGGATCGTCTGATCAGAGATACATGTTTCATTAATAATACTCCTTTAATTGCTATTATTGACACTGGTGCGACGCATTGTTTTATTCCTTCTGAATGTGCATATAAGTTGGGTCTTGTATTGTAAAATATGAATGGAGAGATAGTCATAGAAACCCCAACTAAGGGTTCGGTGACTACTTCTCTATTATGTCAGAAGTGTCCTTGGTCTACGTTTGGTTGGGACTTTGAGGTTGATCTTGTTTATCTGCCTTTAGAAGGAATGGATGTAATTCTTTGTATGAACTGGTTAGAGTATAATCACGTCCACCTCAATTGTTTTAGCAAGACGGTACATTTTCCTTCTACTGAAGAAGAGAGTGAGGTGGAGTTTTTGAGTACAAAGCAATTGAAGCAGTTAGAGAGAGATGGAATGTTGATGTTTTCTTTAATGGCTTATATGTCTGTTGAAAATCAAGCAGTGATCGATCAGTTGCAAGTTGTGAATGAATTTCCAGAGATCTTTCCTGATGAAATTCCAGATGTGCCGGAGTGGAAATGGGATAGTATTTCCATGGACTTTGTGACGAGTTTGCCTAATACTCCTAGAGGGAATGGTGCTATTTGGGTGATCGTGGATAGATTGACGAAGTCTGCGCATTTTCTCCCGATCAATATCAGTTTTCCTGTGTCGCAGTTGGCGGACATTTACATTCGGGATATTGTGAAGTTGCATGGTGTTCCGTCGAGCATTGTGTCAGATAGGGATCCACGGTTCACTTCTAGATTTTGGAAGAGTTTGCAAGAGCTTTGGGTTCTAAGTTGAGGTTGAGTTCGGCTTATCATCCGCAAACAGATGGTCAGTCGGAAAGGACGATTCAATCGCTTGAGGATGTATTGAGAGTATGTGTGCTTGAGCAAGGTGGGACTTGGGATAGTCACCTTCCATTGATAGAGTTCACGTATAACAACAGTTACCATTCTAGCATTGGAATGGCACCGTTCGAGGCATTGTATGGTAGGAGGTGCAGAACTCCCTTGTGTTGGTTTGAGACGGGTGAGAGTGCAGTTTTGGGGCCATAGATTGTTCAGCAAACTACGAAGAAGGTCAAATTGATACAAGAGAAGATGAAAGCATCGCAGAGTTGACAAAAGAGTTATCATGACAAGAAAAGAAAAGATCTTGAGTTCTAAGAAGGTGATCATGTTTTTTTGAGAGTCACGCCGATGACAGGTGTTGGTCGTGCGTTGAAGTCAAAGAAACTGACTCCGAGGTTCATTGGTCCATATCAGATATCAGAGAGGATAGGAACGGTGGTGTATCGAGTGGGATTACCACCACATCTTTCAAACTTGCATGACGTGTTTCATGTGTCGCAACTTCGGAAGTATGTTGCGGATTCATCGCATGTGATTCCAAGAGATGATGTCCAAGTCAGGGACAATCTTACGGTTGAGACCTTACCAGTGAGGATTGAAGGTCGCGAGGTGAAGAGGTTGCGAGGCAAAGAGATACCTTTGGTGAAAGTTGTTTGGGGAGGAGCATCTGGCGAAAGCTTAACGTGGGAATTGGAGAGTAAGATGCTGGAGTCATATCCAGAGTTGTTTGCTTGAGGTATATTTTTGAGGACGAAAATTCTTAAAGTTGGGGAGAGTTGTAACGCCCTAATTGAATGACTTTATTTTAATTAATTGTAAGGAGATGAGTAGTGAAGGGAATAAGTAGAGTTAATGGGTTGAAATTGGAGTTAAAGGGAAATAATAGTATTAAGTGGAATTAGTAAGAATTAAATAAGAAAGTGGGAGGTTAAGAAATAGAAGTCAGAGAAAAGAAAACACTTTTCACGTAAAACAGAGAAAAGAAGGGTTTTGGAGAAAAGGGAGAAGCACCAAGAGAGAAGAGGCTTAGAGAATCAAGTGCAGCTGTAGGATTATTCGCTCATCAAACCTAAGGTAAGGATGGGAACTTATACTTTAATTCCAAGCATGTAGTTCTGAAAACTGATTTAGCATGAGAATTGATGAAAATTGGGAAAACTAGGTTAACTATGAATTTGATTAATAATGGAATAAGAAGCACCTGAATCATGTTAGAATCACTGTTGTTAGATGATTAGTAATATTGGGTGTTTGATTTCTTAAAAACTAAGAGAGTCTAAGGAGATTATATGAAAAAGGGTTACTATTAGAAAGTGGTTAAATTATGATGAACAGTGAATTTTAGTGAAACTTCTGCTTCTTTACCCGCATTTGCGATTAAAACGGGTACTGATTGGTACATAATTGGTCTTAGGGGTAAACGCGAAAGTTGTAGATAAAGATGTTAGCTTTCTAATGGCTTTGGTTTGACTTCAAGATTATTTTTGGAACTTAAGTTATCGTCAAATTACTACATGTAGGTCACAGTGAAACCTCTGCTTCTTTACCCGCATTTGCGATTAAAACTGGTACTGATTGGTACATAATCGGTCTTAGGGGTAAACACGAAAGTTGTAGATAAAGATGTTAGCTTTCTAATGGCTTTGGTTTGACTTCAAGATTATTTTTGGAACTTAGGTTATCGTCATATTACTACACGTAGGTCACAGTGAAACTTCTGCTTCTTTACCCGCATTTGCGATTAAACCTGGTACTGATTGGTACATAATGGGTCTTAGGTATAAACACGAAAGTTGTAGATAAAGATGTTAGCTTTCTAATGGCATTGGTTTGACACAAAAAATCCTTGTGAATAATTTTATGTGAATTTATGAAGTTGGATGATGAATTAGGATGTTGTGAAGTAGAGTCCTTGTCGTCGTGTCAAGGTCATATGAGTTGTAAGAAGTTGTCTAAGTTGATTAAGTTGCTGATTGTCGTGGCATTTTACAGAGTTCACATATGTATTAAAGTTGGGGGCTTGATGCGCTGTGAGCTTATGCTCAAACCCGTTGGGGGCTTGATGCCCTGTGAGCCTACGCTCAAAAATTGTTGGGGGCTTGATGCCCTGATTGGTACCAAATGCATGCTGCATAGTCAAGTCGTCTAGGTTTTTTAAGTTGGAGTCATGTTATCTAAGTCATCGAAGCATTGTCGTGTTGTCGAGTTGTGACAGAATTAATGAGTTGCATCAAAACGTTGTGTAGTTCACTGATGAAATAACGTTTAGGATGTTTTAAGTTATTAATTCTATGTTGATGAATTATATCCTTATTATTATTGTATATGTATCTCACCCTTCTGTTGGAATTGCCGCCTTGTGGGCAAGTGCAGATATTCAGGACTAGCTGCAGTTGTGAGTTGACTCCCTCATGGTCTTAGGATGCTCTGATACGTAACGGGGCGGGTTTTATTGTTGGATTGTCCTTGTTACGTATTTTTCCTTGAGATTTCATGTTGAAATAATTTAGTTGGATTTTTGTATTAATGTTGAACATGTTGAGGCCTTAGAGCCATATTTTGGTTGAACAGATTTATGAATACTATTTCCGTTGCGAGATTATTAAAAATGTTATCAGTTGATGTTAGATTCATAGAATTTTTTTTTTTACTCTATTACTTAAGTATTTTACAAAATGTAGCATTCCGTATACGTTGAAATACTCTGATTTATATGCATGATATACCTTGTTGGGAATACGGGGTGTTACACTGTTCATATCTAGTGATTCATCATTTAGGTATTTCTATAATCTTTTAATCTCAATAAATCAACATGTCGTAGATCCTATTTTATATACATGCTCATATGTTTATTTGGCTTCCGCACTAAAGTAAGATTATGGATTTAATCTTTGTTATTGAGAGCATGTATACAATTAATTATTACTTCTATAATTCTTTAGTCTCGAGATTTTTATTCTACAGGTATTTCCCAGACCAAGATAAACAAACTTACTTCTATCTCTAGCATTAGGAGCACTACTTCCCTTAATAAATTCCTAGGCTTTCCGATCCTCAATAAATTCTAAGAGGAGCGACTTTCACTTTAGTTTTGATGAAATGTAAACAACGGGCATCTTGGAAAAAAAGACTTCCAAACAAACCCGGTCACCTGACGCTAGCTTCATCCGGCCTCACCTTTATTCCTTCCGACTACATGCAGATTGTCTGGCTTCCTCAAATAATTTGTGAAAGCATCGATCAAACCACTCGTAATTTCATCTGGAGAAAATCCAACAACAAAGGTATCCACTTGGTAAGTTGAAATAAAATTTCTCGAGATATACAATATGGTGGCTTGGGCATCTGGCTAGCAAGGAAAGCTAATATCTCTTTTTTCGGGAAGCTTGTTTGGGATATGGTGCAATTCTCAAATAAGCTTTGGGTTTATCTTCTCTCTAGTAAATATATATGTACGTTGTTGGGTCATCTTTCTTCCTTGCTAATGACCCTTCTAATGATTCTCTAACTTGATCTTCTATTATCCAGGCTAAAAACATCCTCAAAGACGATTTCTCTTGGTGTGCTAGCTTAAGATCCTCCTCATTTTGGTTCAACCATTGGACCACTCTTGGTTGTCTTGGGGCACTTGGTCCCTATATTGATATTCTTGATTTGCATCTTACACCCCCTAATCCTCCACACTATTGATATAGATTTGAAAGCTTCACCTTCCTGAAAAGACCAAATTCTACTTTTGGTTGGCTTGCCGCAACTGTATGTCCACTCCCTCTTTGCTCAACCACAGCAAGATGAATCCTTTAGTTACATGTGTTTGTTGTGACCTCCATGATGAATTTTTTCTTGATTATATCCAGGACTACGATTTCTTTCGTAGTCTTTGACACCACACAAGTTTCATTAACCCTGATTTCTTCTCTAATGCATACGTGTGCGATTAGCTCAAGAGGGGTGCCACCGAATCTCAATCTCTCACTTTTTCGATAGATGTCTGGTGGTCTTGGAGACATCGCAATTTGATGTGCCTGAATAATGAGCATTGGTCCTTAAGCCAGCTCCCTTCAACATTAGTTCTATGGTTAAGACCTTTAAAAATTATTTTTATCGTGCTTCTAATGGCGTGTCAACTGATAGATGGATTAAGTGGAACAACAATAATTACTCATGTGTCATTCTTAATGTCGATGGAAGTTGTCTTGTTTCTCTCATTCAATCTGGATTTGGTGGAATCATCTGAAACACCTTTGGTTACTATCTTATAGGTTTCTCAAGCTTCATTCAAGGATCTTCTCCATTTTGTATGTTGAGTTTTATGCTATCTACAAGGGGTTCTTGTTGGCCAAAGATACGAGAATTAATGAGCTTGTTATATTCTTTACACTGTATTAACCTCATCAAAAGTCTCTAAGTTAAGTATCACATCCACGCTGTGTTGATCCATAATATAAAGGAGCTGGTCGATTTCTCAGATCAATATTTCTCTTTGTCACACTCTTAGAGAAGGAAATCAGTCCACGGACTTCTTCGCAACGTTTAGAGCCTCCTTAGATGTTGACTTTTTAACTCGCTAAAACTCTAGTAATAAGGAAATCAATCAAATCAAACATTAATCTCATTAATTTTTTTTTTTGTTTTCACCGTTAGTTAAAGACAAATTAAAGGCAAGTTGACTATACAGATATTAGAGTCCACGCGTTTTTTCCCATGGCTAAGGAAAATAAATTAATAATAATCTCAGATCTATATTCTATTTAGTCAAATTGGGCCTCACAAAATTGAATTGGAGTGACCTTGTTTTGGTGCATATACGGCATTGTTTTGATTTTTGTATATACTAATTGTATGCTGTGGTTGACATTTGTGTTCTTTTTAGTCGTCATTCATCACACATGTGGATTGGATACATTAGCATTGACCTACTTATACTTAATTATTCTCATAATGTTACCTAATGATGATGATGATTTAAATTTAAGGTCTTATTAGCAACTACTACTTTAAAATACATATTAAAGAATAAAAATGTAGAAGTTCTATGGTGAAAAGAAAAATTGAATATTTAAGATATTTAACCCAAGACTTGGAATTTTTTTTTTGACACACCTAAGACTTTGAATTTAAAATACTGTTAATTAGCATTTGTTTACTTTATAAATAAAATAAAATAAACTTATAACTATTTATTCCGCTAAATGAAAAGTTCCATATGCTTAGACCATTCTCAAGGGAGGAGATTTAGCTTCATAAGCCTTGGTACGAAATAGATACACCAATCGGACAAAAAACTAATAAAAGAGAGCTTATTGGACATACATGTTGGACCTCTTCGTTTAATTTGTACATGTATAATTTTATACATTAAATGAATCTGGCTAACCTGTTTGCAAATAACGAGTTATGATATGTTAGTTCAGGTTCGATCCACATTAATACACAGGTTAAATGGTTGACCAAAGAACTATTGCAAAATAAAATTAAAAAGAAAAACACATTTTTTTAATAGTAGATGTTGTTTTTACAAATTTATCTTTTAAGTTATGTTACTATTAGTGTTTATTGTAAATTGTAGAAAAAATGTACATTAATTAGGGTTATGTTAGTATAGAAATAATTAACGTAGTTGAAAATTTAACCATAATGGGACAAGAAAATTTCTTTGTAGGTTATATTTAGGGGATGAATGTAATATTTAACAAGAAATAACTGGAATTGAAAGATTATAAAAAGTTTAATGTCAATTGATTATAAAGACAATCCCTACTTTAGTATATGTCAATTGATTTTAGATACAAGTAAAAAAATAAAAGTTTGAATGAATTAAAAGATTATAATTCAAACCCTTAATTTGAAAATACAACACAACAAAAGAAAGTGTTTGGCTTGACAAAGAACCTTGTGAGTTGTGGTATGCATAAGCATAAGCATGACCTTGGGTAAGTCTTTCTTTTTTAGTGCAGGCCTTGGGTAAGTCTTTACCATGCCGTAACTAGCTAATTGTAGCAAGTTTTATAGAATAATCACTTCTAGTTCTAGCTTTTCAGGTTGGAGAGCAAGTCACATGGGCTGATCACTTCAAGATATACCTACTGGTTTGGACACTTGCATGCCACTGCCAGCAAATATATATAAATGAAGCTTACATAGTTTTGTAAAATTGAAAAAAGGAAAGCTATATGTATGTACGCGAACATATTCACTTTAAATTTTTTGATATACTTTATATGTGACCAACCAACTTATCCTATTTGTGAAAGAAAAAAAAACTTATCCTATCTCTATTAATTAGCTATAATGCCTTGTGCACTTTTGGAAGTAATTGATTTACTTGCATAAAAATAATAACCACCACATCATTGATTTTCTATTTTACTATTAGAGATATGGTTAGTTAGTCTATAAATACTCCATCCGTTCTAAAATATAAACAAAAATGAGCCAAAGAAACTTGATATATTTGGTTAAAGATTTGGATCAAATATATTTAATTTTGTTAACCAAATTTTTCTTATATTTTAGGAATGAATGGGTAAGTTTTACACTAGTCATTTGTATGTAACTTTTTCATTATTGTAATTCTACTCATTACTATCAATACAAGTTTGCTAGTTTTCCCTTTCATAAAAAAAAATAAAAGTTTGCTAGCTTTCTCTCTACTTTTTCATCGATGCCATGTTTCTTAACATATTTCTTTTATTTTGTTTTTTTTAACAACAAAGATTTTATGGAGTGGAGTATAAGCATAATGAAAAGAAGATTAAGAGTTCGATTCCTATTCTCAACATAAATTAACAACGACAAACAATATTCATTACCTACATTGAGCATTTTTTTAAAAATAATTAAAACAAAGGGGAAGAACAAAAGTGACACTAAAATACACGAAATTGAATATTCAAATAAAAAGTGACTAGCGTTTGAATGTCATACGAATGTAACCGTGATAAAAAATTTCACTATATGATTCTTTCTAACTTTTTTATATACAATAATTCTTTTTAATTTTAAAAATTAATCTCAACAATTATACGAAAAAGATATTCAAATTACATAAACATAAAATATGAAGGTAGTGTCTTGCCTTGTCAAATAAGATTGCTATTAGTATAAATTAGTAAATTCATGACAAACACACACTCAAATTAGTACATAGTACTATTATATTACAATTTGGTTCTAGATAGAGTAATAAGTACTGCTAGTATAAAAGCAAACACAAAACATAAAGAAAAGAGAGTCCTAATTAATTAATTAGGGGGGCCTCAAATACCAACTTAGTGCAGTTAGACAACTAAGAGGTCTTTGAGAGCTCGTATAAATAATGCTCCTTTTTCTGTACGCGTAAAGTCTCCAACTTTAACACTGTCTGCTACCAGAAACTTCCAATTGATTCTGTTTTTTGTTGTATTATTATTAGTAGTACGTAGTAAGTTTTTTTAATTAATCCAAGCCTTCTGCATTATTTATTAGAGTGATATCATTAGCATCCAAACTTTGCAATAAAGAGATACAGTATCTTTTAGTTGTTGATTAATAATCTTCAATTAATTTAAGGCCTAAATACAAGTGTTTCTCTCATTCAGTGATCTTACATGGTCATATGTCATATGGTTGGTCAAACACTACATCTGTATGGTTATTTATGAAGTCGTAAAATACTCTAACGTTTAAGTTGGTATATGTGGAAAGTGAGAGATTTTATAGATAAATTTGATCTCCGAGCCCGTTGCATGAATGTTATAATAGGTCTCTGACATGGAGCTACAACCATCAATGTGAGAGTGAATGTAACTGTCTCGACATTAATGGCGTTGGAATATAATGACCTTGATATCATGATTGACATTGATCAAGGTCAATCATTCAAATGTCGGCTGTTATAAAAAAGTTGTCTTTTGTGACGGTTGCACAAGAATATGTGATTTGGGGCAACATGTTCATTAGGTCGAGCAGGTTGAATCATATCTTATCATGTGTTTGGTTCACACAGGATACCAAACATGATAACTATCATATCATGTTTGTAATACATACTTCACTCATAATAATATGATAAGATGTATATCACATTTAAATGAAAAAATTAGCCTTGTAAAACAATTATATTTTAAAAACAAAATATATAATACTTTGAATTTTATAGATAAAAAATATAAATAAAAGCAATCAAATACTTTTATATAATCTTAAATAAAAATAATGAGAAAATAAACATGTTAAATTTTTCATATGAATCATGATATCAAATAAATAACTTAATTATATATGTTAGATAAGATAAATAAATATATGATATATCTTATATGTAAATAATAAAACTACCGCAAGAGAATATATATTTAATTTGTTATAAAATTTAAATTAATATTCCTATTTTGCGATAATTTTTTACTTTAAAACATTGTAATTTTAGTAGAGTTTTGATTTTTTAAATTATATAAATTACAAAATTACTCTTGTGAGAAAATTGTGCATATATTTAGAAATTAATTATTTTTAATTTACTATCAAATTAATTATTTATTTATATTTTATTAATTTTCATTTTTTTTATTTTAAAATATATTTTACAGAATAAATCGGTAACTTATTTTCTTATCATATCCTATCTTGTTGGTAACCCAACTCAAATTCAGGATAAAAAATTTAATTGGAGAGACGAGATATGATAAATTCCAGGATTAACTTTTCATATCATGCTGCTTCACGAAACTCTGGATTGTGACAGATTATGATACAATTATCTTATATGTCTCTCATCCTTTGCATCAAACGGACCCTAGTTTATTCATTTGTTCTCTTTATGCTTTTATTTAATATTTACTATGTGAAATTATAGCAAAAAAAATATGGAATAAGATTTCAATGAGTATTGAAATTGACAAAATTATGGTGACCTACAAATATTATACTTTGTTGCAGGGGACGGAGGCATTATGTTAACATTTTTACCACAAAACTAACGGAAATGATTAAAATGACTAATTAAGGGACTAAAATGAAATAAAAATTAGTTAGAGGACCAAAATAAAAACCAATAAGTTAATGACCAAAATAGCAATTTAGCCAATTTTATATATTTAAATATCGACCCTATATTTTATTGAAATTAGGAACACAAAATCCTCTTTGGTCAGCAAAGATAAAAGAAATGTTTCTTGGTGAAAGAGATAATATCAAACTATTGAAAAGGAAACCGATATGAAAAGAGGATATTTTCTATAGTATATGAAATGAAGAGGTGTAGCACTCACACACTCATAGATGTTGTCTTGTGTGGTTATACGTGTAGTGTTGGTGAAACTTATCAGTTAGTATCAATTTATCACATTGATAATGGATTATTAATGTAGAGGCCAATCAAACATATCTAATCTAACACTAGACATGTTATCATTTTAGTAACCACCACTTTATGTCGTTTTTTTATTGATAGCAAAGTAACTAATATTTGCCCCAACAAGTTTCTAATGTCATTTTTGCAATAACTCAAACCGTCCATGTCAGGGTGTACAGATATAACAAGCCATACTCTATATAACTCCAATTAATTTAATTTGTTGAATTTCATTCACATGGCTTCTTCTTGTAGTATACTGTATTTTATTTGACAGAGAGTGATGACTAAGAAAGCATCTCCAAACCAAAAAGCCAAAGTACTAACAATGAGTACTAATAATTAGCTTCAAAAGTAGCCGAGGAAAAAACATGTACATCATGTAAATAATTGGATTTCTTTTATTTATTGTCCATTTATATACATATGAAAATTAATTAGTGAAACTCGTTTTTATAAGTGAATTCTATTATTGAATTTTATTAATCTTCTTCCCCTTTATGTTTATCTCTCAAATATTGTTATTATAGATTTTCTAAATTTAAGGTTCAATATTTAATGTAAAAACCGATTACTTAGAAGATACTATTTCAACTGGTATAAACCGACAACACATAAAGGATTATTGCATAATGATTGAAAATAATATACTCTAAAATTTCAAACCCTAGTAACAACCTAGGTTACAATAAATTGTTTTTTTTAATGGGATTTTTTTTAATTTTTTGGAATGGTAAATATATTATTATTAATAATTAGGTTTTTCCACAAAACAATCAGAGATCCCTAAAAGGATTCCTTTCACTACTAATTTTAATTTTATTGTTTCAATTTCTTGTATTACATTCATAAACTATGGTGATAGAACATCATGTAAATATACTCCATAAACAAATAATTACATATAAAAAGAGAGATGCATGTATAAATGATATTTGTTAAATAATAATAATAACAACATTATTGTTTCTTGAAAATTTATATATCATGATATCATATGAATAAAAAAAGAATGAGATCCACAACCTTTGTAGCAGACCCCACCCATAATTATTACACCACCTCCCTTTCTTCCTCCAACTCACAGATCTACACCTTCCTCCTCCTTTCCTTGCTTTTGTGCTTTCTGTTTCTTTCACATTTATATCCTTCTTCTTTCTATACCAGCTTCATATATATATCTATATTTGTTTTTTCTTACATTACATTTCACCGACACAAATAATAATAATTAACAATATTTCAACAAAAATTAATAACTCCACAAAAGCAAAAAAACAAGAAAAATGAGAGAAGCTTCTTTTTTTTTTTTTCTTTTTTTTTTTTTTAATCTTGAAAATGAGAGGCATGTGATTATGATGTGATATGATGCAACTAGAATAATAACATAACATCAATCAAGCGGAATCATCGGGTTGTTCATTATCAATACGATTTTCCTTTTTTAGCCTCGGCTGAATTCCATAATACCGAACATACCATTTCACGAATTTTCTCAAACCCGTTGAAAGATCCGTTACAGGTTTATACCCGAAATCTCTATTAGCCAATGTAACATTCGCATGCGTATACGGTACGTCACCGTTTCGTGGCATCTTAATCACGTGTTTCTTCGCTTTCGTTGTTAGAAGATTTTCCAGAATCGATACGAGTTTCCCCACCGGCACCGGCGATGTGTTTCCGAGATTGTAAATTCTCAATTGCGCCGGTCCTTTTTTCTTTCCGCCACTTCCGGTACTTTTCTCCGCCGTATCTAATGCTCCGATACATCCTTTCACAATATCATCGATGTATGTGAAATCACGCGCCACTTCCTTTCCGTCTTGTGTTTGATATACATCAATCGTTTTTCCGTGGAGGATATCTTTTGTAAAGAAGAAATACGCCATGTCTGGTCTTCCCCAAGGACCGTAGACGGTGAAGAATCGGAGTCCGGTGAGGGAGAGACCGTAGATGTGATTGTAAGTATGTGCGATTTCTTCGCCGGCTTTTTTAGTTGCGGCGTAGAGACTCGCCGGTTGATCTGTTCGGTGAAGTTCTGAGAATGGATTCTCTGTGTTTAGACCATAAACTGAGCTTGATGAAGCCCAAACAATCGACGGTTGAGGATTCGCGGCTTTGGAAACTTCTAGAAGGTTCACAAAACCTGCAATGTTTGATTTGATGTATGATTGTGGATTTTGCATTGCGTAACGAACTCCGGCTTGTGCAGCTAGATGAAGGATGTGAGTGATCGGAACTACGTCGAAGAGTTTCGATAACAATGGACCGTCGTTTAAGTCACCTTCGACGATGAAGATTTGATGCTGAGATAGTAGATCTTGTCGTGCACGCTTCAACGACGGGTCGTAGTAGTTATTGAAATTATCAAGACCTAAAACGCCGTCGCCGCGTTTTTTAAGAGCGAGGGAACAGTGAGAACCGACGAAACCAGCTGCGCCGGTGACAAGTACAGTGAAACCGTTAGGACGGCGAGGAGTTGCGGAGTGACGGATTTGGCGTTCCCATGCTCCTCCGCCGCCGAATGCGGAGGTGAGGAAGTGGGAATGGGTGTGGAAGTGGTGGTTGGTGGTGTCGGAGAGTGGTGGATAATTGAAAGTGAAGAAGAAAACGACAACGAGAGCGATTAAAAGTGTGGCGCGGAAGAGAAGTTTTGAAGAAGCGTTAAGGAGTTTTGTGCTGTTAACTTTTCTGATGTAACTGTTGTAACGTTCAAGTTTTATGGTTTTGCTTGTGTCTGGTGGAGAAGCCATTTTGAGAATGGAAAAAGCTGCAAAACACAAAATGGATTATGGATTATGATGTTTGGGATTTGGGGATTAAGAAAATTGGTGTTGATGTCAGTGTTGGTTGTGTTGGAGAGAACAAATTGTGTTGTGTTGTGTTGTTTTGTTTTGTTTATGATGATCACTGGAGCTAAAAAGGGGTTACCTCTAAAATGTGTGTTTGTGAGAGCTGATTTGAGGTTGAGCCCTGAAGTTTCAAGGGTGTGTGAGAGGATTATTAATATAAAGGAAAGGACTAAGGAGAGAGAGTGAGAGACAGAGATGGGTTGGTGTTGGTTGGAGACCACTTTCTTTTTCTTCTTAACTCTTCACACACACTCTCATGGAAAGTGCTAGTAGACCAATTAAGCTTAAATGCATTTATTCCCTCCGTCTCATGATATAAGCAAAAAAAAATTCATACTCATTAAGAAAAGTAAAATGTGATAATTTGAAATATGACTTTTTGTGTTTTTCTTGAAATAAATTTCATTTCATACTTATTAAGAAAAGTAAAATGTGATAATTTGAAATATGACTTTTTGTGTTTTTCTTGAAATAAGTTTGATTGGAAGATGTAAAAAGAATTTTGATTGGTTATTGATTATGGGAAAAAGAAGAGAGAGAGTAAATTTTATGAGAATAAGTAAAAATAAATCTTGGAAATGTTAAAAGTTGATTTTTTTCTTATAATTTGGAAAAAGAAAAAATAGTTTTTTTTCCTTATAATATGGGACTGATGGAGTATATTCTAACTGATTTTAGGGTCACGCTAATTGGTGCCTCATGGCACTGATTAAGGAAACCAAAGATAAAAACTTTAAATTAATTTTTTTTACACTTTTTACGCATATTACTATATTTGTTTGCTTAACCAATGTCCTGGGAGCACCGTTCCACATTTTCCTTAATTTTAACTTAAAGCATGATTTTAGTCGTTCATTTTAGGATCATCTTAAATAGTACATCCAAATACTAGTTAATTATACTAAAATAAATAATTTTTGCATTAAAATGCTCATTATTTATGCTTTATTTAACTTCTTAACAAGTGTCTTAGAGACACTCGTTAAGATATTCCTTCATTTTATACTAAATTTCACCTGACTCTTTTTAAATATTTTTTTATCTTTTTATAAGACTTTCAAATTTTTAAAAGAATCAATTATTTCTTCATTAATGTACTCCAAGTTAAAATAACTTTTCACACAATTTGTAATAGTAATATTCTATAAAAATATTAACCCGTTCTTCATTTTTTTAATGATAAATTAATGTAAAAACAATGACAATTGTTAACAAAATTTAATACAACAATTAGTTTTTTTAATTTCCGTTTGTTTCTTGAATGAAGTTATATAGTTAGAGATGGAGGTAGTAATTTCTTTTGAAATAGCTAAAGTTAATAATTTGGGGGTATTTATCATTAAACCAATAAAAATAAGTCATATGCAAGTGAAATAAAAGTTGGATACAAGTTATTTGTGTATACTATATGCAACTTGTTCTTATTGGTTGATGGATAAATAATTCCGAATTATGAAGGGGTATAGTATAGGAGTTCTCACCATATTCTATAGACAAAATTAAATGTTATATCAATTTATATTAAAATAAATATTAATTTTAAATATGTTTTTTTTTTACCACCAGTATTCAGTCCACTGGACCCCCTAATTTAATTCGGGAGTTAATTCTTACATCAAGGGATTCTGGTCCCTTCTGATCGCAATTGCGGTGGATCAAACCTACCAAGTTCAGCTCCAATACATTTTGTCTAATATCGATACCTAACTATAAATCAAAAGATAAAGAAATTATAGTGTGTCGTTTTCATTAATTAATGATGTGACATAACTAATTTGGGTAAAACCTCAATTATTAGTACAATTTTTCTCTTTCTAGGTTTCATCAATCAAATGTAAATTTATTCTATTAAAAAATACTAATATTTCTAATTTAAATCGTCGATATTATAACATTCAATTAATGTAATTTCATATCTTTTGTAAAGAAAATTTTAACTACAAAAGACTAAGCTCTTATATTTAGAAATGAAAGGGCTAAGATAATATTTTATACCGTGGTTAAAATGCTCACTAAAAATACATTTAAGCTGTGTAATTAGTTTAGTGAAATTATTTTCAAATATACTATTAATTATATTAATTATTAAATAAATTTAGAAATATGTGACCAGTAATATCATTGCCCTTCCTATGCTGCGTGGGCCTTGCCAATGCCAAGCTATGAAGGAGAAATACAAATATTACCTCCGTCCTATAATATAAGCAAAAATAAATATTTTATACTTATTAAGAAAAGTAAAATGTGATAGTTTGAAGTATGAATTTTTGTGTTTTTCTTGAAATAAATTCATTGGGACAAGAAAAAAAAAAATTTACTTATAATATGTGACAGATGAGTACTATACTTACCATTGCACCACCATGTGCTTTTCACGTGCCAATATGTCAACCCTCTGTCTACTAATTAATTTCATAAGATACCATTTGGCATTCATTCATACATTATTAAACTTTATGTGCAGGATAACAAACACCCAGCTTCAATTCTTTCTGCACTTTCCTTTTTTTTAAATTAAAGACTATATAGTATATGTTTTTTAATATTTAATTAATTATATCAACACTGTTAAATTGTTTGTTACAAGAGCATTTTATAAGAGGGTTTGGCTGGTTTGGCCAATAACCAAACCCAAATATAGAAGAAAAAATGCCACGTGGATCTAACTGTATGTATGAAGAATTAATGGAAGATTAGATTTACTTATAAGTCAATGGGTTCAAATTCTGATCAATGTGCCAAGCCAAGAATCATCAAACTCATGTCGACCAAAGATAATTAATTGTCCGAATTTGACAAATGCCCACCGACAACCAATCTTAATGAATATAATTATCTAATATAATTATAATGTAATATAGTACAATTGTTAGCATTTTTATGTTGTTAATTACTATAACAGTTTTGTAAGTCAATCACTATGAATAATGCATTATGGCGCTATAATTCGTCAAAAACAAAGAGAGACATTATCTATATGATCAATACTCGATTTGATATAACAAACTTGGTGAGTAAATATATTAGTCTTAATTAGGAACCTTGGTTAATTAATTTATGTTTTTACATTTTAGTGTTATTCCATATTGGACCAATCCGCCATAAAACTCATCCAAAGATTGGATCCCTAGTCACTCAAACAATTTTTTGAAACCCTATTGTGCGCTCATCGCTAACCCTAACTCTAATGATCGAAGAGGACAAAGTGGAGATACCGACATGATATCCTCTCAGAATATACAAATATTACACTATGGATAATTTTCTGTACTATTAATTAATATCGATATCTAGACACGCAATGAAAAATACACATTTTCCATTCTAATATCTTACTCTCAATCAAATACTGACTTGAATTGCTCGAGCATCTGTATTTGTAGAAACCACCTCACCTTGGAGAATTCAAAGTGTACGTTGTCCTACTATTAAGACTTGGAAAATTGATGTAAATATGGATGAGTGTGGCCTCAAGTCGGCTGTCTAAATCATCATTTTTGGACTGACTCGAAACTTGAATAGAATCAAATTTTGTACAACTTGTTTGTTTATTTGCTACATCAAAGTTTTAATTCTTGTACTTTTTTAATCACAAAACCAAACACGATAGTAACTTGTATCCACACATCTCTTTCATCCTCTTCTACCCAGAATTTACTCTTCCAATAGTTGAGAATTGCATTGGATTCTTATTCGATGCATGAGGTTGTCATAAACCATGTCTAATAAATTATCCATTATATATTAGCCCCACTTGTATTTAAATAGATTCAACGTATATATACAGTATTTCATTAAAATTATAAATTCATTTATCATGTTACTTTATTTAATGTAACGGTGTAGTATATACATTTTATTTAACATGTTCAAGGTCAATTTTATCATTACAATTTATCATATTATCTCTCTTCTTTCTCTTTCCTAATTTTTTGCACTAAATGTGAGTGAATGTAGGGATTTTTGAATGTAGAGAATCTAAATCCCATGAGGATTGAACTCATGCCCACTAATTAAAAAGCCATGTCTACGGTGCACCACTTGATTAAGTGGTGCACGGTGCACAAATTATTAATTACTCCCTCCGTCCCAAATCTTTGGTCCTTTTAGTCTTTTAGTTTTGTCCCAAAACATTAGTCCTTTTAAGAAACCAAGACACAATAAATGGTACTTTACCATTTATACCCTTACAAAAACAAAAACATTCATTAAATGAAATTTTATCTTTCTTAATAAAGTAAGGGTATACATGACAATCTTTACTATTTTTTAATCCACGTGCAGAACTCTAAAAGTACTAAAGTTTTGGGACGGAGGGAGTATAAAATAACGAATACGAATTTTACAAAATCAACTGTTGATTGAAAGTTTATATCATATAGATTATCCATGAAAATTTTGAAAAAAATTGAAAATCGTTTGATATGTTATTGAGGCTCATCAAGATTAACTGTTAATCTTGATGAGCTTGAATAACATCAAACGATTTTCAATTTTTTTCAAAATTTTCATGGATGATCTATATGATATAAACTTTCAATCCAACGATAGAATTTGTAAAATTCATATTGTTATAGTGTAATTGCTCACTTGTGCACCATGCACCACTTAATCAAGTGGAGCATGTTAGCCAAAGCCTATTAAAAAAGTCTAAATATTTTATACTTGATCAATTAATCTTTGCCGGTAGTTATACTTTAAGACTAAAACGATAAGAGTCTAATATTACAAGAAAAACGAATTGATTTTTCAGAGACTAAAATTCAAAGTCGCTCATATTATAGAGATGAAAAACACACTTTGCCCAAAAAATAATATGCCAAGTCGTCATTCCTTAAATAAATGGTAAATGACACATCATCAAATACATGTCATCGCTTTTGCGTGATATGTCTAAATGAATGTCTAAAATAAAAAGAATCTGATATTGTGGAGGCAAAACGATTTTTTTTTCATTACATGAACGAAAAACGCTTTTTGCCCAAATTTTATTTACAAATTATTCTTTCTTTATTAGTACTTACAAGTTAGAACTTTAATTGTTAATTCTTTGTTTGATAATTACTTTTCAGTTTTTTATCCTTAACATTACTCTATTATAGTACTTTACACCATTGTTGGCTGAAACCCAACATTTCACATTTTTAGCTTGCATAGATTTATCCAATGCGTGTTTGTAATCTGAACTACACAAAAAATTCTTCATATAAAGATCAAAGATGATGGCAGCAAATTAAACACATATTTTTGTCATAATTGAATTTTGAGGCATGAAATATTGTAATTCTTATCCTTTACAGCTAAGAGTCCATTGTAGGAATTATTACATATATAACGCGTTGGAAGAAAGTCGAAAAATGTTAAGAAGTACGTTCTGGACATTTTTGTTGACTCAAAGTACTTCCCACAACCAAAGACAAAAACTTTCAAGAACTAAATTTAGAAACTAGAAAACATTTATTTTATTTTAATAAAAACGTTTTTGTGGACACGTTGAATGATAAAAAGGTCGGTAGTGCATTGAGTTGATAGCTTGTTGGAAGAATTCCGCGTCTTATGGAGCTTAATTGGCCGGCTGTGTTCATAGAATTGAGCATTTGGTTTGACTCAATCCTACAAAATCGGCTTATAAATTACTCCATTTAGTTTCATATATAAGAAAAAATTGACTTTTTACATTCATTATAGAATTGGTGTATCTAGACAATAATATAGTCTAAATACATTAATTCTACAATGAATCTAAAAAGTGAAAATATTTCTTATATATGAGACTAGAGAGAGTACATATTTAGGCTATCTCGCAATCGATGTGAGATTTTTTAACACACTCTCTCATACCCAGCACTATTCGGCTTGGTACGAGGATATAAACGATGGATGATCCGATAGTAGAAACCTGATAATAGGTGGTCCAACGGATCATGTAGAGGTTCTGATACCATCTTAGAATTGAGTGTTAGAACAAAAATGGTTCTTAGAACAAATCCCAAGAGCTTGATAAAGTTTTGATGATAACAAAGTATTAATATGCAATTGAAGAACACTAATGATCTTAAATGAAAGTATGCATGCAGTTAACAATGAAGATAGAGTCTGAGAAGCTCAAAGCAAACTATACGCATCTGAAGCATTCAGAGGTTCTGAAGAAAGTCTGTTAGAAGCTACAAGAGTCTCAGAAGCAACAGAATGATCAAGAAGCAAGAAGAGTCTGTCAGAAGCAATTTAAGTGTACTCTCAGAAGCTACACAAGAATGACCAAAACACATAAATATGATGGAATCAAGTCTAGAAATATTTCCCTCAAACTATAATCTACTCAAGGACGAAATGGATGATGAATGTGTTAGTCCAACAAGAAGCAAGAAGAGACAACGGTATTATTATTACATCTTATGTGTAAAGGAACTATCTTCGAGAACCAGAAAAAAATAAGCAGTTTGCCATTTGGGGAATAAGTTAAAACATGGTATGAGTACCTTTCAAACGTGCAAACTGATCTCTCACAACGGTCATATTCAAATGTCTCTATTTCTAAAGCCTATAAATACAAGACCTCTTTGAACTGACAATGTTGTCGTTGAATGATCAAACTTCTCAAAAGAGCTTAAACTCAAGAAGCTGCACACAACAGAAAGAAAGAAAGTGTTCATTCAATCCAAAGAACTTAATAGCAAACATCTACACAAGACATAAACTCAAGACCTTCATTCAACGTCAAGGCTTTCTGTTTTGACAACATTTTTAAGAGTTAGTCATAGGTGTATAATTGTAACCAGTCTTATTTTATAAGATTTGGAAGTCTCTTGCGTTCGTGCTTGAGCAATTTAGAAGTCTCTTGCTTTTGTGCTTGAGTAATTTGGAAGTCTCCTGCTGTGTGTTCTAGAGCAATTAGAGTAAGTCTCTTGTTGTGTGCCTGAGCATCTTCTGAAGTCTCTTGTTGTGTGCTTGAACAATTGTATAATCTTGGTGATTATAATGAACTCTCTTGTTCAAAGACAAGGGGACTGGAGTACTCTCAAGTTGTGAGGGGAACCAATATAGAATCTTTGTGTGTTCTCTCTTTCTCTTTCATCCTCTCAATCTTGCTTCTAATTTAATTATGTGTTTGAATTATCCGCTGCCATTATAAACTCTGATAGATTTTGTAATCTTGAAGAAAATTTTAAATCCTCAAAACACAATTCAACCTCCCTTCTTGTGTTTTTCACACCTTCATTTAGTATTTAGTCTAACTCAAACCTACAAATTAAACCGACTTTATAAACACACATTTATGTCATTTCGCAATTGATGTGAGACTTCTTAATTGTGGTTTATCATTTATATCACCAAAGCAATTAGTTTAGAGATCCATTAGCTAGCAATGGAAGTTCTTTGCGCACTGATATATGTTACTTTGAGTTTTGTCCCCTCAGATTCACCATTTGTTTGATGCTGATGTCTTGGGTATAACTATACCTTATATAGTTTCTGTTCTGGGCTGGGCCCAAAGCACAACACACGGAGGAACCTGCTAGACCGTCGAGTAAGATCCATTTGAAGAGCAGCCCATCACGCTTCTTACCAACAGTCAGCACGCCACTTCCCCTACGAAGTGTAATGCTCGATAGCGGAATGATGAGCATTTAATGTTCATCACGGCTCCTCAGCCATTTTCCGACAGCCATTGATGGTCATTACTTCCCATCAACGGTCTTGGCCTAGCGCTGAGGGCTATATATATGTTAGTGTAAGCCCTAGAGGCCAATAGTTTTATTAGAACTTTGTACTTGTATCGAATTATTTATTATTAATAATAATGAATTTCTTTATTATGTTTGTTTTGCAAAGTAGTAAAGTCCCTAGAATAGTCAATCTGTTTAATGGATCATTAAGTATGACTTAATTGTGAGACCCCATTGAACCTAAGGAAACTATTCTTAAAGTATCCGCAGTCAAGGCTTTACTGTGAAGTGGGATAACAGTAAAACATAGAGACTATTATGTGAGTAGACTGATGACCACATCTCACAGGTCATGGATATGAGATATCAAGTCTTCACATAGATATAAATATTAGGAGTAATATTTATATTGGATTGACCCGCCATGAATACTACATAATGTGTTATGTAAGTGTCATAAGTTATTCTCATAGTGATAGTGGTGTATACCACCCTTCGACCTGAAACCGCTATGGACCCTAGATGTGGAGTCGAGTACTTTGTTGTCGTTCAAATGTTGTCCGTAACAGGACAACTATAAAGTCGGTTGATGGGTACTCTGTGAATCATGCTGAGGGACATGAGTGACCTAGATGGGATTTGCCCCTCCTACATATCAGGAGTAATATCTATGGGCCCCTTGATCGAGTATGACTAAAAGTGTGTGGCCACACGAGAATAAGTCAATATGAGATATTGGACTTGGATTAAGTATACTCGGGTATCAAGGAATATTATAATTGGACTATACAAGGATGACACATACTATGCCTTGGGTTCAATTTAGATATAAGTGCAAAAGGGTAATTATACGCATAATCATTATCAGAAAGGTTATGTCAGATCACATGACATTCTCGTTGTTTGGGTAGCAGTGATGTGTTGCTAGATACCGCTCACCTTTTATAATATTAAATATATGATTTAATATTATTACCAACGTTGCGAGAACCTACAGGGTCACACACATAAGAACAAATAGGAGAGAGATTGATTAAATGGATGAGATTCATTTATTTTTGGTACACCGTAACGTACGGTAGAATCAAGTGAGAAATACAGTACACCATAAGGTTTGACATTGTTAAATTATTCATTTAAATAATTAATTTTGATTAATTACTAGAGGTGTATAGTTATGGCCTTAGCGTGTTTGGCGTTTATTTTATTTGGTTTAAATACGACCTGCGTGTCGTGGTTTATTTTTAAATACGGCCTGCGTGTCGTGACAATTTATTTATTTTATTTATTTTAAATAATTGTAATTGCTCGTGATAACGGGAGACAATGCCAAACAAGGACGCCGGTGGAAAGAGTTGAGAAGTCAAATCAAAGACCGAAGACTTGTAATTTGTATTTAGTTAATTTTGTCTTTCACGCTAGGTGGCCATAACTATAATACCTAGTCTTATATGTTTTGTATGTGATGCATGATATGTAGGATGTGTGTGTTAGCATGTTTTATTTATACGCTTTAAATTTTTCAGTGTATTCTATATGCATATTGAGAGTCGATTATATGTGATACATAAGCCGGTGAAATCAAACTTAATTAAAATTCCTTAAAAGAAATATTAAGTTAAAAGCTTTCCAATATTTAGCACTCATCAAGACTAATATCAAATTATGTGGGCTCGCCCTAGTGAGGTGCATATTCTATACTAGTAAGGTGCGATAGGATAATTGTAATATCCGACTGCTATTTTTTGGGTCCAACTTAACTAAACTAATTATAATAAGATTATATAAGTTTAGAAGCAAGGGTTGGGAACAATCCATATGATGGATTAGAATAAGGAGTTATTCACCCAACTAAGTAATGTTCGAGAATTGTATGTGATACAATTGGAAGGAGTTCCTACCTAAATAGCTATGTTTTGGGTGATCAGTCAACGCTGACTCAAGACGTCGTGAAATATGGATCTCGACCCACTAGAAAATCTTCCAACGGGATTTTCCGAATCAAATGTTAAGGGTCATTTGGTTTGAGTAAAATAGTGGGAGCATATTTAATTAAAGGCCTAATTGAATATGTTTTTAATGATACTTATATCTTCATATTTTCTTAAATGTAGATTACCATGACAACAAACAGTTCAAACAACATTTTGCGATCAATCCTTGAGAAGGAAAAATTATCTGGAAACAATTTTCTAGATTGACACCGAAATTTGAGGATTGTCCTCAAGAATGAGAAAAAGCTGTATGTTATCGAGGAACCTGTTCCTGAACAAGCACCGGCTAATTCCGCTACTAGGGCTGAGAAAGATGCTTATAAGAAGCACGTTGATGATTCCTTAGAAGTTTCATGCATCATGCTAGCAACCATGAACTCTGAGATTCAGAAGCAACATGAGAATATGGATGATTTCGCTATGATCGAACATCTAAAGATGCTCTACCAAGAGCAAGCTAGGCATGAACGATTTGAAGTTTACAAAACTCTTTTCCAATGTAAGTTGGCAAAAGGATCTCCTGTAGGACCTCACGTGCTCAAAATGATTGGGTATGTTGAGAACCTAGAGCGATTGGGCTTTGCCCTTGAGCCAGAGCTTGCTATTGATCTTATCCTGCAATCGTTGCCGGAAAGTTTCAGTCAATTTGTCATGAATTTCATTATGAATGATATGGACAAAACTCTGCCACAACTTTCAGCTATGTTAATAACTGCTGAGAAGAACATAAGTAAAGGAAAAGGAAAGACCATTATGTTGGTCAATGATGGAAAGTTTAAAAAGCAGAAAAAGAAGCCGAACAAGTGGATGGGTAAGGGAAAGGGCAAAGAAGTTGCCAAGCCTAAACCTATCACTCATGCTTTGAAGCCTAAGGGCGGTATAACAAAAGAGGGTAATTGCTTCCACTGCGGTAAGACCGGACATTGGAAGAGAAATTGCCCAAAGTACTTGGAAGATAAGAAGAATAGAATAGAGAGTTCCAATTCAGCAGGTATTTTTGTTATAGAAATTAATTTATCTACTTCAGCATCATGGGTATTGGATACCAGATGTGGTTCTCACATTTGTACTAATGTGCAGGGGCTCAAAAGGAGTAGAGAACTGGCAAAAGGTGAAGTTGATCTACGAGTCGGCAATGGGGCAAAGGTTGCTGCTTTAGCCGTAGGAACTTATGTTTTAACATTACCTAGTGGTTTAATAATTCAGTTGGAGAACTGTTATTATGTACCTGCAATTAGCAGGAATATTATTTCCATTTCTTGTTTGGACAAGTTCGGTTTTTCATTTATAATAAAGAACAATTGTTGCTATATTTATTTGAATGATATTTTCTATGTTAGTGCACAAATGAATAATGGACTTTATGTCCTTGATTTTGAAACGCCAATCTATAACATTGATACTAAAAGGATGAAACCAAATGAGTTCAATCCTACTTACCTTTGGCATTGTCGTTTAGGCCACATAAATGAGAAACTCATTTCTAAACTCCACAAAAGTGGACTTTTAGACTCTCTTGATTATGAATCATTTGAGACATGTAGATCTTGTTTGTTGGGAAAGATGGCAAAGACCCCATTCACTGGAAAAGGTGAAAGGGCTAGTGATCTTTTGGCCCTCATACATACAGATGTGTGTGGACCAATAAACACACCAGCCAGAGGAGGTTTTCAGTACTTCATCACATTTACTGATGATTACAGTAGGTATGGTTATGTGTATCTGATGAAACACAAATCAGAATATTTTGAAAAGTTCAAGGAATTCAAGAATGAAGTACAAAACCAACAAGGCAAAAATATTAAAGTGCTTCGATCATATCAAGGTGGTGAATATTTAAGCTTAGAATTTGATGACTATCTGAAGGAGTATGGGATTTTATCTCAACTCACTCCTCCTGGAACACCGCAATGGAATAGTGTATCCGAGAGAAGAAACTGAACCTTGTTAGGCATGGTACGGTCAATGATGAGTCATACAGATCTTCCAAATTCCTTTTGGGGACATGCTCTATTAACATCAGCTTTCACACTTAACCGTGTTCCATCCAAAACGGTATAAAAGACACCATATGAGATATGGACTGGTAAGAGACCAAGTATGTCTTACATGAAGATTTGGGGTTGCGAAGTTTATGTGAAACGACAAATTTCAACTAAACTTGAGGCCAAATATGATAAGTGCTTCTTTGTGGGGTATCTTAAAGAAACAAAAGGATACTACTTCTATAATCCTTCTGAGGGCAAAGTAGTTGTCGCTCGAACTAGGGTACTCCTTGAAAGGGAATTCATTTCCAAAGGAATCAGTGGGAGGAAAATAGAACTTGAAGAAATTCAAGAATAACAAAGTAGTGACACACCTTTGGAGGAACAAGAGCAGGACACACAAGTTGTTGTGGAAGAGCAGCCTGCTCAGGTAACACAAGACCAGCGTAGGTCAAACAGGATACGTCACCAACCTGAGAGATATGGATATCTCATAACTAAGCAAGGTGATGTATTACTCATGGATCAAGATTGAAATTCTGGCGATGTCCAGATGGGGTACCGGATGGGGCAACATCTTCTTCAACACAGTTCCCAGCAGAACATAATGGACAATTTAACAATAAAAATAAAATAAAATAACACAGTATGTTGTTAACCCAGTTCGGAGCAACCTCTCCTACTCTGGGGGATACTAATCCAGGAATGAATTCACTACTATAGTTCTAGTTCAAAGATTCCAAAACCTCTCGTTTCTATCTTATCGCCTAGACACTATCTCATGCAATCCTACCTAGGAACTCCTAGATATGAGACGCCCCGTCTCACTTCCTCTTAGCCACACAACCAGCGTGACCGTATAACACTAACAACAATTTGGCGAAGAACATACTTCAAACAAATACCTATCTCCGTACTTTAAAGCTTAGGAGTAGATTAAAAGATTACAACTCAACTAAAAACAGTCCTACTCTAGCATCAAGATGATACAAGAGTGGCTCACAAATAAAGCACAAGGCTTACAAGACACGAAACCCTAAAAGACTACATCTTTGATATATTTGTTTAAGCTTCGGTTTCGGTAAATAAAATAGGTCTGAGTCTTCCTTTAAATAGACACGAATTAACATGGGATGATCATGAATTTCGTGCTTCACAAATAGCTTAGATATAGGGAAAATCCAGTACAAACATATTCTTCAAGCAAATCCAATAAATCCCTAAAATATATGCATATCTTTAGGGACGATGCAAAAAGCGATATGATCAGGAAATAAACTGAAATCCTTGTCTTTGGGAACAAGCAAGTCGCTTAATGGATTTACTTCACAAATAAAACGCGCTAATATTGTGTAACAAACTGTCCACATATTCTGGCCTCAGGATGTTGTACCAAAGGTAGCCCCATATTGTCCCTCATCTGACTTCATCTTGTTTTTACAAACTGTAGCCAATTTCAAAAACCCAACAAAGATGAGCCTGTGACCTACCAAGAAGCCATCACTGGCCCAGAGTCTGAGAAGTGGCTAGAGGCCATGAAATCTGAAATGGATTCCATGTACACTAACCAGGTATGGACCTTGGTTGAGCCTCCTGAAGGAATTAATCCTATAGGATGCAAGTGGGTATTCAAAAAGAAGACTGACATGGATGGTAAGGTACATACCTATAAATCACGACTGGTTGCTAATGACTTTAAGAAAATTCATGGTGTGGACTATGATGAAACCTTTTCACCAGTTGCAATGCTTAAATCTAATTGAATTTTGCTTGCTATTTCTGCATATCATGATTATGAAATTTGGCAGATGGATGTCAAGACCGCTTTCCTAAATGGAAATCTCCTTGAGGATGTGTACATGACACAACCTGAAGGCTTTGGCATTCCAGAGGAAGCCAGAAAGATTTGCAAGTTACAGCGATCAATCTATGGATTGAAGCAAGCTTCCAGAAGCTGGAATCTTCGTTTTGATGAAACTGTAAAACAGTTTGGATTCATTAAAAATGAAGATGAACCTTGTGTTTACAAGAAGGTTAGTGGGAGCATAGTCATGTTCCTAGTGCTATATGTGGATGATATATTGCTCATGGGAAATGACATCCCTACTTTGCAACAAGTTAAGACTTGGCTAGGGAATGCTTTTCTATGAAAGATTTGGGCGAAGCAGCATATATACTAGGAATCAAGATCTTTAGAGATAGATCACAAAAACTGCTTGGCTTAAGTCAGAGTACATATATAGACAAAGTGTTGAGACGCTTTTGTATGCATGAACCCAAGAAAGGATTCATACGTATGCAACATGGCTTATGTCTATCAAAGACCCAATCCCCTTCAACTAAGGAAGAAAGGGATCACATGAATAAAATCCCATATGCATCTGCAATAGGATCTATCATGTATGCCATGTTATGTACTCAACCAGATGTCTCGTACGCTTTGAGCGCAACGAGCAGGTACCAGTCTAATCCTGGTGATCCTCATTAGGTTGATGTCAAGAATATCCTTAAGTACTTGAGAAAAACTAAGGATTCTTTCTTGATATACGGAGGTCAGGAAGGGCTCGCGGTAATAGGTTACACCGATGCTAGCTTCCAGACAGATAAAGATGATTTTAAATCGCAATCTGGTTATGTGTTCTGCTTAAATGGTGGCGTTGTGAGCTGGAAGAGTTCAAAGCAGGAGACAGTCGCTGATTCTACAATTGAGGCCGAGTATATTGTTGCATCGGATGCAGCAAAGGAAGCTGTTTGGATCAAGAAGTTCATTATTGAATTTGACACAATCCCTAGCATTGTGGATCCCATTGATCTCTATAGTGACAACAATGGTGCAATCGCACAAGCTAAGGAGCCTAGATCTCACCAACGATCCAAACACATACTTAGGCGTTATCACCTCATTCGAGAGATAATAGATAGAGGAGATGTGAAGATATGTAAAGTACCAACACTTGACAATGTTGTTGACCCACTTACAAAGCCTCTTGCGCAACAAAAGCATGATGGCCATACTAGATCTATGGGTATTAGGTATATGCCTGATTGGCTCTAGTGCTAGTGGGAGATTGTTGGTTTAAGCCCTAGATGCCAATAGTTTTATTAGAACTTGGTACTTGTATCGAATTATTTATTATTAATAATAAGGCATTTCTTTATTATGTTTGTTTTGCAAAGTAGTAAAGTCCCTAGAATAGTTAATCTGTTTAATGGATCATTAAGTATGACTTAATTGTGAGACCCCATTGAACCTAAGGAAACTATTCTTAAAGTATATGTAGTCAAGGCTTTACTGTGAAGTGGGATAACAGTAAAACATAGAGACTATTATGTGAGTAGACTGATGACCACATCTCACAGATCATGGATATGAGATATCAAGTCTTCACATAGATATAAATATTAGGAGTAATATTTATATTGGATTGACCTGCCATGAGAATACTACATAGTGTGTTATGTCAGTGTCATAAGTTATTCTCATAGTGATAGTGGTGTATGTTGGAACAAAATGTGTTTTGATACACACCCTTAGTTTTGATGATAACAAAGTATTAAATGGACAATTGATGTTACTAATGTTTAAATTAAGTGTGCAGGATAATCTTATGAACATACATTAGCACACTTGATTTATGCTCTGAAGGAACCTATGAAAGTCTGAATCATTTACACTCTGAAAGAGTTCAGAAGCTAAAACGTGGTCAGAAGCTCAAAAAGGATCAGGATGTCTACAAGAGTTCAGAAGCTTAAGAGAAGTTCAGAAGCTCAGAAACATTCAGATGCCTACAAAAGTTCAGAAGCTATTTGGTGTTATTCAAGAGTTATTCAGAAGATGAAGACGTTCAGAAGCTGAATTACGAAGGACTATCAGAGGCCAAATATTCAAACTATCATAGACCAATCATTCAAGACCAACTAGACTTCAAGATATCAAGGTTCATCAGAAGCAAAGTGAATTCCAATGGTCATCAGAAAGGCTACATCACCAAGTCTTACTAAGCTTGATGATCTCTTAAGGACAACTAATTACAATGGTCATAAAGGATGTGATCATATCCTCCCTAGGAGCTAGTTGTACCTTATTACTGTATTTGGACAGACAGTAAAACGTGAGCTTATCTGTGAAGAAGAAGTGCTCTGCTTAAAGTAAATTCAAAAGTTACAGCTGTCCATTTACAAAGGGATTCTACAACGTCTCAATATCTTTCTTCACTCATATATATATCAGAAAGAAAGAAGTTGATGAAAAAAAAAGGAACTAAGGAACAACAACTGATCTTCATATACTTATACTCTCAAAATTGAGTGAGAAATTGTTAACTAACTAAAGCCTCTGAAGTTATTATCTTGTAATAGTTTTAAGCTTAGAAGTTAGTATTTACTCATGTGTGAGTAATTTGGAAAAGTCTCAATCTTAGTGATTTGAGCAAAGAAGTCTCTTAGTCTTGTGTGACTTTGAGCAAAGAAGTCTCTTAGTCTTGTGTGACTTTGAGCAAGGAAGTCTCTTAGTCTTGTTTGACTTTGAGCAAGGAAGTCTCTCTGTCTTGTGTGACTTAGAGCAAAGAAGTCTCTTGCTTGTGTGCTTGAGCACTAGAATTGTAATCTTTGTGATTATAGTGAAATCCCTTGGAAGTGCAAGGGGACTGGAGTACTCTCGTTTTGTGAGGGGAACCAATATAAATTCTTGTGTGTCTCTCTATCTCTCAATCTCTTATTTACTCTTCCATCATCCTTTTAGATTCAAGTTGTTTGTGTTAAGTATTCCGCTATGCTTAAAGACTCTGATAGATACTATTATCTAGAAAAGTTTTTAAAATCTAAAACACAATTCGACACCCCTTCTTGTGTTTTCTCCCACGCACCTTCAATTGGCATCAGAGCCTGGTTCTGTTGGAAAATTACTTAACAGTGAAACAGTCAAGATCCTAAGGAGAAAAACATCATGGCTCAGCTATTCAATGATTTGAATGATTGGAAGCAGAGGTTATATCAACAAGTTGCTGATCTTATCAAGGAAGTTGAAGATGGACTAAATCTAAATGAAGATCAAAGCAACAATAAAAATCCTTCCACATCATAAGCTGAACAAACCTCTAATATTGAATCTATAACCACTACTGCTTGCTTCATTAGTGATGATAATGAAAGCATTCAGAGAGCAAGAGTAAATGGTCTGTTAGATCAATATGAAGAATTTAGAATGGAAGAAAATGAGAGCATTGGAGAAATGAGCTCAAGATTTCAAGCTATCACAAGCAAGCTTGAAGACTTTAGCAACAAACTCAGCAACAAAGAGCTTGTAAGCAAAATGCTGAGAAGTTTGCCTCTGGACTGGAATGTAATTGCAAATACAATAGAGGAAACTAAAGACATCAATTCAATGAGTCCTGAATCATTGATTGAATTACTCAGAGACCATGAATTGGCTCTAAAGGATAAAGAAGAGTTGAAAAGTGAAGAAGTAGAAGCAGCAAGGAAAGGAAAGCAAGCAATGGAACATGAAGATCTTGATGAAGAACCTGATGAAGAGTATCTTGAAAGGTTTTCAAGGGAACTTCAAAGATGGTACAACTTCAAGAAGAATTGAGGAGCAATGGCAAAAGGAATGACAACCTGGGAAGAGCTAGACAACTTCTCTGAAGGTGAATCTGAAGGAGAGAAGAAAATCAAGCTCTCAGAACCTGAAGAGCAAATGGAATCTGAAAGAGCACTAGGAGCTGAAGAATCAAGCTCTGAAAATGGGTCAGACTCTGAAGATTCAAGCTCTGATTGAGAGTCAGATTCTGATAACTTAGATCACATCAAAGGAAGATTGAATCAGGTAAACTCTCGTCTCTCCAAAGCCAAATTGATCAAGCATCTTGAAAAAGCTTTACTTAAATCCTTTAATAGTCAGCAAAAGTATAAAAAGCTTAAAGCAGACTATGAGAATTTAAATAAGGAAGCAAATCACTCTGAAGATCTTTAACAAAACAAGAGATCTTAAGAGAGGTTATGCTATGTGTTGCAAACCCTATGAACACTCTCTTGCTTTCAAAGAATATTGCAACACAAATGCTGATCAAGATAAAATTGTTTCTATGCTTTGCAACATTAGTACCAACAACACTAATGGGATTGGATACTCTAGTGATAAAACACTAGAGGAACCAAGCTCATCAGCTATTGCTAGAAGCTCTTCACTCACAAATCTTTATACCACATTTGTACCTGATAGTACTCAGATGGAACAAATGAAGGATAAAGATTTGGCAACTAACAGTCTAGGACCCTCAAACAAGTGGGTACCAAGAGACAAAATTATTTACTTAAATGCAGGTCAAACAAGGACTCTGGACATTCCAATCACATGGATGCATGTGAATGTGAATGGAAGGAAAGCAATTGTGCATAGAAGGCACATCTTGGATGAGTCAGATGGAGAAGAAGATGAAATGGAGTACATAAACAACAGGAGAGAGTATGAAGAATTTGAAGGTTGTTTTGAAGAAGACTTTGATGATAGCAACTCTTTATGGTGGGATGAATGCCCAGACTTTGACCTTGAAAGAGATTGACAAGAAAAGCCTAAAGTGTACATAAATAAAAGGCTTACAATTGAACAAAATGTCATCAAAACAACAAAGCTTCAAAATCAGGTAAGTAACTCTCAACTTCTGAATGACAAGTCAGAGGAATAACATTCAAGGTTAAAAATGTTTTTGAGGGAAACTTGATTTATTTAAACAAAATGTTCAGAATTAAGACCTTGAAAAATCATGTCTGAACATATATTTTAAATGTCCTGAAAAATTCATTTTTAGACTCTGAAGTACTTTAGATTTCAGCATCTGAAGTAGTTCAGACTCTGAGAAATTTTCAACCTCTGAAGGTTAAGCCTCTGAAAAGGAAATGAATTGCAAACGTTTAAGTATTTTTTACTGAAACGTTTTGGCGCTAAATGATCAACACGTACACACGTTCTGATTGGTTTGAAACAGTTAATGATGGTTCTTTCCTTTTTGATTTAATTTATTGTGTGTTTTGTAACACCCCAAACCCGAATTTACATAAAATTCTAACTTTCAAAAATATTTTACACAAACTCGGAGCGGATACAAAGACTTCATTGATTAAATCAAGACCAAAATACAAAACACTAGTTTGGGTATTACATTCTCCAAAAATAATACTAATTAATAAAAATAGTATTCACCGGTCTATACAATAAGTACTCAATTAATACAACATAAATATAACAGACTCGATAAACATGAACCCTTCCCGTGTCCTAATCAGAGCAGAGCTTCACCGACAAATCATACCAAAAACACCTGGGGATCTGAATCGCCCAACGATCCAGCAAACGCACAAAAACAGAGAGTTAGTTACATATAATCGGCATTCAAACAAACGAAAGTAAGATACTAACATTCAATCCAATCCAACATATACAATACATATATTCATCCATCATACATATATTTAGCATGTATATAATAGCAATCCAACAACATCAATAAGACATGTACATTTAATCATTTAATATACATATACATATTCACACCATCAATGATCAACAACTTATATGCACAATCACTTAGCACATAATTAGACAAATATCACATCATCATCACATATAGCACATTTAAGGTTCACCTTCCTAAATGCATCTAATGTCACCTTCATGCCATGTCCCCTAGACACGACTACATGCATGCGGTACCATTCACCAAAATAGGATACAAGAATCCTATGCGTTATGGATCAAACGTCCAAGCTTCATCAATTCGTTATGGGTCAAACGCCCAAGCTTCATCAATAGACTCAATCATGATGCATGAACATATATATGACGTATGTTATTCACCACCATTATGTAACCTCATGTATACATAATCTTCACCATCAATTATTCACCAACACATAACATACTTATATACATTCATCATCATCATCATCATCATCAATAAGCATCAACAATCATTCATCATATATTATACATATACACATGCATAATTCAACAACATCATCATCATTACATTCACCAACAAATGTATATATATCAACAACATCACCGTCATTATTATCATCATCCATTATCAATGATGATTCATCATATATACAAATATCATACATATACTCTTATATGTCCATATATAAACCAACAACATCATTATTATCAATCATCATCATATACATGTATAGTACACATAATTGAGATCAATTCCATTTATCCTCATCCATCACACAACTCTCACATAAAATATTATCATCATTTATGTATCACTATAAGACTAGCAACTTATACACCAAACTATCACCATCATCAATTAATAATCAAATAAATTTAACTGCCTTCGCCAGCTCTCGCTAGCTTTCGCCGTAGCGAGGCAAGTCAGAAGCTTACTCGCCTTCTGGCGAGTCCTAGCGAGTACCTGGCGACCTCTCGCCATCTCTCGCTAGCTCTCGCCGTAGTGAAGCAAGTCAGAGAGCACAGGGCTGGCTGGCGAGCACTGGCGAGGCTAGCAAGTTCCCTCGCTAGCTCTCGCTAGCTCTCGCCTGGCGACACATGCCCATAATTGATGCTCTGTTTTCGCGACCGTTCATATTCCACTACAAAATCATCAAATCGTGTTCCAGTTCTAAAAAGGTGATTCCTTTAAGTTATAATCATGTTAGCATGCATAGAAGTACAACTTTCAACACTCATAAACATCAAAATCATCACCAATCAAAGATTATGCATATTTTTCATTCCAAACTCAAAAACTCATAATTTCATATGAACATACTTTGATTCTAAAAATTGATATCATCAACAAGTACTTTTAGCATCACATAACATGGATAACACGAAATCATTACAAAAGGAAGCATTTTGATTCATTCATAAACATAAAAATGCTAACTTTAAGCATAGCAAGGGTGACAGGGTTTGGGCAAAGAGAACATGGTTTCTCCTCCCTCTTAATCACCCACAAATCATATATAACTACTCTCTTACCTCTAGTTCTTCAAGAATCATCCCCTCTACAAAGCTTCCTCTTCATCCTTCTCTCTTATTCTTCATTTTCCACTATTTTTCTTCCAAATTTTCTGCCATAGTCTGAGTTCGATTTCTCCCTCCTCGGGCCTTGTTTCGACGATCCGAACGGTCAAAAGTTAGCTTCAGATGTTGTGAACCATCCCTCAAACTTTCAACGAAAATCAACGGTTAACGAATCGGGAATCGAAGATTTAGTGAAGGTGTTGAAGGGAAAACGGGATTTACTTACCAATTTCATTCTTCTCTTCTTTCTCTTTCTTTTTCTTCTTATGAGAGCTTCTCTCTCTTCCTCCATCCAAAATTCATGACAAAATGAATCCTCTCTCCTAAAAGTACCAATTTATACTTAGGTCAACATCTCCTCCAATTACCACATTACCCTTCATTTATTCCAAGTTCATTCCTCATAAAGCCCAACTTAATATTCACACCCCTCAAAAACACTACTATTCTAAATACACCACCACACCAAATGCCACATATTTAAATAAATCACACAACATGACAATTAAATAAATAAATTAAATCAAATAAATAATTAAATAAAAACGGGATGTGACATGTTTTATTTTGCCTTTAAACAAAATCACTTAATCACTTGCACACTTTACACATTCACTACATACACTTTCTTCTTCAACACCACAAAGCAATTTCTTTCTCTCTCAAATTAGCAAAACCCAAAACCCTAACTTCAGAAATGGCAGCATCTACCTCATCAGCTTCTACTACAGCTTTATCATTCCCAAAGGATTTACCAGTCAACATCATCAGTTGCACAGAGTTATTTAGCAGAGAGAAATCGCTAGATATGGAAGTGAAATCACTCATCTTGGTTATGGAACAACCAGTTGATTTTGAAAGTCTTAGATTGAATCAACACGACATTGAGAAGTTCTTCACTGATCAAGATGGAGGATTTAGATACATGAGATTACTGAATGGTCCAATCTACCCTACGCTGGTAAAAGATTTCTGGATTAGGAGCAGAGTAGTAACTGTGGAAGACTACGATAAGGAATTGGCTACCTTAAGGAACTCAAAGCCTGAAAACAAGGACAAGACTCCAGCTGAATTGGGTCTAAGAGAAGTCAAGGAAGAAGAAATCAGGTCGGTTGTGTGTGGATTTGAAGTGGTTCTGACCCAATCTAATTTGGCAAGCATTCTACATATTCCCAATGAAGGAGAATTCAATGCCTTCAGCGCAACTGAAGCTAAGAACACTGGGTGTCTGAATGATATGACAAAGAGGTGTTATGAAAAAGGGAAAACTTGTGAGAGCAACAAGAGTGGTGATTTGAAACCAACGCAGAAACTACTAGCCAGAATTTTGCTAGTATCAATCTTTCCAAGGAGTGGAAGCTCTGATCAACTCTCTTGGGATCATAAATACTTTATCTATTTTCTCACTAGAGGATATCAACTAAACTGGGCTAAGTATGTCTTCAATCACCTTTGCAAGGCTGTTAATGCTACTCAAAGGCAAACCAAGCCAAATGTTCATGTCATTTACCCAAAAATTCTTAGTGAGATTTTCTATCAGTGTGGTGTGATTGACGTGATCAAGGCTGCTGGTTAAGACAACTTGTTAAGAGAACTGAGAGCCTCTGTTATCTCAGTGCACACATTGTCCAACATGGACTTCCTACCAGGACAAACTTTGAAGTTTTCAGAGCCTTTAGAACAGCTACCACATTCTGGACCCTCTAAAGTAGCAACATTCAAAATTAACATAACTTCTGTTGCTAAAGGTATTGTTAACCAGTACATACAACTACTGGAATGCCAGGGAGAACCGTTTGAGATTGAATCAGAGGATGTGAAGAGGAAAAGGAAGAGGCTTGTAAAAGCTAAGGTGGAAAAGAGTGAAGATACAAAGGAAGGAGGAAAGGGAAAGACAAAGACAAAGGCTGGATGTTCAAAGGTGGTAGTGGTTCAAGATGTAGAAAGTGAAGATGATGATGAACCACTGAGTGTCAAACAGAAGAAGCTTGTCAAGGAGCCCAAGAAAAGGAATGTTGAAGGCTCATCCCAAGACAACTCAGGTAATGTATCTATGTCTAAACCTGCTGTTGTAAATACTCAAGAGACTCAACCAACCCCTTCATCAACCCAACCCAGTAATTCACCCTTACATTTCCTTGAACAACATTTAGGTGGTGAATTATCTAACCTTGTTCAGAACCCATCCATCCATCCAACCTCTGAACAAACTCAGAACCCCATTCCAACAAGTCCTGAAGACAATCTCACATTAAAACAACTTGTCTCAGAACCTGTTCATTCAAAACCCTCTGAACCTGAACATGCTCAACCACAACCTGAACCATATATCTCACCTGAACATGTTCATACACACCCTGAACCTCATCCATCACCTGACCAATAAACTCAACCTGAACATCAAATTGAACAACAAACCAGTACACATACTGAAGTGATTGCTACTGATTCTAATGAGTCAGTACACACTGAAGTACTCCAATTTGATAAAACCCCCAACTCACCAACCAGGGATCATGTTGACGAAATGATTAAAGAACTAACTACCTTTGATACACAGTTAAATTCATTTAGTCAACCTGATCAAAACCAACAACAACAAATAACCAATCAACACTGTCAGACTGCTGAGAAAACCCAAGAGGTTGGGACATCTACAGCATCTGACTGTGTTGCTATTCAAACATCGCCTCAACACACCACTACACCCTCAATCACTGAACCTCACCCACCAAACTCAAATGACTCTGATATCTTGATTAAGTGCAACAATTTGTTTAGGCAGATACATGGTCTTCATGATCTAAGGCAATGTGACATGCCTTCATCTGAGTATGCTGCTCAATGGGTGAGTTTAACTGAAAATTTGGTGAAGGAGCTGTACAGTCTTCAGGAGGCAGATGTTGAAGAGCAGAAGAAATTTGACAAGGGAAAAGCTGCAAGTGTTGAAGAGGTCATTCAGACTCAAGAGGACACAGGGAGGGATCATCCTAAATCCTCTACTGTAAGAGAAAATGATGAGCAAAACCTGAGGGATAGGTTAGCTTCAATTGAACAAGATCTGAATGAACCAATTCAAGACACTCTGGGAGCTAACCCAAGCAATCAAGAGCATCTGAGGAATCCAACTTATGAGGCTGATATTGAGAGGATTGAAGCCAAGGTGGACAAGTACATTAGACTGATGGAGGAAGTAAATGGAAATCAAAAGGAGATCATGAAAACCCTAGCTCTTCTCTGTAGCCGTCCACAATAAAACCCTAGGATTTCTTTGAGTGTTTAATTGTTTATCTGCTGATTAATATTTTGCTAGGCACATTGATAGGATTAAGTCTAACTTTGTATATTTTGTTGACTTCTTTGTGCTATGTTGAAATATTTATTCACTTCGTTTAAATCTGGATGCTTCTATTTCCTTTCTGATTCCTTAAACTTTTGGTAGATGTGTTTTTAAATTGAGATTTAATCTTGTATGATTTTTGTTTTTACTCTTCAATTGGCTTTCAAAACTTTTTCTTTAAAGTTCATTTTATTTACAAACAGTTTCTCAATTGCTTTTCAAACTCTTTTGGTTCTGTTCATAAAATTGATTTTCAATTAGTACAATATTTGGTTATTCTTAAAGAATCAAAATGCATAACAAGAGAAGAAACATAACAAGAAAATCAAATTAAACAAGCCAAAGCAATTAAATTTTATTTCATTGAGAACATAAGTTACTGATTACATATAAAAATTCCTAAAGACTATTTTCTAGATGCTCCAAAGGACATATTGTGGCAGCAGCCTTAATATGACCTTTGAAGAGGGGAGTTGGGTTATCCAACTGTTAGATCATCTTCCTTGAAGAAACCAATTCTGATGCATCAGATTGTTTTTCTTTAGGAGAAGATTCTAGCCCCTCTAGAGCCTTGGATATCAGATTATTTTTCTTCAGGAGGATATGTCTTCAGAAACTCAAACCAGTCAGAGTCCCAATCTTTTTCTTCAGACTCTGAACTGTGTTTCTCTTTTTCAGATGCTGGCTTTGTTTCTCTTGATTTCTTCGTATGTTTTCTCCTATCTTGACTAACTCTCTTTGAATCTACCTTCTTCTTTTCTGAGCGTTTCATTTTTTCTCTCAATTGCTCTATCACAACCTAAGATTGTTCTGTGTGAATAAAATGACTAGGTTTCTCTCCTTTTTATAAGCTCATTTCACACACCAATATCATAAATGCGTTCAACCACTCCTGACTTGACTGCATTGGACATTGCAATTGTTATGAATTGCTTATACTACCTTTTTGATAATGACAAAAGGGGGAGAAAGAATAATGATAAATCAATTGTTGGAAGAAGCAAAATTACTTTGCTTTTTAGGGCTTTGTAGTGCTTCAGGAGAGAACGTAGGAGAGTGGTCAGTTTAGTGGCATGAGTTACATGCTTTGTAATGACAATCTGATCTTGAGGATTTCAAAATGTGTGTATTTGTTTAAGCTCTGAACTATTTTTAAAAATATTATTTTTAAAGCTCTGAACTATTTGAAATATATTATATTTATTTTTTTGGAACTCTGAAACTGTATATCATGATAACCTCTGAACCTTGTGTGTGTATACGTTTCTAGTGCCTCTGATCCTATTGTCATTCATTTAAATATTTTGTCTAATTCATCTGGCATTTTAAATAAGCGCATAATTTTAAGGAGAATATATTTATTAATTGAAGTTTATTATTCATAGATAGTTTTTGAGTAAGGGTGCAACTTTATTCAAATATTATTACACTATGAAAAGAAGAAGCTTACAAACCTTGTTCTCTGCATTGTAAAATATGAATAATTTAAGTCATATAATAAAGTAATTCATAAACTGATTAAAATTAACTATGGATACAAAATAGGGGGAGCTTACAAACCTAACCCTATGGACTATCAGACTTAGGGGGAGCTTGCAAAACTCAGAAGCCTAATGTCAACATAGCTAAATTTTTATCAACAACAATTGTATTTAATACTTATATTTGTCATCATCAAAAAGGGGGAGATTGTTGGAACAAAATGTGTTTTGATACACACCCTTAGTTTTGATGATAACAAAGTATTAAATGGACAATTGATGTTACTAATGTTTAAATTGATGATACACACCCTTATGAACATACATGAGCACACTTGATTTATGCTCTGAAGGAACCTATGAAAGTCTGAATCATTTACACTCTGAAAGAGTTCAGAAGCTAAAACGTGGTCAGAAGCTAAAACGTGGCCAGAAGCTCAAAAAGGATCAGGATGTCTACAAGAGTTCAGAAGCTTAAGAGAAGTTCAGAAGCTCAGAGACATTCAGATGCCTACAAAAGTTCAGAAGCTATTTGGTGTTAGTCAAGAGTTATTCAGAAGATGAAGACGTTCAGAAGCTGAATTACGAAGGACTATCAGAGGCCAACTATTCAAACTATCAGAGACCAAACATTCAAGACCAACCAGACTTCAAGATATCAAGGTTCATCAGAAGCAAAGTGAATTCCAATGGTTATCAGAAACACTACAAGAAAACCTTATTTTCTTGGCCAACATTCTTGGCGGATTTTAGCCCCCAATAAATTATTGGGGGCTAAAATCCACCAACAAGCCATAATTTTCGCCAAGAAACCATAAGGAACAGTAAAATGAATAAAATAATATTTATTCTGCCTCAAAATGCTGCAGGAAATTTTGAAATGTGATTGTTGGGAGTCATGGGCCGCCAAGAATGTAATGAAAAGCTGACATCTTTGTTGGAGGCCATGGGCCGCCAAGAATGCATGATTGTTGGAGGTCATTGGCGGACCATGGCCGCCAGGAATCACCAATGAATTTTCTAATTTTTTCTTCCAACCGTTACTTCAGTTCAAATACAATTCTTATATACATTTTTCACTTCATTTCTACTACTCCATTTCATTTTACACTTCCAAACTCTCTCTAAATTTCTCTAACTTCTCTCTAAAATCTCATACTTCCAACTTTCATTTTTTTTTCATACTTATCTCAAAAAAATTAATTTTAAACTTCACATTTCTATCCAAAAAGTGGTAAGTGTTTGTGTTTTAATTTTAAAAAGTTTGATTTTTTTGCTTTATTAACTTAAATATATATGTTCTAATATTTTTTTGTTTACAATTTTTATTTATCAAGTGTTGATAATTTTCGTGGTCATCGGAGTCGGTGGTTGGAAGCGCTTCAAGTCAGACACTACTCAGCGCTACAAGTAAGTAATGTAATTTTATTTTAGGATTTAATGCAGTTTTGATCCCCCTATTTTGAAAAACTTGAACTTTTGATCCCCCTATTTTAAAAGCTAACTTTTTGATACCCCTATTTTGAAATACTTGAAGTTTTGATCCCCAAACTCATTTTGGTCAAATTTGTAATGATGTGTCAACCTCATATTCCATGTCATTATTATTTTTAAATAAAATATTATGTTTTAATTTTTTTTAAATCAGTTTTTTTTATCAAATATTAAAACAATATATTTAAATCAAATATTATTTTTTTTATCAAATCTTTAAATCAAATATTAAAACAATATATTTATATCAAATATTTTTTTAATCAAATCTTTAAATCAAATATTAAAACAATAAAATAATTAATTAAATAATTAAAAAACACAGATGATCAAAAGTGAAGAATTGTAGAAGAATCAGACACACAAAAATAGTAACCCAGTTCCAAAATCATGGAACCCTAGTGCCACCCATCTTCCACGATCTCTGTCTCAGTCTTTCATCTTCTTTGATTCATCATCACGCTCGTGTTCATCATTCATCTGCGTGTTATCAATTTTCTGTTTGATTCATCATCCGCTCGTGTTCATCATTACGCTCGCTTTACAAGATAATATTCTGAAGTCATCACAAAGTTGAACAAGAAGATGGAAAACATGAATTATTGTATGAGGTATGTTTTTTTTTTTTTGATAATTAATAGTTATGGTCCTCCATTGTTACTTATAGTTGCTATTATTTTAATAGTGGTCGTGGACAAAAAAATATTTAGGGTTTTAGTATTTGATTCCATTTTGAAAGAAACATGTCTAGGGTTTTATATGACAGTGTTTTATTATTGTTTGTATAGGCCATAAGAGAAACAGGCCGAAACAAGGGAAAAGATCCGGGAGTAAGTAAAAAGGAACCTGAAGACTTAAGTGAGGATGATTATGAATATGTTGCTAGTGAGAGTGATGTAGATGATGATGATGAGAATTGGATAGTTGTTAGTGATTTTTAATTATATATTTGGGTAATTTATTGGATTTTAACTATATATTTGGGCAATTTAGTGATTTTAATTATATATTTGGGTAATTTATTGAATTTTAATTATATATTTGGACAATTTAATGATTTTTAATTATATATTTGAATAATTTACTGATTTTTAATTATATATTGGGATAATTTATTGATTTTTAATCATATATATGTATAGAGGTTAATTTTACTGTTTTTTAATTATTATTAATTAATTAATTATTTTAATTTTTTAATACTTTTAATACCTAATATTTTATTTTAAAAAAAATAATGACATGGAATACGAGATTGACACATAGACGCTGCCACGTCATCAATGTGGTTGACACATCATCACAAATTTGACCAAAATGAGTTGGGGGATCAAAAAGTTGGATTTTAAAACAGGGGGATCAAAAGTTCAAGTTTTTCAAAATAGGGGGATCAAAACTGCATTAAAGCCTTTATTTTACAAACAAACAAATTTTTTTATTTCTGTAATTTAAGTAATGTAATTTATTTATTTAAATAACTTAATTTATTTAAGTAATGTAATTTATTTATTTCTATAATTTAATTCTGTCTAAAAAAAACGAATTTTTTTTAAAAATGTAAAAAGTTAGTATTTTAGTTATTCTTTTTTGTTGAAATAATTAATTATTTAAAAATCAGATTATTTAAATAATCTGATTTTTAAATAATTAATTTTTTTTTTTTTAATTACGGATGGCTTCTTGGTGGCCATGGACCTCCAAGAATCCATGCATTCTTGGCGGCCATGGGCCTCCAAGAAGTCATTATGCGAAAATTTCCATTGTTGGGGGCTCAGGGCCGTCAAGAATGTAACAGATGCATATTGGGGGCTCTGGGCCGCCAAGAACCATTCCTGGCGAGCGTTTTCTCGTGGGCTTAGGGCCGCCAAGAAGCCATGCATTGTTGGCGAAAATTGTGCATTATTGGGGGCCTTGCTACATCACCAAGTGTTACTAAGCCTGATGATCTCTTAAGGACAACTAATTACAACGGTCATAAAGGATGTGATCCTATCCTCCCTAGGAGCTAGTTGTACCTTATTACTGTATTTGGACAGACAGTAAAACGTGAGCTATCTGTGAAGAAGAAGTGCTCTGCTTAATGTAAATTCAAAAGTTACAGCTGTCCATTTACAAAGGAATTCTACAACGTCTCAATATCTTTCTTCACTCATATATATATCAGAAAGAAAGAAGTTGATGAAAAAAAAAGGAACTAAGGAACAACAACTGATCTTCATATACTAATACTCTCAGAATTGAGTGAGAAATTGTTAACTAACTAAAGACTCTGAAGTTATTATCTTGTAATAGTTTTATGCTTAGAAGTTAGTATTTACTCTTGTGTGAGTAATTTGGAAAAGTCTCAATCTTAGTGATTTGAGAAAAGAAGTCTCTTATTCTTGTGTGACTTTGAGCAAATAAGTCTTTTAGTCTTGTGTGACTTTGAGCAAGGAAGTCTCTTAGTCTTGTGTGACTTTGAGCAAGGAAGTCTCTCTGTCTTGTGTGACTTAGAGCAAAGAAGTCTCTTGCTTGTGTGCTTGAGCACTAGAATTGTAATCTTTGTGATTATAGTGAAATCCCTTGGAAGTGCAAGGGGACTGGAGTACTCTCGTTTTGTGAGGGGAACCAGTATAAATTCTTCTCTCTCTCTCTCTCTCTCTCTCTCTCTCTCTCTCAATCTCTTATTTACTCTTCCATCATTCTTTTAGATTCAAGTTGTTTGTGTTAAGTATTCTGTTGTGCTTAAAGACTCTGATAGATACTATTATCTGGAAAAGTTTTTAAAATCTAAAACACAATTCAACCCCCTCTTCTTGTGTTTTCTCCCACGCACCTTCAGTGTATACCACCCTTTGACCTGAAACCGCTATGGGCCCTAGATGTGGAGTCGAGTACTTTGTTGACGTTCAAATGTTGTCCGTAACAGGACAACTATAAAGTCGGTTGATGGGTACTCTGCGGATCATGCTGAGGGACATGAGTGACCTAGATGGGATTTGTCCCTCCTACATATCAGGAGTAATATCTATGGGCCCCTTGATCGACTATGACTAAAAGTGTGTGGCCACACCAGAATAAGTCAATATGAGATATTGGACTTGGATTAAGTATACTCGGGTATCAAGGAATATTATAATTGGACTATACAAGGATGACACATACTATGCCTTGGGTTCAATTTAGATATAAGGGTAAAAGGATAATTATACACATAATCATTATCACAGAAAGGTTATGTCAGATCACATGACATTCTCGTTGCTTGGGTAGCAGTGATGTGTTGCTAGATACCGCTCACTGTTGATAATATTAAATATATGATTTAATATTATTGCCAACGTTGCGAGAACCTACAGGGTCACACACATAAGAACAGATAGGAGAGAGATTGATTAAATGGATGAGATTCATTTATTTTTGGTACACCGTAAGGTACGGTAGAATCAAGTGAGAAATACAGTACACCATAACGTATGGCACACACAAGTGGTTCTATAAATAGAACCCCTGTGCTGACTTATTTTTTCACGTGAAAACGTTTTAGAAAACCTAGCAGCACTAGGATTTCTTGTTCTCTCAATCTCTCTACTTCCGATCATTCACAGCTAGCACTGTAGACGGAGGGGCTGTTCGTGTGGACTGAGTAGAGGCGTTTGTCGTTCGTGCAACGCTCTGTTGGAACAAAATGAGTTTTATTTATAAAACACCCTAAGTTTTGATGATAACAAAGTATTAAATGGAAAATTGGTATTACTAATGTTTTAAATTAAGTGTGCAGGACAAACTTATATTTATGGAAGAGCACATTTAATTTACGCTCTGAAGAAACTTCGTTAAAGTCTGAATCATTACACTCTGAAGGCGTTCAGAAGTCAAAAGGCATTCAGAAGCCAAAGACGTTCAGAAGCCTACAACGCTCAAAAGCTACATGGAACAGAAGATACTTTGTATTGAGTCTCAGAAGCTTCATAGTCAAGTGTCATTCAAAAGACGAAGACGTTCAGAAGCTGAATTATAAAGGACTATCAGAAGCCAAAGATTCAAAGAGCACCAGACTTCAAAGAATCAAAGTTTATTGAAAGCCAAGAATTCCAACATTCATCAGAAGGCTATGTCACTCCACTATGGAATATACTAAGCCTGATGACTGTATAAAGGACAACATTACTGCAACGTTCAATTGGAATTTGATCTTATCATCAAGGAGCGTGTTGTACCTTTATTTCTGCATTTGGACAAGCAGAAAACCATGGACGAAATTGTGGAGTAGAATTACTTCTTCTAGGAATAAATTCAAAACCCACGTTTCAAGCAATTGAAAATTAGCAGCTGTCCTTTGCAACGGAATTCTACAACGTCTCAAATTCTCTCTTCTCTCATATATATATGTAGAGTTAGAAGAATTTGACAACGAGACACACATACGCTGAACTGAAATTATCTTTCAAACTAAGTGAACAACAAAAACTGTCTGAGTCTCTGAAAGTTATTTTGTGTAATAGTTTTTAAGCTTAGAAGTTTAGGATTTACTCTTGTGTGAGTAATTTGGAAAAGTCTCTTGTTAGTTGTAACTTGAGCAATTGTAAAAGTCTCCTGCTGTGTGATATGGAGCATTTGTGAAGTCTCTTGTCTTGTGTGACTTGTGATAACACCGAAAAATGCACTATTTATTTAATATTATTTGTCGTAATATTTTAATATTTTCTCTAAATTATTGTGTTATCTATGAAATAATTAATACTTTTTATAAAAATACAGATGCAGCCGAAATTTAGCAAAATATGAGTTTTATGGGACTAGAAGCAAAAAGCACCAGACCAATTACCAAAGCATGGCGCCAGGCACACATGCACCCAAAGAAAGACCAAGGCATGGCGCCAGGCATGGGCCAATTTGCTTTAGGCATGGCGCCAGGCAAAGGAGAAGGCGCCAGCCATGCCTATCCCTTGCAATTGGGCACGTGACTAAGGAAAAAGGCATGGCGCCAGGCAAGGGAATGATGGCGCCAGCCGTGCCTATTAATTTGGAAACGTGGAGAAAAATAAGGAATAGGGAAAACGACAACGACGTGCAAAACAGATAATTCCTAAACTTGAGGCACACGTATAAGTCCAAAAAAAAAGAGGATTGAAACGTGGGGAGAGAAAGAGGAGAAGTCAGTTACTTTTCTTAGCACTATAAATACATATGATCTGAGTCTTTTTGGCTGCTCTCTACACACTACGCATTATTTTTAAGCTTTTATTATTCTGGTATTTTGCTTTCATTCCAGTTGTCATCTGTAAGTTACTCTATTCAATATATTAAATTCAATTCAGTACTTTAAATTCTTATGAGCTTATTTATTTTTGCCATTGATACAGTGCATCTCAATTGTTAATTTTAATTTTCAACTTAGCACCATATACTGTCACGCACAGTATATGGTCTTTAGTTTCTTTGTTTTTGCTTTTGTTTTATGTTTTATTTGATTACCGTAATTGCTATGCACTGGTACTAATTTGATTTCGGTTTCAATTATTTCATTGTTCTCTGTTATGTTCTTAATTAAATCAATTACTATTTATTTAATCGTGATGTTTTTATTTACAATTATGTCGAACTAATTTAATATAACTGGAATGTGAATAAGAAGCTGATCTGGGTTTAGTAATTAAGTTGCAAACTTTATTTTCAAACAAACTAGTTTTCTGTTTCAGTTTTTAATTAAACGATAGACTATAATTTTGCACGAGAGTGAAAATTAATTAAAGTGTAAGTCAACAGCGCGAGAGTGTGAGATTTATACTAGATAGTAAAAACTGGACATTAATTTTAAACACCGCGACAGCTCTTTAAAATTAATTAAACTGTATTAGTTTCCAAAAAATATTTTATAAACTAAATATGAGAGCGAAAGTGAAGTATTTATTTATATTTTATGATTTAGTTCAATAGCGCGAAAGTGTGAGACCCGAATCTTTAAACTAATATTGTTTTGTGAAAACTAGATCTTTTTAATCAAATTGAATTGATTTTCAAAAAGTATTTTTATAAGTAAATGTGAGAGCGAGAGTGAAGCACTTATTTTATAACTTTACAATATTAACCAACAGCGCGAAAGTGTGAGGAGCGTGTTTTTAAATCGATATCAGTTTGTTAAAAAGAAACATTATTTCCAAATGCAATTTAATTACCGAACCCATTGAAGCGACTTAAAGTAACATTCCAGTTAGTTAAATCTAATTATTTGAATTAAATCTTTTATTTTTCTTTTAACATCCCTTTCCAATTAATATTTAGCCTTAACCTTACATTATATTAAAAACGTAAGCGAAGTTTTGGAAAATAGTCCCTGAAGGAACGATAATCTTTTATAACTACACGATAAGTCTGTGCACTTGCAGAAATATCGCATCAAGTTTTTGGCGCCGTTGCCGGGGACTAATTTAGTCAAAAATTCGCATTTAAGTTTTTAATTTGTAACGATTAAGGCAACCCCTTTAATCTTTTTGATACTTAGGTTGTATGCCCAGCACTCGTTCCTCCGAGGACGACTTAGAGCAACCTAACCCTGAAATAGAGCGTTTTATTCGTTATATTCGTTTACAACGCCGAATTCGCGAATCCCAAAGATTATTCATGGCCAACAACAATCGTCCTCTCAAGGACTACGCAGTCCCTTCTGAAGAGGAACCTCATTCGAGCATCGTCTCCCCAACCGTTGAAGCTAGGAATTTCGAATTGAAACCTGCTTTGTTGCAAATAGTGCAACAAAATCAATTCTCTGGTTCCCCTACGGAGGATCCGAACCTCCACTTATCAGTGTTTGTGCAGTACGCAGACACACTAAAAGCCGATGGTGTGGGAGCCGAAGCAATACGACTCCGCCTTTTCCCGTTCTCTTTGAGAGACAGAGCTAGAGCTTGGCTCCAAGCTTTACCTTCGAACTCCATCACTACATGGAATGAATTGAAGAAGCAATTCTTGGCCCGATATTTCCCGCCAAGCAAAACAGCAATGTTAAGAGCCCAAATCAACGGATTTAGGCAAAAAGATGGAGAATCACTCTTCGAGGCATGGGAACGATACAAGGATATGATGAGACTATGTCCACATCACGGTTTAGAACAATGGCTCATAATCCATACCTTCTATAATGGGCTGCTCTATAACACTAGGCTCACCATAGATGCTGCTGCTGGTGGAGCTTTAATGGATAAACCTTATCAAGAAGCCACACAACTTATAGAAAACATGGCTCAGAACCATTACCAATGGGGAAGCGAACGCGCTGCCATAGAAAAATCCCAGCAAAAAGGTGGTATGTACGAAGTAAGCGGCATAGATCATGTCAGTGCAAAAGTAGACGCTCTTTCTCAAAAGTTAGATAGCCTAACTCTACCTCCCGCAGCTACCGTAGCCGCGATACAACCAAACTGCGAACTATGTGGAGTTCCTGGACACACAACCTCTGAATGTCAATTATTGGCCGGACTCGACCAAGTTAACTATGCCCAAGGAAACTCTTATAATCCTGGTTGGAAGAACCATCATAATCTCTCTTACAAGAGCAATAATGCACTATTTCCTCCAAATCAGACACCTCCAGGTTTTCAAAAGTCAGTAGGACAACAAGCTGCAACTTATCCACCTAAAAAATCTAACCTTGATCTCATGATGGAAAAGTTCTTAAACCAAAGTATCCATACGACCGAGTTGGTAAAACAATTGTCTACCAAAGTGGATGCTCTAGCCACCCATAACAAAATGTTAGAAACTCAAATATCTCAAGTGGCGCAACATCAAGCAGCTCTCGCCGCTCCAGCCGGCACTTTTCCAGGACAACCCGAACCAAATCCTAAAGGACACGCAAATGCCCTACATGCTATAACCACTAGAAGTGGGAAAGAGCTACAAGACCCAGTTGATCCTAGAACTAAAAACCCGAAAAACATTGAGGAAACCGAGGAGATGAATGAGAAAGGTGAATCCTCGAAAGACCCTGTAAGAGAGTCTGAAAACGCACAACAAAAGGACAAAGAGGAAACAAAGGAACCACCTCCTGTCTACAAACCCACTATCCCATTTCCGCAAAGACTCGCAAAGCCAAAAACGGATAGTCAATTTAGAAAATTTGTGGAAATTCTGAGACAACTCAACATAACTATCCCTTTCTCAGAAGCCATAGCACAAATGCCAACCTATTCTAAGTTTCTAAAAGAAATCTTGTCAAATAAGAGGAAACTAGATGAAGACAGTACAGTAGCACTTACTGAAGAGTGCAGTGCCATATTCCAAAACAAGATGCCACCTAAGCTAAAAGATCCGGGGAGTTTTTCAATTCCTTGTGTAATAGGCAACTTCGTAATAGACAAGGCCCTATGTGATTTAGGAGCTAGTGTTAGTCTTATGCCCCTGTCAATTAGCAAAAAGCTGAACTTAAGCGATCTAAAACCTACTAGGATGTCTCTACAACTAGCGGACCGTTCAGTCAAATATCCAGTTGGTATCTTAGAAAATGTTCCCGTAAGAATCGGTCAGCTATATATCCCTACAGATTTTGCAGTAATGGACATCAAGGAAGATGCTTGCATCCCAATTCTTTTAGGAAGACCTTTCCTAGCCACTGCAGGAGCAATAATAGACGTGAAGAGAGGGAAACTCACCCTAGAAGTGGGAGAAGAAAAAATTGAGTTTATTCTTTCTAAGTTCATGAAAACACCCGCAGTAGAAGACACGTGTTATGCCCTAGACATAATAGATGAATGTGTCAAAGAAATAGAGAAAGAATTACCTAAAGAGATGGAAATTCTAAAACCAGCTATGAACGAAGACCAAGCTTCACTTCAACTTTGTAAAGAAGATAGCTTAAGAGAACATCCACCTCTCTCACCTGATCCTACACTTGGACCTAAGCAACCTTCGCTAGAACTCAAACCGCTACCCAAAAATCTTAGATACGAATATCTAGACGATGATATGAATCGTCCAGTCATAGTGAACGCTGACCTAAATCCCCTAGAGACAGAAAAATTACTAGACGTCTTAAGAAAATATCCTTCAGCCCTAGGGTATAGCATTTCTGACCTGAAAGGAATAAGTCCCTCAGTGTGTATGCATCGAATCTTACTAGAAGAAGATGCAAAAACCTCGAGAGAACACCAAAGGAGAATAAACCCTATCTTAAGCGAAGTAGTTAGAAAGGAAGTGTTGAAACTCCTCGACGCTGGTATCATATATCAAATATCTGATAGCAAATGGGTCAGCCCTGTCCATGTTGTGCCTAAGAAAGGAGGACTTACAGTGGTTAAAAATGAGAAAGGAGAAACCGTATCTAAACGCGTCGAATCGGGATGGCGAATGTGCATTGATTATAGGAAGTTAAACAAAGCCACTCGAAAAGATCATTTTCCCTTACCCTTTATCGATCAAATGCTCGAGCGTCTAGCTAAACACTCATATTTCTGTTATTTAGACGGGTATTCTGGATTTTTCCAAATTCCAATTCATCCCGATGACCAAGAAAAGACTACTTTCACTTGTCCCGTTGGTACCTTTGCCTATAGGCGAATGCCTTTTGGATTGTGTAACGCCCCTGCGACCTTCCAACGATGTATGATGGCTATATTCGCTGATTTTATAAACAACATCATGGAAGTCTTTATGGACGATTTTTCTGTGTATGGGGAGAGTTTTGAAGAGTGTCTTGCTAATCTAGAAATGGTGTTACAAAGATGCGTGAAAGTTAACCTCGTGCTCAATTGGGAAAAATGTCATTTCATGGTTCAAGAAGGATTAGTACTAGGACACATAGTGTCTAATAGAGGAATAGAGGTCGATAAAGCAAAGATAGAAGTGATTGAAAACCTTCAACCTCCCAAAACCATTAGAGAAATACGAAGCTTTTTAGGACATGCCGGTTTTTATCGACGATTCATAAAAGATTTCTCTAAAATAACCAAGCCTTTAACCGGTCTTTTAATGAAAGACGCTGAATTCATATTTGATGACAAATGCATGGAAGCATTCCAACTCCTCAAGAAGGCCTTGATTTCTGCACCTATAATGCAACCCCCTGATTGGAGTAAACCATTTGAAATTATGTGTGATGCCAGCGACTATGCTGTAGGAGCCGTTCTAGGACAAAGAAAGGATAAAAAGCTACATGCTATCTACTATGCAAGTAGAACTTTAGACGCGGCACAACTAAATTACGCCACCACAGAAAAAGAACTCTTGGCTGTCGTATTTGCAATTGACAAATTCCGCTCATATTTGGTGGGAGCTAAAATCATTGTCTACACAGATCACGCTGCAATTCGATACCTCCTTAGTAAAAAGGATGCGAAACCAAGACTTCTAAGATGGATACTGCTACTACAAGAGTTCGACCTAGAAATCAAAGATAAGAAAGGAATAGAAAACACAGTAGCAGATCACCTATCTAGGCTTGATGATGTCAAAGAAGATCGGATTCCTATTAACGATGATTTTCCATGTGATAAACTAATCGCCCAACTTGATCTTTCTCTTGATAAAGAAGAAGTCAGCAGTGAATATATCGAAACCGCATTAACACAAACCACGGTCCCGTGGTATGCTGATTTCGCCAATTACCTAGCTGCCGGGATATTACCAACCGAACTTACCTATCAACGGAAAAAGAAATTCTTCCATGACATTAAACAATACTTTTGGGATGAGCCCCTCTTATTTAAAAGAGGCGCGGATGGTATCTTTCGACGATGCATCCCTGAAGAAGAAATAGAGAGTGTTCTTACTCACTGCCACACCTCGCCTTATGGCGGACATGCTAGCACATCCAAGACTGCCTATAAAATCCTCCAAGCAGGACTCTACTGGCCCAACCTTTTCAAAGATGTTCACTCTTTTATTGAAAAATGTGACCAATGCCAGCGAACTGGAAATATTTCCAAAAGGAATGAAATGCCCCTTAATAACATTTTAGAGGTCGAAATCTTCGACGTTTGGGGAATAGATTTTATGGGACCTTTTCCTTCCTCTATGGGAAACAAATTCATACTCGTAGCAGTAGATTATGTGTCAAAATGGATAGAAGCCATAGCTTCGCCGACAAATGATACACGAGTAGTCGTTAAGTTGTTCAAAAAAATCATTTTCCCTAGATTTGGAGTCCCCAGGTTAGTCATAAGCGATGGTGGATCCCATTTCATATCAAGACAATTAGAAAATCTGTTGAAGAAATGCGGAGTGAGGCACCGAGTCGCAACACCTTACCATCCACAAACAAGCGGCCAAGTAGAAGTCTCTAATAGAGAGATCAAATCAATCCTTGAAAAGACTGTCTCCACTAATAGAAAGGATTGGGCTGCAAAGCTTGACGACGCTTTATGGGCTTATAGAACAGCCTACAAAACGCCCATAGGAACAACCCCTTTTAGACTTGTCTATGGAAAGTCATGCCACTTACCGGTAGAATTAGAACACAGCCTATTGGGCAGTTAAAGCCCTTAACATGGATTACCAATCTGCCGGAAGAAAAAGGATCCTAGAGTTACATGAATTAGAAGAATTAAGATTAGATGCTTATGAAAATGCCAAAATATATAAAGAACGAACTAAAAACTGGCACGACAAGCGCATATTAAAGAGAGAATTCAGAGAGGGGGAGCTAGTACTCCTTTTTAATTCTAGGTTGAGATTGTTTCCCGGAAAACTCCGATCGCGATGGTCGGGACCTTTCGAAGTCTCAAGAGTTTTTCAAAGTGGCGCGGTAGAAATAAAGACTAAATCCGATCAAACATTTATAGTTAATGGGCAGCGTCTGAAGCATTACTATGTCCCGAGCGATGGAGACTATTATTCTAGCCTCAAGCTAGATGACCTTCCTCCAATTACTTAGGTTTTCAACCCTTGTCTTGTCGAGCTACCGACATTAAATGAAGCGCTGCATGGGAGGCAACCCATGTTTTATTTCTTTCTTTTTATATTTCGCTTTTAGTTCTTAATTTATTCGCTTTTATTTTTATTTTTATGATGTTGCTTTTATTTATTTTGTCATTTTACTTTTTCCTTTTCAGTAAAAAAAAAAAAAAAAAAAAAAAAAAAAAAAAAAAAATAATAGCTATAATTTCTTTTGATCAGCACTAACTTTTGTGACTACTTTCTGAAATAACAGAGTTTTAACTTAGAATTTTAAAAGTAAAAGACGAAATGGCCGACAGAATGCCAGTTTCATTCAGAAGTAACGCACAGAAGACCCGTTATGAAACCCTATCTGAGCGTGAGATGGCATCACACTATTTTCCTGATCAACACGCCATGAGAGTTTTAGGAATAGCGGAGAGCGTGAGGTATCTGACTAGCACTTTAGGATGGGATCGATTCGCCTATGCATCTCCTCGCAATTATCGTAACCTAACTTTAGAATTCTTGAGTTCCTTTAAGTATAACCCTACCTGGGGAACCTCCATTCACAAGGGACATGTCACCTTTAGGTTGTTCGGAAACACCTACCGGTTTACAACACGAGCCATAGCTGAGTTTTTAGGAGTTCCCCACGGAACCGATGCCTTCACTGAAATTCAAGACGATCCCTATATGGATAGTGCACTAGAGTACTACTGGGGAAGTATATCCGGCAACCCTAACGCAGCCCCTGATGCTAGGTTTAGCACTGAGATACATAATCCTGCGATTAGGTACTTTCAGATGATCATTGCCCATACATTCTTCGGGAAACCACCGAGCAACACAACCATTACAAAAGAAGAACTATTTCTTATGTTTTGTGTTTCCCAAAATAGACCAGTCAACGCGGCGGCCTTCCTCCTGTCTAACATTACTAAAATCATTGAGGACCCCACACGCCGCATTTGTATTGGTGGCTTTGTAACCATCTTAGCCGAGGCTTTAGATCTACATACCCCTCTATCTCAGATTGTCCTCTCTAGTGTAGCTCAGCCGATGGACATTACTTTTTGCTTTAACCACCATGTGATAGGAAACTTAGGACCTGAAGAATTCCAACTGCTTGTTCACTTCGTACCCATTCATCACTTCACATTGCCTAATAGTGAGAAAACAAGTGTTCACAACCAAGACAATTGGCTGTATGATCTGGAAGGAGATGACGAGACCGACCCTGCAACACCCCCTCTTTACCATTACACTCCCGGACCTCCACCTCCCACCTCTCCTGCTGCTTCCACTACTGCTCCACCACCTCAGAAGGACTACGATGCTGCCATTGCCAGCCTCCAGGCCGATCTTGCGACACTCCGCTCTGATTTGACAAGCCTTAAGGACCTCATGGCAGTTCAGCTTGATCGTTGCTTTGATATGATCCACCGCATCATTCGTGACCTTGCTCCACCACCTCCTAGTGGCTGATTAAAAGATTTTCTTTTGGAATATTCTTCCTCTGCTTCAAGATTTTTCCTTCATAATAACTCTTTTAGTGGAAGAAGAACACAAAAAAATATTTCCTGCTTTCTAGTTAGATTCATGCATGAAAGTACCTTGTCATTTTATTTTCTTCGCTTTTAAATTTCAAGACAAACATTTACATTATGCACGAATAATTATTTTCAGTATGTTTATTTTCGCTATTTAGTCTATCATAATTTTTAGTGTGTATGCATGAATTTATTCTCAACAATTGTTACTATTTTCTAACTATCTATATTATTCTTTTTTATTTAATTTTGGTTGCATGATATTGGAACAACACGGTACACATGATATAGTCAATTTTCCCATATGCACATGCTTCTCACTTTATGCCTACCACCTACACCTTAGCCTGGCGCCACACATGTTCTCTTTTTCTTCTTTACATGACAATTCAATTGTTCATTGACTATCAAGCTATTAGCCATCAGACTGGCGCCATGCTTTTGCCATTACCTTTTTCCACTACACAACAAAAATCACTATTTGCTTGTGACTAGTAGCTATGAATTAAATTGAGTCTTTCCCTCATCACCTCACTACACGAACTACAAACTACACAGACTCCATTCTACTTCTTTTCATTTCACAAAATTTTTATGGCACAACAAGCAGATTATGAAGTGATATTTAGGCAAGGCAAACCTGGAGAAAAACAAGCCACCCTTTATAATGAGTTAAGTACTAGAACTATTGTACCAACTAGGTACTGTGATGATGCATGTTTAAATTTATTAGGATTATATGATAGTGTAAATTTTATGCTTGATGCTTTGGATTTAAATTATTTTCTATCGCAAGCGAATCCTGTTTATGTTCCGTTAACTTTAGAATTCCTTAGTTCACTAACAGTTTCCACCACTCCTGATTCGAAAAGTACAAAAGGAAGTCTGTGTTTTCGTATGTTTAATAACGAATATGTTTTTGGTTTTGACGAAATGGCAGATATTCTACATTTTCCTCACATGAATGTGGTCTGTGAAATCCAGAATGATGAGCAATGGCCACGTACTTTTGCTTTATTTTGGAAAGCTTTAACTGGTAAACATACTGATAGTTGTGAGGGAAACCATGCCTCTTCAATCCATAACCCGGCCATGCGATATTTTCGCCAGTTACTAGCCGGCACTATTTTTGGCCGCGCAAATTCTAACAAAGTGAACTCCAAGGAATTGTTTTATTTATTTGCTTTTATGAAACACATTAAAATTAATACTGTCCCGTTCATGTTTAACCATATGCGTTCAATTGTTGCTAAACGAGGAAACATCACTTTTGGTGGATTAATCACTACAATTGCTAAAGCCATAGGATTAGGAAACCACTTAGAAAACCTTACTCCACTACCTATGCGCTATATTGATCTAGATATGGTTAAGTATATGAAATTAGTTAAGGAATTAGAGGATGGCAAGTTCTATTTAATGATTAATAATAATGTTTTCCATTCTTTTGTTTTTCCTGACCTCAACCGCACAGATGTACGTAACCATAGTAATTTTTATTACCCTCCTGATGATGAACATGTAACCACTGGTGAGGGCACCACTCCTATTCCACCTGCACCCACACCACAATTTTCTAACACTTTTGCAGGTAGCTCTTCCTCCTATCGAGAACAAGAAGAACGTGATAGCCTCTTCTATGCCATTCATCAACAACAAGAGGTCATGCTAGCGGAAATGCAATTCCTGCGAGCCCAACAAACTCAACTACTCCAGCATCAAACCGCAATGCACGATCACCACAACCAATCTGCGGAGTATCATCGCCAACAGCTCGACCAGGTTATGCATGAACTTGGCAGATTGAGTCTCCGGTTTGACAACTTTCAGCGATTCCACCAACCTCCGCCATAGTTCACCACCACTGCAGGTTTCCCGCTCCAATCCTTAACATGAGTCACAACAGTGAGGACACTGTTGGATTTAAGTTGAGGGGAGGACTTTATTACTTTATTGCTTTTATTTACTTTTCAGTATTAATTTCACTTTCTAGTTTAGTTTTCCTTTCTGCAAATAAATTTTTTTCGGTGTATTCTAAATCTTTTCCAAAATCTTGAGCCATAACAAAATTTTTGAGAAACAAATAATTTTTGAGATTCCAAAGTCGCAAACGTAATTAAGACTGAACTTTCAAATTAAGTATATTTCTCGTACCAGCTATATCATTTTAACACCTTAAATTTCTTAATTGTGTAGATCAATTTGGATATTTGCTAGAAACTGAACTTAAATTTCTTGACACTTTACTAGTCCTTGAGTAAGCCCATAGGTAGTCGGCACCATCTACGATCACTATCTAAGTAGTTGAGTCGACGAATATAAGTGAATGACTTTGAATGAGAAATGAAAATCAAGGATGTATAAATCTGAAAAGGGACTACGCACTTTAAGTCAGATGACCCTCACCCGGTCATTTAACCCAAATGCGAAATACCTCAAAGATATAAAATATCCTATGACGTAAGTGAAAGAAAAAAATAAATAATATGAAAAAGAATCGGGTCATAATCACTAACAGGTTCACTACCATGTGTGTGTGAATAGATAACGGGCTTAATGTGACTACCGCGGGCTAAAAAAAGGGTAACTAAAGAAGAAATGAAAGTTAAGTTCAGGTATAGTAAAATAATTCGGAACGGTCTATGTAAGGAAGAAATTCATGTTCATTTGTGATTTGTGTTTTCATGATATTTTTGGTACGATAAATAAATTAGTTTCTCTGATTTGGTCAAGATTAAAAATGTGACTCTTGGAAAATCTTTTTGTTTTGTTTCTCTATCACAAAATTATAATCTTTTTGCTTGAGGACAAGCAATGGTTCAAGTTGAGGGGAGTTTGATAACACCGAAAAATGCACTATTTATTTAATATTATTTGTCGTAATATTTTAATATTTTCTCTAAATTATTGTGTTATCTATGAAATAATTAATACTTTTTATAAAAATACAGATGCAGCCGAAATTTAGCAAAATATGAGTTTTATGGGACTAGAAGCAAAAAGCACCAGACCAATTACCAAAGCATGGCGCCAGGCACACATGCACCCAAAGAAAGACCAAGGCATGGCGCCAGGCATGGGCCAATTTGCTTTAGGCATGGCGCCAGGCAAAGGAGAAGGCGCCAGCCATGCCTATCCCTTGCAATTGGGCACGTGACTAAGGAAAAAGGCATGGCGCCAGGCAAGGGAATGATGGCGCCAGCCGTGCCTATTAATTTGGAAACGTGGAGAAAAATAAGGAATAGGGAAAACGACAACGACGTGCAAAACAGATAATTCCTAAACTTGAGGCACACGTATAAGTCCAAAAAAAAAGAGGATTGAAACGTGGGGAGAGAAAGAGGAGAAGTCAGTTACTTTTCTTAGCACTATAAATACATATGATCTGAGTCTTTTTGGCTGCTCTCTACACACTACGCATTATTTTTAAGCTTTTATTATTCTGGTATTTTGCTTTCATTCCAGTTGTCATCTGTAAGTTACTCTATTCAATATATTAAATTCAATTCAGTACTTTAAATTCTTATGAGCTTATTTATTTTTGCCATTGATACAGTGCATCTCAATTGTTAATTTTAATTTTCAACTTAGCACCATATACTGTCACGCACAGTATATGGTCTTTAGTTTCTTTGTTTTTGCTTTTGTTTTATGTTTTATTTGATTACCGTAATTGCTATGCACTGGTACTAATTTGATTTCGGTTTCAATTATTTCATTGTTCTCTGTTATGTTCTTAATTAAATCAATTACTATTTATTTAATCGTGATGTTTTTATTTACAATTATGTCGAACTAATTTAATATAACTGGAATGTGAATAAGAAGCTGATCTGGGTTTAGTAATTAAGTTGCAAACTTTATTTTCAAACAAACTAGTTTTCTGTTTCAGTTTTTAATTAAACGATAGACTATAATTTTGCACGAGAGTGAAAATTAATTAAAGTGTAAGTCAACAGCGCGAGAGTGTGAGATTTATACTAGATAGTAAAAACTGGACATTAATTTTAAACACCGCGACAGCTCTTTAAAATTAATTAAACTGTATTAGTTTCCAAAAAATATTTTATAAACTAAATATGAGAGCGAAAGTGAAGTATTTATTTATATTTTATGATTTAGTTCAATAGCGCGAAAGTGTGAGACCCGAATCTTTAAACTAATATTGTTTTGTGAAAACTAGATCTTTTTAATCAAATTGAATTGATTTTCAAAAAGTATTTTTATAAGTAAATGTGAGAGCGAGAGTGAAGCACTTATTTTATAACTTTACAATATTAACCAACAGCGCGAAAGTGTGAGGAGCGTGTTTTTAAATCGATATCAGTTTGTTAAAAAGAAACATTATTTCCAAATGCAATTTAATTACCGAACCCATTGAAGCGACTTAAAGTAACATTCCAGTTAGTTAAATCTAATTATTTGAATTAAATCTTTTATTTTTCTTTTAACATCCCTTTCCAATTAATATTTAGCCTTAACCTTACATTATATTAAAAACGTAAGCGAAGTTTTGGAAAATAGTCCCTGAAGGAACGATAATCTTTTATAACTACACGATAAGTCTGTGCACTTGCAGAAATATCGCATCAACTTGAGCAATAGAGAAGTCTCTCGCTTGTGGGCTTGAGCACTAGGATTGTAATCTTTAGTGATTATAGTGAAATCCCTTGGAAGTGCAAGGGGACTGGAGTACTCTCGATTTGTGAGGGGAACTAGTATAAAATCCTTGTCTCTCACTCTCTCTCTCTCTCTCTCTCTCTCTCTCTCTCTCTCTCTCTCTCTCTCTCGCATTTGATTTTCTGCCTTGCCATCGTTTTGATTGTGTTATTAATTCCGTTGCTAAAAGACTGATAGATATTTTATCTTGAAAAGTTTTTTAAACTCTAAAAACACAATTCAACCCCACCCCCCCACCCCCCTTCTCCTGTTTTCCTTCCACCCCTTCAATTGGTATCAGAGCTCCGGTTCTGTTGCTAACCACTTCACAATGAGACAGTAAAAGATCTAAAGGAAAACACTATGGCTAAGCTACTAAATAATGAGTGGAAACAGAGAATCTACGCACATATTGCTGATCTCATTAAAGATATGGAAGATGGACTAAATTTGAATGAGGATCTGAGCAATAACCAAGACTCTATCTCATCTAGTACTGATCAAACCTCAAGTGCTGAAAAGATGAAAGATAAAGAAGCAGCTGAAAGAGGGAAGCAAGTCTTGAATCAATAAGAAGCACATGATGAAGAATCTGATGAAGAATACTTTGAAAAGTTCTCCAAGAAATTTCAAAGATGGTCTGAACTCAAGATGAATGGAAGAGAGATATCTACAATCTGGGAAGAGCTGGACAACTTCTCTGAAGGAGTGAAGGAAGTCAAGCTATCAAGCATCTCAGAACCTGAAGTGCAAACTGAACCTGAAGCAAAAGCAAAATCTGAAGTGGACTGAGAGTCTGAACATGTAAGTTATGACGCTCTGAATCAGGTATATTCTCAACTTCCAAAATCTGAACTTATCAAACTACTAAATGCTAGTTCACATAAGTATAAAAAGCTTAAAGTTAATTATGAGCACTTAAGTGAACAACCAAATCATTTTAAGTGTCTATATCAAAAGGCTTTAGAAAAGATTGAAGATCTTGAAAAAGGTAGTGTTGGTTGTAGCAAACCTTATGATAAGAATTCAATTGATTTTAGAGACTTTTGCAATACACACACTGAGAGTAGTAAGATTTCTTCTTTATTGTGTTCTTTGAAAAACAATGGTGTAAATGGAATTGGTTATTCATGTGCTAACACATGTGAAGAACCAAGTTCATCAAGCATATTTGAAAATTCTTCAAACGCTGATCTCTATTCTACATTTGTACCTGATAGCACTCAAGTGGTACAAATGGAGAATAAAGGTCTTGTAACAAACAATCTAGGACCCTCTAGCAAGTGGGTACCAAAGGACATAATTGTTTATCTGGTTGCAGGTCAAATGAGAACATTAGACCTTCCAATCACATGGTTACATGTGACTACAAATGGAAGAAGAGCTATTGTGCACAGAAGGCACTTTTATGATGAATCAGATGATGAATTTGAATTGGACTTCATAAGGAATAGAAGGAAATATGATCCTGAAGATGAAGAATTTGAAGCATGTTTTGAGGATGACTATGATGAAGATGATGGTGATACATCATGGTGGGAAGACATCCCAGAATGTAACCTCTACAGAGATTAATCAAGGACCAGAGAAGGCTCAATGTACATATCTAATAAAGAGCGTTGTCTGGAACAAAATAAACTCTGTAAGTTTTTAATTACTTTCTCTATCAAAGGATTCTCATTCAGCTAAAAGATTTAATTTTCTTTAAGAGACATATATCAATTAAAGACATGTTCAGAATTAAACTATTTGGAATCTGAATCTATTTTTTTGTCTTAAAAAGAAAATTTTAATTTTTGGGATCTGAAGCATTATTGAGCTTTTAGCCTCTGAAGTGCTTCAGACTCTGAGAAGTCTTTAACCTCTGAATGATAATGCCTCTGATAATATTAGAATTGGAAATGTTTAGTGTTGTACATTTGTACGTTTTGGCGCTAAATTATTGAACACGTATACACGATCTCATTGGATAGAAACGGTTAATGACGGTTTGAATTTCTTTTATTTTTTTTAATGTGTGCATTACTTTGTTTTTAAGAAAATCGCATAATCACTTGCACACTTTACACATTCACGGCATACACTTTCTTCTTCTAAACCACAGAGCTATTTCTTTCTTTCTCAAATTAACAAAACCCTAAACCCCCAAATCTCAGAAATGGAAGCATCAACCTCTACTGCGTTCTCATTCCCAAAGGATATTCCAATCAACACTATCAATTGCACAGAAATGTTTAGTAAAGAGAAATCGCTGGATATGAAAGATAAAATTTTCAACATGGTTATGGAACAACTTGTTGATTTTGAGAGCTTAAGGTTGAATAAGCATGACGTTGAAAGCTACTTTATTGATCAAGATGGAGGTTTCAGGTACATGAAGTTATTGAATGGACCAATCTACCCTACTCTAGTCAAAGATTTCTGGATTAGAAGCAAAGTAGTGACAGTTGAAGAGTACGACAAGGAATTTAATGATTTGAGAAACTCAAAACCAAAAAATAAGGATAAGACTCCAGCTGAATTGGGTCTAAGAGAAGTCAAAGAGGATGAAATTAGGTCTGTTGTGTGTGGTTTTGAGGTGATCTTAACTCAATCAAATTTGGCAAATGTTCTACAGATTCCCAATGAAGGTTCCTACTATGCCTTCAGCCAATCTTCTGTGAAAGATTCAGAATTTCTTACAGATATGACCAAGAAATGCTATGAACAAGGGAAAAGCTGTGAGAGCAACAAAATTGGTGACTTAAAAAGACTACTCAGAAGTTGTTGGCCAAAATAATGTTAGGGTCAATCTTTCCAAGGAGTGGAAGCTCTGATCAAATCTCTTGGGATCATAGACATTTTGTCTATTTTCTAAGTAGAAGAATGCAGCTCAACTGGCCAAAATGCATCTTTAATCATCTATGCAAGGCTGTTTGTGCTACTCAGAAGCAAACCAAGCCAAACATTCATGTTGTGTACCCAAGGATTCTAAGTGAACTGTTTTATCAGTGTGGGGTAATAGATGTAATTAAAGCTGCTGGTCAAGAGAATCTGATTAGAGAAGTTAGAGCCACTGCTATCTCAGTGAACACTCTATCCAACTTGCATTTTCTACCTGGGCAAGTGTTGATATTGTTTGAACCATTGGAACAGCTACCTGTCGTACCCTAAATTTTGCCCATCTTTTTTTATCATCATATTGATTTCAGTGACATTTTCTTTCGAATATGTGAACTAGTCTATTTGGTAGTAAGAGGAGAATTCAAGGAGTTTTGTGTCATGTGTTCGAGTCCCACATTTCCCATCTTTTTGTATTTTTCTTACTTGTATTTAATTAAAAAAAAACCACAAATTACATTTTTTTTTTGTTATTATTTTTTTTAAGCTTTTTTTATTTATTTGTTATTATTATTATTATTATTATTATTATTATTATTATTATTGTTATTACTACAAAAAAGATATGCACCATCATCCCCATCATTTGGTCAACCTCAACTTCAATTCTTCCCTTGATTCCAGCTTTCAGCTTTAATTCCTTTCCAAAATTCTGATCAAAGAATTAAAGGGCAAATCTTTACCTTTTTTGATTCATCAAACCCTAATCTTTACAAGTATAAAATCAAAGTCAAGATTCAGAACAAAAGGGGGGACACTGAAACGAAAAAAACAACAACAGCAGTATTGTGACTGCGCCCCTCCACCATTTTCACCGTTTCTTGATAATCATATCAAAAGCATCATCATCATCACTATAACAACAACTACCATATCAAAATGATCAAACACCGAACCATCCCATAATCATCCTCACTACTACCATCGTGCACCACCACAAAACACAACCACTACACCATACTCAAACACCACTTTCAACAACATCACCATCACATAAATTTCACCACCATTAACACCTCTTCCAATTAAACGGAAACAAAAAGAACACAGCAGAACGAACAAAAGAGGAATACAATCTAAAAGAAGAAGCTGAACAAGAGTCGGAGAGCTAGCCGCCAAAGTCGTCGTCGCCGCTGCAAATGAACCACCGCGACATCACTATCATCGCCGGAATCACGGCCTCTGTTGAATTCAGTCGCTCCTTCGCCGCTGGCCTTCTCCCACTCTCTCTCACGGGCGATCTTTCCTCTCTCGGTCAATATCTCTCTTTTTTCTCTCCCTGCGTTTTCAATACAAAAACTCTTGTCTTGTGTGACTTGAGCAATTGTAAAAGTCTCCTGCTGTGTGATATGGAGCATTTGTGAAGTCTCTTGTCTTGTGTGACTTGAGCAATAGAGAAGTCTCTCGCTTGTGGGCTTGAGCACTAGGGTTGTAATCTTTAGTGATTATAGTGAAATCCCTTGGAAGTGCAAGGGAACTGGAGTACTCTCGATTTGTGAGGGGAACCAGTATAAAATCCTTCTCTCTCTCTCTCTCTCTCTCTCTCTCTCTCTCTCTCTCTCTCTCTCTCTCTCTCTCTCTCTCTCTCTCTCTCTCTCTCTCTCTCTCTCTCTCTCTCTCTCTCTCTCTCTCTCTCTCTCTCTCTCTCTCTCTCTCTCTCTCTCTCTCTCTCTCTCTCTCTCTCTCTCTCTCTCTCTCTCTCTCTCTCTCTCTCTCTCTCTCTCTCTCTCTCTCTCTCTCTCTCTCTCTCTCGCATTTGATTTTCTGCCTTGCCATCGTTTTGATTGTGTTATTAATTCCACTGCTAAAAGACTCTAATAGATATTTTATCTTGAAAAGTTTTTTAAACTCTAAAAACATAATTCAAAAACACAAGGTACTTATTCTACATCGGAGAAATTTTTTGCTTCAATCTCACTGACTTGAGCGTCGAAGCATCTGAAAGTACACAACCCCTGCAGTTCCATCAGAGCGGAGCAAAGCGCAATCATCCTTAACACCACCGTAGTTGGTCAACTCTGATCAGATAAGATCAGTTTCGTTGTAGTTTTTCTTTCTGAGCGGTAAGCCCTCATTATAATAAAATAAAAATCTTTTGAAAAATAAAAAACATGTGAGAAAACCTTACACATATATTTACTTTTAATTATGTTTACATGGTTATCTTGCATGTTTACTTGTACGATTAAGTAAGATTAAGTAATATTTAGTGGATTATTAGGAGGAGGAGGGGAATTAATGAATGAGATCTTGGGAGTTTGATTTGATGTTGTTACGTGCTGTAACAGATTTGGACTGTCTGATCATAAATCGGCGGTTCAGATTGTTTTAGTGGTAAATCTGTATATAAAATTTATGTCGTCCGATCACAAATAAATGGTCCAGATTTGTTACTGCGTTGAACAGCGTGAAAATGCAACTGCAGCAAATTCGGATCCGAAATCTTGTATGTTAATTTTAATGGATTAATCTAGTATTGTAAAATAATGTTCGACAAATTAATTGAAGTAATAAATATCATCTGTAAATATTACTATGGTTATTTAAAAAAATCACTGAAGTAATAAATTTGTATGAAACTTTACAAAGGGAAAGTATATTAAAAGTTTTTTTTATTTATTATTTTTAACCTATTTACCTTTCTTTTTGTCTTGTTTAAATTTTTTATCTATTGAAACGTGAACAAGTTAATCCTTCTTTTATTTATTAACAATAAAATGTTGATATGGCCACAAAAATAATAATAAAATATGAATAAATAACAATATATTCACCTGAAATTGCAAAAATCGTATACCTCATAAAATTTTCAAAATAGCAAATAATCCCCTTAAATTGTGTGGCGCCTATCAACATACACAGTGAATGTGAAGCTACAACGATTATGATGATTTCGACATTCAATGGCAGACAAAATTAAAGACCACATGGAGGACAATAACGAAGAAGAATTTCGTGCTTGAATAAGGTTGACCATGGTGACTGTTAGTTTATTTTTTTGAGAGAAGAAGACATTGTTTTTGTGAGAAATGAGAAAAATTGATGGTTAAAGGGGGAAAAAGGGAAAACAATATTTTAATATTTATGTAATCTTTCTAAATTCAATCAAATTGTCCTTGTGAGTAGGGGTGCTCGCAGTTCAGTTTGGATCGATTTTGAGGCAAAAACTCATTCGATCTAAAAATAAATTTATTCGCGGTTTGGTTCGGTTTTGGATGACAAATAATAAAAATCCGATCCGGTCCAATTTTATGCTGTTTAATTTGGATCGGTTTTTGGATATCCAACTTATAAATTGTAATTTTTTATCAAATATTAATACTATAAAAAATACTATAAAATAATAGTTTGACTTTTTTGACGAAATAAATATTATGTTTGATGTAAAATATAGTAACATATAATATATTCAAAATTAATATTTTGGAATGACAGTTATCAATTATATTTGGAAGATATCAAAAAGTAAAACGTAGATTAAATTAAACTAAAAAATACTATTAACAAAATTTAAAATAAATAAAAAATAGGTTAGCGCAATATATATTCATACTAATAAAAAGATAAATAAGTATTAAAATATATGTATGCGGTTTGGTTCGGTTTAGAACGGTTTTGAAAATTCAATTCGAAATCCAATCCGATCCAGCGATTTTCATAAAAGAACATTCAAACACATCCAAAAATATTCAATTTTTTGCGGTTTACAGTTTTTGAAATTCTGGCAGAGTCCAAATGGGGTACCGACTACAACGTGCATAGCAGAAGTAAAATTAACAAATAGTAAATAACTGGAAATAAAAGGAACGCAGTGTTTGTTAACCCAGTTCGGCGTATAACACGACCTACTCTGGGGGATACCAATCCAGGAGAGAATCCACTATGGTAATACTAGTTAGAAGCTATAAGCAAACGACCCGTTTACACTTCATCACCTAGTCACTACCCGTGCTATCTTCAACCTAGGCCCACCTAGATCAGAGACCCCGTCCCTTCTCCTCTTAACCACACGCCCAGTGTGATTGCTCAAAACTTAAGAATGGTGAAGTCACACTTCAAAACAAATATCTAACTCCGTACTTCAAAGCTTAGGAGTAGATTAAAACACATACAACTCAAGAACAAGGTCCTAAGCAAGTATCAAGGTGATACTAGATAGGCTCACAAATAAACAATAGACACGCTAAAACCCTAGACACAAGTTTACTAAACTTTACAAGAGTTTCAGTTACCTAAAAAGGTCTATGGTCTTCAATATATATAGCACACAAACAGCCACGGTAGTTCCTTGATTTTTGGCCTTCAAAAATAATATTCCATCATAGTATATCCGATAGCACACTATTTGATTAAACAAATCCAGTCCTAAAATATAGGTATATATTTTAGGGGCGATGCATAAAAGATAAGATCCGGAAATTAGATTTGTTCCTTGATTTTAGGCTTCATAAATAATATATAATTGTAACATATCCGATAGTAAAATATATGTTTAAATAAATCCAACAAAATCCTAAAATATAGGAATATATTTTAAAAGCGATCCATAAGAGATATGATCAGGAATTTCGCTTGATTACTTGTCCTGGGGAATAAGCTAAAGCGCCTAATGGATATACATGACAAACACGTGCGCCATGTAACAAACTGCGCACTTTATTAGACTTCAGGATGTTGTACCAAAGGTAGCCTCATCTTGTCCCTCATCTGACTTGATCTTGTTTTTACAAAATGTAGCCAATTTCAAAAACCCAACAATCTCCCCCTTTGGCAAATTTTGGCTAAAACAATATCAGACCAGTTATGGAGAGATGCAGTTCAAATCTTCCTTTAAGTCAACATACACACACAACTAAAACGGAGAATAGAACACAAGATTATAACATCTTCACTTCAAGTGAGTTAAATCATATGAGAAACATCAGAGATTAGCACCAGCGGAATAAACACATTTAGTCTCATAGGGCACAACATCAGAGAGAAATAAACTCTCTAAGTGGATTCACATTCTTGGAGAAAAGTAAGTTTCTCACACAATAAGTCTTCAAAAAAAACACACTTTATATCAGAAGACTAACAGAAACTTCAGTCAGATAGAGAAAAATAAATTCTCCATTTAGACATTCTGGATGGTATCCAGGATGGGGCAACATCAACCACCTCATCACATACATCACATGTATCAATCGTTCCCCCTCAAACATATCATGAAAACAGAGTCCATCATCTGGGATACATAGGAAAAATAAATTCCTAATCAACCTAGAAAAATAAATTCTCAGCTATATAACACACAAACATACTCAGAATCAGAAAAACTGGATGGTAGCAAGGATGGGGCAGCATTCAGCAGAGCATCTGGGATAAAATGTAAATTGCTCCCCCTCAATCAATACACATCAGGATATCATCACAAATTTTACTCCCCCTGAATACATACATGTCAAGGAATCATCAGATACCTTTACTCCCCCTGAACATGTGCATATTACACCCCCTTACGGCATACATAGCGAATAAGCAAGTGTTACCCCCCCTCAACACAACATACATCTGCAAACATTATCTCTACACACTGTACATCAGATCATGCATACCAGTACCACACACAAACTACCTACTACTGACCATCACATCATAGGATATTCATCAACACATACACACATCAGATGTAGATCCAGATGTAGACACATCTTCCACCACATGCAGCACACAGTCAAAGAACAAAAAGTTATATTATAATGCACATTACAGTACTCCCCCTTTTTAGCCATCAAATTTGACAAGATCAACAAGCAGCACCAAACGATCACAGAATAGCATAGTAGATCACACAATAGTAGAGTGCACATAGGTGCATAGTAAATCCAGGACATAGCCCACAAATCAAAGGAGAGAAGAAAACATAAGAACCAAAACAAACCATCCAAAAAGAACATAATCAAGGCGCAAAGAAAAAAAATATGTTAGAGTTATAATCGCTCTTTCTTGATCAGCGTGCAAAGAATATAAAGAGCCAAAAGTGGTTGCACGCACACATAGCGATAACTGCTATAAATTCATATTGTTGAACAATGAACGAGATGTTTCTATAGGAACCCACAAGTAACAATTATCTTTGGACCTTACACCTCTCATCAACACATCACCCTTCTCATTTGCAATCGAACACCCTGACTCGGTGAAATTCACTTTCATACCTTGATCACATAATTGACTGATACTGATTAGATTAGCAGTCAATCCTATCACAAGAAGCACATTATCAAGCCTTGGCAAACCACTATTGGTTAGGCTTCCTATACCTCTGATCTCACCTTTTACTCCATCACCAAATGTCACAGAGCTAGTTGAATAAGACTAAGTCCATTAGGAATTTTTCTACTCCAGTCATATGTCTGGAACAGCCACTATCAAAATACCAATTCTTCTTAGATGATGATCTAAATGAGGTATGAGCTATTAAACTTACATCTTCCTCCTTGGGCTTCCACTATTTCTTGGTCTCAACCACTTCAACTTCAGGTTTTTGCTTCAGTGATTTTTTAGGATACCCATACAACTTGTAGCAGAAAGGTGTTATATGTCTTTTCCTACCACAATGATGACACACCCATGGTTTAGATTTCCTATTTCTGATTCCCTGATGGGGTTGCACATGGGGCAGCCTCTGCTTCAGCATTGGGGGCCTGTTGTTTCCTTCTAAGGGCAAAAACTTAAGCTCTGGATCATATTGCTTAGGTTTGTTGAGATTTTTGTAGTCATAACCAATCCCTTTTGTCCTCTTTCCAGGAACTTGTGTTTCAATTAACTCTTCTAGTGTAGCCGTGCCACCATGCATCATTATAACTTCCTTCCTCAAATGTTCAAGTTTAGAGTTTAGTAATGTTACCTCATCATTCAGTTCTGAAATTGTGGCCAGATGCTTGTTCATTTCAGATTGAAGTTCCAGTATGAGCCTCTTCTGATTTTCTTGACTTCTACATACCTCTTCACTTCTTTGACATAAGGCTCTATATGATGCAGCTAGCTCTTCATAAGTTACATCTCCATTGTTGGATTATGTGTCTGAAGTACATGTTCCAGTTAAGGCATTGATGCGTTTAGCAGTCTCATTGATAGTGTCTTCATCAGAATCTTCATCCTCTGACCATGTTGCAGTCATCCCTTTTTGTTGTTTCTTCAAGTAGTTAGGACATTCAAATCTGATATGGCCATATCCATTGCATTCATGACATTGTACACCTCTCTCTTGACTCACTTTCTCTTCAGATTTTGGTTTCTTTTGAAAACTAGAGTCTTTGTGAATGTTGAGTGGAATGGGGGACACATTCTGCTCCACATTCTGTCTTCCACGCCTATCCATCCTTCTTAATACTTTATTAAATTGTCTACCTAGAAGAGCCATGGCTTCAGATAAGCTTTCATCAATATTTGTCTCTTCTTGTACAGCATCACTTTCTGCATTTGAGACAAATGCTATACTTTTGCTTTTGCTTCCAGAACGTTCATTTGCAGAAATTTCATAAGTTTGTAGGGATCCAACCAGCTCATCCAGCTTTATTTCAGATAAATCCCTAAATTCTTCTATGCATGTGACCTTCATGTCAAACTTTTTGGGTAGAGAACTCAACATCTTTCTCACCATCTTTTCTTCAGGAAGCTTTTCACCTAAAGAATCAAATGTGTTAGCATAATCTAAAACAGTCATATGAAAGTCATGTACCGTCTCATCTTCCTTCATTCTGAGATTCTCAAATTTAGTAGTTAGCATCTGAAGTCAGGAGTTCTTGACTTTTGATGTCCCTTCCTGAGTAGTCATCAATATCTCCCAAGCTTCTTTAGCCACGGTGCATCGCTTTATTAATCTGAACATGTACTTATCAACACCATTGAACAAGGCGTTCAAAGCTTTGTGGTTTCCAAGGGCAAGTTCATCTTCAGCCTTCGTTCAATTTCCTTCAGGCTTCAAGGACACATTACCATCTTTGTCAGTGACAGTAGGGTGTTCCCATCCATTCAGCACAGATTTTCATGTCTTGCTATCCATTGATCTCAAGAATGCTTCCTTGCGTGATTTCCAGTAATCATAGTTAGTTCCATCCAATAAGGGTGGCCTACTCACAGCTCCTCCTTCCCTTTCCATATCAACCAGAATCGTTCCCTGAAGCTCACCCTAATAGCAGAACAGGGTGCCTGCTCTGATGCCAATTGAAATTCTGGTAGAGTCAAAATGGGGTACCGAATGGGGCAACCTTTGCAACTAAAACGTGCACAGCAGAAGTAAAATTAACAAATAGTAAATAACTGGAAATAAAAGGAACGCAGTGTTTGTTAACCCAGTTCGACGTATAACACGACCTACTCTGGGGATACCAATCCAGGAGAGAATCCACTATGGTAATACTAGTTAGAAGCTATCAACAAACGCCCGTTTACACTTCGTCACCTAGTCACTACCCGTGCTATCTTCAACCTAGGCCCACCTAGATCAGAGACCCCGTCCCTTCTCCTCTTAACCACACGCCCAGTGTGATTGCTCAAAACTTAAGAATGGTGAAGTCACACTTCAAAACAAATATCTAACTCCGTACTTCAAAACTTAGGAGTAGATTAAAACACATACAACTCAAGAACAAGGTCCTAAGCAAGTATCAAAGTGATACTAGATAGGCTCACAAATAAACAATAGACACGCTAAAACCCTAGACACAAGTTTACTAAATTTTACAAGAGTTTCAGTTACCTAAAAAGGTCTATGGTCTTCAATATATATAGCACACAAACAGCCACGGTAGTTCCTTGATTTTTGTCCTTCAAAAATAATATTCCATCATAGTATATCACACTATTTTATTAAACAAATCCAACAAAGTCCTAAAATATAGGTATATATTTTAGGGGCGATGAATAAAAGATAAGATTTGGAAATTAGCTTTGTTCCTTGATTTTAGGCTTCACAAATAATATATAATTGTAACATATCCGATAGTAAAATATATGTTTAAATAAATTCAACAAAATCCTAAAATATAGGAATATATTTTAAAAGCGATCCATAAGAGATATGATCAGGAATTTCGCTTGATTACTTGTCTTGGGGAATAAGCTAAAGCGCCTAATGGATATACATGACAAACACGTGCGCCATGTAACAAACTGCGCACTTTATTAGACTTCAGGATGTTGTACCAAAGGTAGCCCCATCTTGTCCCTCATCTGACTTGATCTTGTTTTTACAAAATGTAGCCAATTTCAAAAACCCAACAGTTTTTATTTGGATTGGTTTGGATTTGAGCACCCATACCTGTGAGGTGGCATCAATAAGCTGCCAACATAACCATGTCATGCCGTTCTTCAATGTCTAGGTCACTGACTTTAACAGAACAAACTAATAGAAGGAGCAAGGGGGATACTTGGCTATTTACTCAATAAAATGTTGATATAATAATTTTTATTTTTAATAATGTTATGATTAAATTTCACTTTTGACCTCTAAGTTTTCAATCTTGCGATTTTAGCCCTTTAAGTTTGAAAATAGGTTTATTAGCCCCATAACTTTGTCCCCAGTTGCAAAAAAGAGGCCCCATAGATTTTGACGCAATAAACACTTATGTGGATATATGTCTTTTTAAGTATCATATGCAAACTATGATTATTAATACAAATAAATATTGATTAAATTTAAAAACAATAATCACATCTTCAAAATGAGTAATTAATGTTTACAAACTTAGAGGGCCAACATTACAATTTTTAAACTTGATGGGCCAAAAGTGTTAGATTGTGAAACTTAAGGAACTAAAAGATCTATTTTTAAACTTGGGGGGTCACTTTTGCAATTAAAGATGAAGTTATGAGGCTAAAAGTGTTATTTTCGAATTTGAAGGAACAAAATCGCAGGTTTATGAAACTTAGAAGGCCAAAATTGCAATTTAGCATAACTTTATTTGCTTTTGAATTAAAAAAAAAAAAAAAATCTAATATCTATATATAAAACCTAATAACTACCAAACTTACTAACTAACTTTATCTCTAATTTTGACACATCAATTTATGAGAGCAATTTCGATATTTGACTTTATTTTTTTAGCTTTATGTCGCAACAATTGTATCCTTTCTTACATACATGTTTTTTTTAGTTTTTCGATTTTTTCACTTTCTTCCTTTCTTACCTATGCTATTTTGGCTTCAATGTAGTTGTTGTCTCCCTATTTTACTAAATACAAAATTTTGGTCATCCTATTTTAAAAAACTCAAATTTTAGTCCCCCTCTTATTTTGACATTCAATTTAAGTGAAATGACATATTATTAAGGGTTAAATATGTTTTTGGTCCCTATAGTTTCGCAGAATTTCATTTTTAGTCCCTGAAGATTTTTTTAGCACTTTTTAGTCCCTGAAGTTTTTTCCGTCAGTGTTTTTAGTCCCTACTTTTAATCAAACTCTTGTATATCTTGTATATTTTTACATTTTTGAATGATTTTTTGTATTTATGTTTAAGACATTATAAGAACATCTCCGATAAAAATTGATAATTTTTTAACATAACATGAATTATTTATGAATTTTATATGCAAAAAACTAAAAAAATCATATTTAATTCATCTCTTGTTAAAAAAATTAAACTTTTGTAAGAGAGATTCATATAATGTACTAAACATGACCGCAGAAAAAAAAATTTAAATTTCGAATAATATGCACGAGTTGAATGAAAAGTAGGGACTAAAAACACTGACGGACAAAACTTCAGGGACTAAAAAGTGTGAAAAAAATCTTCAGGGACTAAAAAACAAAATTCGACGAAACTATAGGGACCAAAAGGATGTTTAACCCTATTATTAAATGACATGGACATATCCACTATAATGACATGGTAGGCCACATCATATAATCAAAAATTTAATTAAACAAATGGAAGAAAAAAAAACCTAATCCCCTTTTCATCAAACACAACCCAACTTTCTCTTATCTTCATCATCTTCATTTCATCATAAAATTTGTAAGGTATAATTAATAATTCATATTTGTTCAGGAAAATTGATAGTTCATATTTAATGGTACAGTTGAGAGAGGTCAAATTTGGAAGCATCCATTGATAGTTCATATTTTATTGCAAAATTGGTTTCAAATTTAGAACAAAAATTGATAGTTGTATTAAAAGTTTTATCGTCAGGATGTACTATCCGAAAAAAATCAATCGAAATGTTTTCATGCAAGATCTTGAAGGTGAGAAAAACACAAGAATGGGGGAGGGGGTTGAATTGTGTTTTCTTTTCCGAAAAAATCTTTTGTGTTTTGAAAATAGAGTTAACATGCAACGGATAATATAAACACACAAAGAGAGAAGAGAGAAGACAACACAAAAATTTTATACTGGTTCCTCCCACAAATGAGTTCACTATAATCTCACTAGATTACAATTGCTCAAGCACATTGGCAAGAGACCTTTTTTCCTCAAGTCCACTAACAAGAGACTTTCTTGCTCAAATCCAATGACAAGAGACTTCTCTAACTAACTTAAATGATTTTAAGAAAGTTTTAATTGAGCACTTGATATACTATAAGAGGTGTTCACAAAATACAACACATATACAAGACTTAATACACACTAAGATTCTGAGATACAAAGATTGTAAGAATGCTATGTGTTTCATAACTTTAGAATTTTGCAGAATATCAGTGTTGCAGAGTCTGTAAGTCTTGATGATGATCTTCAATTAAGAATTATGGATGTTTTCTCAATCTCAACAGGGTCAGCTCTGTATTCTGGTGATAGAAATCTATACATGCGAATTTTTGTACTACCTATGTTGGAACAAAATGTGTTTTAGTACACACCCTTGAGTTTTGATGATAACAAAGTATTAAATGGACAATTGATGTTACTAATGTTTAAATTAAGTGTGCAGGAGAATCCAAAGTTATATCAAGAGCACACTTGATTTATGCTCTGAAGGAACCTTACGGAAGTCTGAATCTTTACACTCTGAAAGAGTTCAGAAGCTAAAAAGTGGTCAGAAGCTAAATATGTTCAGAAGCTCAAATGGGATCAGGATGTCTGCAAGAGTTCAGAAGCTTAGAGAAGTTCAGAAGCTCAGAGATGTTCAGATGCCTACAAGAGTTCAGAAGCTATCTGCTAGTCAAGAGTTATTTAGAAGATGAAGACGTTCAGAAGCTGAATTACGAAGGACTATCAAAGGCCAATTATTCAAGACCAATCAGACTTCAAAGATATCAAAGGTTCATTAGAAGCAGAGGGAATTCCTCTGATCATCAAAAAGGCTACATCAACTACTCTCACCAAGCTTGATGATTTGTTTAAGGACAACTAATTGCAACGGTGATAAAGGATGTGATCCTACTCTCTGTAGGAGCTAGTTGTACCTTATTACTGTATTTGGACAGACAGTAAAAGTAAAGCTTAACTGCGAAGAAGACGTGGCTTTGTTCAAAGTATATTCAAAAGCTACAGCTGTCCATTTACAACGGGAATTCTACAACGTCTCAATATCTTTCTCCAACTCATATATATATATATATATACATGAAAGAAAGAATTGATGACTAAGGATCTTCATAGAATATATCTCTCAGAATAAAGCGAGAATTGAAACTAGCTCAAGCCTCTGAAGTTATTATCTTGTAATAGTTTTAAGCTTAGAAGTTAGTATTACTCCTGCATGAGTAATTTGGAAAAGTCTCAATCTTTGTGATTATAGCAAAAGAATTCTCTTAGTCTTGTGTGACTTTGAGCAAAGGAAGTCTCTTGTCTTGTGTGACTTGAGCAAGGAAGTCTCTTAGTCTTGTGTGACTTTGTGCAAAAGGAAGTCTCTTGTCTTGTGTTACTTGAGCAAGGAAGTCTCTTAGTCTTGTGTGACTTTGAACAAGGAAGTCTCTTGTCTTGTGTGACTTGAGCAAGGAAGTCTCTTGTCTTGTGTGACTTGAGCAAGGAAGTCTCTTTGTCTTGTCTGACCTAGAGCAAAGAAGTCTCTTGCTTGTGTGCTTGAGCACCTGAATTGTAATCTTAGTGATTATAGTAAAATCCCTTGGAAGTGCAAGGGGACTGGAGTACTCTCAATTTTGGGAGGGGAACCAGTATAAATTCTTGTGTCTCTTTCTCTCTCTCACTCTCTCATTTACTCTTCCATCATTCTCTTAGATTCATGTTGGTTGAGTTAATTATTCCGCTGTGCTTAAAGACTCTGATAGATACAAATATCTGGAAAAGTTTTTAAATATCTAAAACACAATTCAACCCCCCCTTCTTGTGTTTTCTCCCACACACCTTCAACCTATCTTGACACCACTTGACATAAAACAGATTAAATCTCAAATAAACTACCGTAAAAACTAAATGAATATAAATGGAATTTAGAACCGTACAATCCTTAACAACGACGCCAACTAGGTTTAATGTTTGTGATTGATAAGTATTGTCATGACTCCTATGAGCAAATATATACCTTGTGGTGTATTGTTGGAACAAAATATGTGTTAATACACACCCTTAGGTTTTGATGATAACAAAGTATTAAATGGACAATTGATGGTACTAATGTTTAAATTAAGAGTGCAGGAGAATCCAACGTTATATCGAGAGCACACTTAATTTAGACTCTGATGAAACCTATGGAAGTCTGAATCTTTACACTCTGAAGGAGTTCAGAAGCTACAACGTGGTCAGAAGCTAAACAAAGTTCAGAAGCTCAAAGAGGATCAGAATGTCTGCAAGAGTTCAGAAGCTCAGAGAAGTTCAGATGCCTACAAGAGCTCAGAAGCTGAATTACGAAGGACTATCAGAGGCCAACCATTCAAGACCAATCAGACTCCAAGTTATCAAAGTTTCATCAGAAGCAAAGGAATTCCCCAAATCATCAGAAGGGCTACATCAACTACACTTATCAAGCCCGATGATTTGTTCTAAGGACAACTAATTACAACGGTCACAAAGGATGTGATCCTTCTCTCTCTAGGAGCTAGTTGTACCTTATTACTGTACTTTGGACAAACGGTAAAGGTGAAGCTTCACGGCAAAGAAAGACGTGGCTTTACTCAACGGATCTTCAAAGACTACAGCTGTCTATTTTACAACGGGAATTTCTCCAACGTCTCAATGTCTTTCTCAACTCATATAAATATGCCTAAGAAAGAATTGATGACTAGCGATCTTCATTAGAAAACATCTCTCAGAATAAAGTGAGAATCTGAATTGTAATAGAAAACATCTCTCAAATGAAGTGAGCATAGAAACTAGCATAAGCCTCTGAAGTTATTATGTTTGTAAAAAGTTTAAGCTTATAAGTTATTAGTAAGTCTTCTGCTTAGTGTAGAAGCACGTAAGTCTTCTGCTTAGTGTAGAAGCAACAAAGTCTTCTGCTTAGTGTAGAAGCACATAAGTCTCAATCTTAGTGATTAGAGCAAAGAAGTCTTCTGCTGAGTGTAGGAGCAAGGAAGTCTCTGATCTTGTGTGATCAGAGCAAGGAAGTCTCTCTGTCTTGTGTGACTTAGAGCAGGAAGTCTTGAGCTTGTGTGCTTGAGCAAGGAAGTCTCTGATCTTGTGTGATCAGAGCAAGGAAGTCTCTGATCTTGTGTGATCAGAGCAAGGAAGTCTCTCTGTCTTGTGTGACTTAGAGCATGAAGTCTTGAGCTTGTGTGCTTGAGCATCTGATTGTAATCTTAGTGATTATAGTGAACTCTCTTGGAAACAAGGGGACTGGAGTACTCTCAATTTGTGAGGGGAACCAGTATAAATTGTTGTGTGTTCTCTTCTCTCTCACTCTCTCATTTACTCCTTCATCATTTACTTAGCCGTTAGTTAATTGTGTGAATAATTTCGCTGTGCTTAAAGACTCTGATAGATTTAAATATCTTGAAAAGTTTTTAAATATCCAAAACACAATTCAACCCCCCTTCTTGTGTTTTCTCCACGCACCTTCAATTGGTATCAGAGCTCCGGTTCTGTTGGTAAATCACTTAACCGTGAGACAGTCAAGATCCAAAGGAGAAAACCACTTTGGCTCAAAACATGGATGATTGGAAGCAGAAGTTATATCAACAAGTTGCTGATCTTGTCAAAGAAATTGAAGATGGACTGAACTTAAATGAAGATCTGAGCAACAATCAAAATCCTTCCACATCAGGGGTCAAACAAACTTCTAGTATTGAATCTACAACTACTACTCTTTGCCTCATTAGTGATGATTATGAAAGCATTCAATGGGCAACAGTAAATGGTTTGCTAGATCAATATGAGGAGTTTAGAATGGAGGAAAATGAGAGTATTGAAGAAATGAACTTAAGGTTTCAAGCCATCACAAGCAAGCTTGAAGACTACAACAACAAACTCAGCAACAAAGAGCTTGTAAGCAAGTTGCTGAGAAGTTTGCCTCTGAATTAGAATGTAATTTCAAATACTATAGAGGAAACTGAAAACATCAACTCAATGAGTCCTGAATCATTGATTGATTTACTCAGAGTCCATTAATTGGCTCTGAAGGATATGCAAGAGTTGAAAGGTGAAGAAGCAGAAGCTGCAAGGAAAGGAAAGCAAGCATTGGAACATGAAGATCTTGTTGAAGAACCTGACAAAGAGTATCTTGAAAGGTTTTCAAGAAAAATTCAAAGATGGTACAACTTCAAGAAGAATAGAGGAAGACTGGCTAAAGGAATGACAACATGGGATGTACTAGACAACTTCTCTGAAGATGAATCTGAAAGAGCACCAGGAGCTGAAGGATCAAGTTCTGAAGATGGTTCAGACTCTGAAGATTCAAGTTCTGATGAAAAGTAAGAACCTGAGAGCATAGACAGTATCCAGAGAACAGTGAATCAGGTATATTCTCATCTTCCCAAAGCAAAATTGATCAAGCATCTTGAGAAAACTTTACTTAAACTCTCTAATAGTCAGCAGAAGTATAAAAAGCTTAAAGCAGACTATGAGAATTTAAGTAAGCAAGCAAATCACTCTGAAGATCTTGTACAAAAAGATTTTATCAAAACAAAAGATCTTAAGAATGATTATGTTGTATGTTACAATCCCTTTGAGCACTCTTTTGCTCTCAAAGAGTATTGCAACACCAATGCTGATCAAAATAAAATTGTTTCCATGTTTTGCAACCTTAAGACCAACAATACTAATGGGATTGGATACTCTAGTAGTAAAACACTAGAGGAACCAAGCTCATCAGTTATTGGTGGAAGTTTCTCACTCCCTAATCTTTACACTACATTTGTATCTGATAGCACTCAGATGAAACAAATGGAGGATGAAGATTTAGCAACTAACAGTCTAGGACCCTCAAGCAAGTGGGTACCAAGAGACAAAATAGTTTACTTGATTGCAGGTGAAACTAAGACTCTGAACCTTCCAATCACATGGAGGCATGTGAATGTGAATGGAAGAAGAGCAATTGTGCATAGAAGGCACATTTTTGAAGAGTCGGATGGAGAAGAAGATGAAATGGAATACATAAGGAGCAGGAGGGAACATGAAGAATTTGAAGCATGTGTTGAAGATGATAAAAACTCAGTGTGGTGGAGTGATTGTTCAGGCTATGACACTGACTACACCTAAAACCAAGAGCTTCAAAATCAGGTAAGTAACTCTCATCTCCTGAATGACATTTCAGAGGAATAACATTCAAAGGTTGAAAATGTCTTCTTAGGATACAAAATGTTCAGAACTAAAAACCTTGAAAACCCATGTGTGAACACATTTTTCTTTAAATGTCCTGAAAGACACATTTTCAGACTCTGAAATATTTTGGATCTCAGCATCTGAAATAGTCCAGACTCTGAGAAACTTTTCAACCTCTGAAGGATAAGCCTCTGAATAGAAAATGAATTGGAAACGTTTAAGTATTTTTACTAAAACGTTTTGGCGCTAAATAGATAACACGTACACACGCTCTGATTGGGTTGAAATAGTTAATGATGGTTTGTTTTATTTTTAAATTTAAATATATTGTGTGCTTTAATTTGTTTTACTGTCTTAATCAAAATTACTTAAACACTTGCACACTTTACACTATCACATCCCTCACCTTCGTCTTTCAAAACTAGAACAAATCCCTTCTCTCTGAAATTAGAAAATCCAAAACCCTAACTTCTGAAATGGAAACTTCTACCTCATCAGCTTCTACTACTTCGTTTTTGTTTCCAAGGGATTCAGCGGTCAACATCATCAACTGCTCAGAGTTATTTAGCAGAGAAAGATCACTTGAAATGAAAGGGAAATCACTCAACTTAGTTATGGAACAACCAGTTGATTTTGAAAGTCTTAGACTAAATCAACACGACATTGAGAAGCTCTTCACGGACCAAAATGGAGGTGGTAGATACATGAAGGTGTTGAATGGTTCAATCTACCCTACGCTGGTAAAAGATTTCTGGGTAAGGAGCAAGGTAGTAACCATGGAAGACTACGATAAAGAAGTGGCTGTCTTAAGGAATTCAAAACCTGAAAACAAGGACAAGACTCCCGCTGAATTAGGCCTAAGAGAAGTAAAGGAAGAAGAAATTAGGTCGGTGGTGTATGGTTTTGAAGTAGTTTTGACTCAATCAAATTTGGCCAGAATTCTACAAATTCCCAATGAAGGAAAATTTAATGCCTTCAGTGCTGTTGAAGCCAAAAACACAGGATGTCTATCTGATATGACAAAAATGTGTTATGAAGAAGGGAAAACTTGTGAGAGCAACAAAAGTGGTGATTTGAAGCCAACACAGAAACTGTTAGCCAGAATCTTGCTAGGATCAATCTTCCCAAGGAGTGGAAGCTCTGATCAACTTTCTTGGGATCATAGATACTTTATCTATTATCTCACTAAAGGATATCAACTAAACTGGGCTAAGTATATCTTCAACCACTTGTGTAAAGCTGTTAATGCTATCCAAAGGCAAACCAAGCCCAATGTTCACATCACCTACCCAAGAATTCTTAGTGAAATTTTCTATCAGTGTGGTGTGATTGATGTGATCAAGGCTGCTTGGCAAGATTACCTGTTAAGAGAACTGAGAGCCTCTATCATCTCGGTGCATACATTGTCTAACATGTATTTCCTACCAGGACAAATCTTGAAGCTTTCAGAACCTTTGAAACAGCTACCTCACTCAGAAGAGTCAATGATAAAGAGACTTAACATTGACATACCTTCTGTTGCTCAAGGAATTGTTAACCAGTACATTCAACTACTGGAAAGCCAAGGAGAACCCTTTGAGATTGAATCAGAATAGGTGAAAGGGAAAAGGAAGAGATTGGTAAGAACTAGGGTTGAGTCTGAGAAGGGTGAAAATAAAGGCAAGGCAAAAATAAAGATTGTGAAAACAAATGTGGCAGCTTTAGAAGATGAAGATGATGATAATGAGCCTCTGAAGATCAAGAAAAGGAAGATTTCTAAGCAGCTGAAGATAAAGAAGAATGATGAGAGCTCCATCATTGGTAATTCAGGTACTTTAACTGATCCAAAAGGTCCTGTTGCATTAACTCAAGAGACTCAGCACCCCACAAATTCAAACAAACCATCAGAATCACCTCTAGAATTTCTTGAACAACACTTAGCAGGTGAACTACCCCCACAAACAAATCCTCCATCAAACCAAATTATCTCAGAAATCACTCAACCAGAAACATCTGAGATAGTTCAACTAGAATATGATCAACCACAACCTGAAACATACATCTCACTTGAACATGTTCATTTACAGCTTACACCTCAACCATTCCCTGAACAACAAACAGAATCTCAACTTGAAGTTGAACCAAATCAGACCTCTAACTTACCAACCAGAGATCAGGTTGATGAAATGATCAAAGAATTGACTAATGCGCAGTTAAATTCATCTGGTCAACCTGATCATGATCAACAGTAACAATAACCACAATCATCACTCTCAAACTCTGAACCTCCTCAAATCAATTCCATAATTCCTGATGTCTTGGGTGAATGCAACAGCCTGATTAGACAGATACAGGGCCTTCCTGAGCTAAGTCATTCTGACCTATCTTCATCTGAACATATTGCACAATGGGTGAGCTTAACTGAGGAATTGGTAAAGAAGCTGCATAGTCTTCAGGAGGCTGATATTGAAGAGCAGAGGAGGAGTGACAAGGGAAAGAATAAAATGGTTGAAGAGGTCATTCAGATTCAGAAGGACACAGAGAGGAATCAACCTGAATCCTCTTATGTAAGAACAAGTGATGAGCAAAACCTAATGGAGAAGTTAGCATCACTTGAAGAAAATCTGAATGAGCCTATTGTGGACAACCTGGAAGCAAATCAAGTGCATGTTAGAAACCCATTATATGAGGCTGAAATTGAAGACCTTAGAGCAGAAATGAAAAGGTATGGAGGGCTGATGGAGGTAGTTAATGCAAAACAGAAGGAAATCATGAGAACTCTAGCTTCTCTTTGTAGCCAACCCAAATCAACACCCTATGATCTCCCTGTTTGCTTAAAATGAATATCTTGATTAATATTTTGTTAGGCACATTGATAGGATTAAGTTCATAACCCTGTATGTTTCTTTGATTTCCTTGTGCTAATCTAAAATATTTATTCATGTTATGATAATCCAAGTGTTTTTATCATTAAACTGCTGATAACTGTTTGTCTTCTTAAAACTAAAACCTTCAATTGGCGTTCATTTTTTATTTTGTCTACAAACAGTTCATGTTTCAACATTGATTTTTATATGCACAATAATTGGTTAATCTTGAGGATTGGAATTGCATAGCAAGAGAGTAAACATAATAAGAACATCAATTTAAAACAAGCCAAAGAAATTAAAACTTTATTGAAAACTTGAGTAAATGTTACAAATATTTCAAAGATAATCAACTGGTATCCTTAGATGGTGGAGGGTGACCCAGCTTGGATGGCATCTCTCTTGGGGAATCTGACTCATCTGGATCAGATCTCTCTTCCTCAGGAGAAGACTCTAACCCATCTGAGACTTGGACATCAGCTTGATCTTATTCAGGAAAATTTGTATTCAAATACTCAAACCAATCAGAGTCCCATTCATCAGACTCTATTTCAGAATCTGACCTTTTAGACTTTGAACTGAGTGGAATCTCAGGCTCTGGCTTGGGTTTTCTTGATTCTTCTTGCTTATGTTTTCTCCTATCTTGACTGACTCTCCTTGAAACTGCTTTCTTATTCTCTGAGCGTTTCATTTTTTCTCTTAAGAGATCTATCAATAACCTAAGATTATTCTGTGTGAATAAAATGACTAGGTATCTCTCTCCTTTTATAAGCATATTTCAATTGCCGAATCTTAAATGCGTTCAACCACTTATATTTAACGGCATTGAAAGTTGAAATTTTTATTAATTGCTTATACTACCTTTTTGATAATGACAAAAGGGGGAGAAAGAATATTGGTAAATCAATTGTTGGAAGAAGCGAAATTACTTAGCTTTTTAGGGCTTTGTAGTGCTTCAGAGAGAGAACGTAGGAGAATGGTCAAAATAGTAGCATGAGGTACATGCTTTGATATGACAATCTGATCTTTGAGGATTTCAAAATATTGTACTAAAGAGCTCTGAACTGTTTTCAATTTTTGTTCAGACTCTGAGCTATTTTCTTTTAAAAGATTTTTTAAGCTCTGAACTGTTTGAAAATATTTAGAACTCTGAAGCTGTTAATGATAACCATCAGAACCAAGTGTGTGTGTAGACGTCTCTAAGTGCCTCTGATCCTATTTGTCATTCAATTTAAATATTCCTTCATCTTGCATCTGCATTAAGGGCTTAATTTCAAGGAGAATACATTTATTAATTGAAGTTTATTATTCATAATTAGTTCTTGAGTAAGGGTGCAACTTTATTCAAAGATTATCACACTATGAAAAGAAAAAGCTTGCAAACCTTGTTCTTTATATAGTGAAATATGAATAATTTAAGTCATATAATAAAGTAATTCTGAAACTGATTAAAATTAACTATGGATACAAAATAGGGGGAGCTTACAAACCTAACCCTATGGGATATCAGACTTAGGGGGAGCTTGCGAAACTCAGAAGCCTAATGTCAACATAGCTGATTTTATCAACAACAATTGTATTTAATACTTATGTTTGTCATCATCAAAAAGGGGGAGATTGTTGGAACAAAATATGTGTTAATACACACCCTTAGGTTTTGATGATAACAAAGTATTAAATGGACAATTGATGGTACTAATGTTTGAATTAAGAGTGCAGGAGAATCCAACGTTATATCGAGAGCACACTTAATTTAGACTCTGATGAAACCTATGGAAGTCTGAATCTTTACACTCTGAAGGAGTTCAGAAGCTACAATGTGGTCAGAAGCTAAACAAAGTTTAGAAGCTCAAAGAGGATCAGAATGTCTGCAAGAGTTCAGAAGCTCAGAGAAGTTCAGAAGCTCAAGGATGTTCAGATGCTTACAAGAGTTCAGAAGCTATCTGCTAGTCATGAGTCATTCCGAGGATGAAGACGTTCAGAAGCTGAATTACGAAGGACTATCAGAGACCAACCATTCAAGACCAATCAGACTCCAAGTTATCAAAGGTTCATCAGAAGCAAAGGAATTCCCCAAATCATCAGAAGGGCTACATCAACTACACATATCAAGCCCGATGATTTGTTCTAAGGACAACTAATTACAACGGTCACAAAGGATGTGATCTTTCTCTCTCTCTAGGAGCTAGTTGTACCTTATTACTGTACTTTGGACAAACAGTAAAGGTGAAGCTTCACTGCAAAGAAAGACGTGGCTTTACTCAACGGATCTTCAAAGACTACAGCTGTCCATTTTACAACGGGAATTTCTCCAACATCTCAATGTCTTTCTCAACTCATATAAATATGCCTAAGAAAGAATTTATGACTAGCGATCTTCATTAGAAAACATCTCTTAGAATAAAGTGAGAATCTGAATTGTAATAGAAAACATCTCTCAAATGAAGTGAGCATAGAAACTAGCTTAAGCCTCTGAAGTTATTATGTTTGTAAAAAGTTTAAGCTTATAAGTTAGTAGTAAGTCTTCTGCTTAGTGTAGAAGCACGTAAGTCTTCTGCTTAGTGTAGAAGCAACAAAGTCTTCTGCTTAGTGTAGAAGCACATAAGTCTCAATCTTAGTGATTAGAGCAAAGAAGTCTTCTGCTGAGTGTAGGAGCAAGGAAGTCTCTGATCTTGTGTGATCAGAGCAAGGAAGTCTCTCTGTCTTGTGTGACTTAGAGCAGGAAGTCTTGAGCTTGTGTGCTTGAGCAAGGAAGTCTCTGATCTTGTGTGATCAGAGCAAGGAAGTCTCTCTGTCTTGTGTGACTTAGAGCAGGAAGTCTTGAGCTTGTGTGTTTGAGCATCTGATTGTAATCTTAGTGATTATAGTGAACTCTCTTGGAAACAAGGGGACTGGAGTACTCTCAATTTGTGAGGGGAACCAGTATAAATTGTTGTGTGTTCTCTTCTCTCTCACTCTCTCATTTACTCCTTCATCATTTACTTAGCCGTTAGTTAATTGTGTGAATAATTTCGCTGTGCTTAAAGACTCTGATAGATTTAAATATCTTGAAAAGTTTTTAAATATCCAAAACACAATTCAACCCCCTTCTTGTGTTTTCTTCACGCACCTTCATGTATGTCTACAACAATAAACGTGAATGGGAGATAAGTTATGCCTATCTCTAGGTTTGCTTAATTCTGTTAGAACTTAATGTGAAATTGAGAGAAGAATTTAGGAGAAAAAGTTGTTATTTCATTAATGGAAGAGAAAATGAATACAAATTCAATGCAAGTTGTGTTACATACAACAACCACAGTTACTTATAGCCTAAGTAACCGATACAAATAACATAAAGCTGTAAAACTACCTAACAACCTCCTAACTAACATTAGTGTCAACTGTCATAATAGACTTAAGCTGTTAGCACACTGGATATACAGATGTTTCAACATCTGATAGAACATTTGAATTACAACTTTTTACAATGGATGTTCGAATTAGCTTCCAACACACCCTCTTAATTCAAACATTCTCTATACTAAACACATTTAGCATCTTCGTCATGTCTTTGAATTTTTCTATCTTTAGTGGCTTTGTGAATACATCAGCCATTTGTTCTTCAGTCTTGCAGTAGCTTAACTTGGTGCTTGTTTTAGACCATATAGTGCTTTGTTCATCTTTAGCACATGATCTTCTTTGCCCTCAACTATAAAGCCTTGAGGTTGTTCAACATATACTTCCTCCTCAAGTTTGCCATTGAGAAATGCAGACTTGACATCCAGTGGAACATAATCCCATTCAAAGTGATTAGCAATTGCCACTACTAATCTCACAGTTTCAAGCCTTGCTACTGGGACAAATATCTCATTGAAGTCAATTCCTGGTTTTTGCAAAAATTCCTTTGCTACTAGCCTTGCCTTATACTTTGCTATAATGCCATCTAGTTTGTGTTTCACTTTGTACACCCACTTCACTGCAATTGATTTCTTACAAGTAGGTATTGAAACTGGCTCCCATGTGTTCTTCCTTTCAATGGACTGTATTTCATCCTCCATAGTTTCCTCCATAGACTTGGCTGCACTAGCATAGCTCAGTGGTTCCATGTCAACAAATAATTCCAGATGCACTAAATCACCATCACCAGTTATCAAATTATCTGGAATTGTATCAAAGTCCAGTAGTCTTCTTACTAGTGCTTTAGGTTTATCTGACCTTCTGAAATGTGTTTCAACATTTCCTTCAACATGTGCTTCGACATGTTCTTCAACATTTTCTTCAGCATGTTCTTCAACATTGGTTTCAACATGTTCTGCAACATGTATTACCTTACCTCTGGTTCAATTTCTACAGTTACTTGTGCAGTATCAGTACCATCATTATCTTCTTCAAAAATGAATGGTATGGTGGACTGTGAGTCTGTGCTTTCAGTATCCCACTTCCATTGTTCTTTCTCATCATCATCATCATCATCAGTAATTGTCATCATCAAGAAGGCATCTGTTTCTGAACCACTATCATCTTGTGCCATGTTTTCTTCTGATTCCTTATTATTATATTGTCTTGGAACTTTCTTGTTTCTACATTCACTAGCAAAATGTCCATACTTTCTGACAATTATAACATTGTATATTCTTCTTGTTCATAAACTTCTTACCCTTGCCATTACCATCAGATTTTGATGATTCACCTTGATCATCATTCTTCTTGGAGCTTTCTTGCTGAGAGTTCTCTTTCTTGACTTGACCTTTACCCTTGTTCTTGTTGCCATTTCTCTTCTTTGATGTGTGTGCCCACAGTGCTTGATCAATGGTTCTATTTTTTTCCCTTGCATTGATTCTTTGTTCATGGGATTCCAAAGAACATTGTAATTCCTCCAATTTCATGGTAGATACATATTTTGCTTCCATAGTAGCAACAGTAATGTAATCAAATTTTGAAGATAAGGTTTCAATTACCTTTTCAACCATGTCACCATCACTTACAGTTGATCCACAACTTTTCATTTGGTTTGTAATGTTGGTGATCTTGTTGAAATAATCTACAATGGATTCATTCTCATCCATCTGCAACAATTCAAATTGTCTCTTCCAAGTGGTTAATCGAACATGCTTCAACTTATCATTACCAGAATGACCCTTCTCAAGAATGTCCCAACACTCCTTTGTTGATGTTGCATTCTCAATCTTCTAGAAATTCACCAAGTCTATACATTGATGATTGAAGAACATTGCCTTGAAATCTTTCTTCTTCAATGCTCTATGTGCATTTTATTCAGCCTTAGTTGCATTCGCTGCAATGGATGTGATCCCTGCTTCAATCACTTCTTGAATCTCTTGGAATCCAAAGATTACTTTCATTTGTTTGCTCCATCGATCCCAATTGTTGGAATTATCAAGAATTGAGATTTTTCCTCCAAAACTGTTGGTGAGATTCTCCAATGAACTTGCCATCTGCAATCAGTGATCTGAATCAATGAAAAAAGAATGATTCTTGATCAATCTTGTTGCTCTGAACCGTTGAGGCTCTAGATACCAGTTGGTAGAACTTAATGTGAAATTGAAAAAAGAATTTAGGAGGAAAAGTTGTTATTTCATTAATGTAAGAGAAAATGAATACAAGTTCAATGCAAGTTGTGTTACATACAACAACCACAGTTACTTATAGCCTAAGTAACAGATACAACTAACATACAGCTGTAAAACTACCTAACAACCTCCTAACTAACATTAGTGTCAACTGTCATAACAGACTTAAACTGTTAGCACACTGGATATACAAATGTTTCAACATCTGATAGAACATTTGAATTACAGTCTTTCACAATGGATGTTTGAATTAGCTTCCAGCAAATTCGTTCCAGTTCAGAAATTTTTGCTTTGTATTCTCACAATGGCCTTAAGGCTTATGTCTAAGTCCTTAAGTAAGCAGCATGTGTCCATCCTCTACTTAACCATATTAGTTCTTTAAATCTATTTATCTTTAAATGTCTCATAACAATAAACTTGTGTTTGGATCTAAGTTGATTAATTCCAGAAATAAATATATATAGTTTAAAAGCAAAAGAACTGACAAAGCATAATAACATACATTATTCAAATAAATAACATCAAACTTTCATTGAATTTCACATTTTTTTCCAACATTAAGAGTTTTAGCTCATGATGATCTTAACAACACAAATAACTAGAATAGTAGATTTACACATCATAGGAGATAAGAAATGTAAATCTATAAGCATAACTACCTAGAAATGATGTCTCAACCTCCAAGGTCAGCAGCGTTGTGCCTCTGATTATCAAAATTGCAATAGAGTGTGTGACGGCGCACAAAGTAGCTCTCTTCCCCACAAGCTTTATCTTGTGACTATTGCCTCCAAGCTTACACCCTTTAATTAGGGTTTTAAGGGCCCCTTTAATATGTATAATTCTCGGATCATGGGCCAAACCCTACTTGAATAAGATAACTCAAAGTAATAAGGCATATTCCTTAATTGGATAATACTAGGATAGTACTATCTGCATATGGGAGTCGCCAATTGTCTTATCTCTGGATAACAACATCTTCTTCATTCTTCGCCTACGTGGAAGCTTTGATTGCGCGTCTGACTAACCAACATCCATGGTTGTACGAAAGACTGATATCGTGACTCTGATTATCACATTGAGCCATTGAGCTCTGAGACCTTTTCATTGAGGCTCAGTGGTCTGTCTTGACACTAGTTATCACCAGAAATAGTCTTTTGAATGGAAAATTACATAAAATCCTAAATACATTACTAGACTAAAAAATACATTAAAATGACTTAAAACATTAAGTGATCACCATTTTGGCAGGTAATAATCCAAGTATCAGAGGCCTAATAACATCACATAAAGTGAGTCATCAAAGACTCTCCATAATGTTGTGTCGAACACTCCTTTATTAGGGGCTATCGATTGATGGTCCTGGAGACATGAATCTAATGGGTCCTATTCGGTAAAATCGACATACTTGGTGCTTTCGGTTGGTCTGGTAGCTAATGGTTTAGATTCTCTCTTAGCTCGGGTGTGGAAGTCTTGGATCCCGTCTAAAGTGATTGTTTTCTCTCAATCACATTAGTATAGGGTATCGTCCAAGCAAAACTTTCTTAGGCTTAGGGTGATTAGGGACTCAAGTGATTCTTTATGTTGAATCTTTGCGAGAGGAATTGTTTATGTTGAATCTTTGGTGGATAAGGTGAAACTTTCATCATGGAAGTGGTATCTGACTAAAAATCTTGTTAACCCTTGCTCCTTATATGAGTGGAAGGTGCAACTAATCTTTATGTTGTAGCTGATAGCAGTTGGTGGTGGGCTGTTGGTTGTGGGTTTCGTTAGCTTTGTTACTGGCCTTTCTTCTATTCTTCTTTTACTTATGTCCTTTATCTTGGGTTTGGTATTATTTTTGTCATCCGTATTATTTGTAGTAGGATTTTTTATTTGTAGATTTGGGGGGCGTATTACTAAAATATACATCCTTGTTTTTTTAGCTTTCTTACCGCTTCCTTTTACATATATATATATATATATATATATATATATATATATATATATATATATAATTTGTAATGATTTTTTATTCTTGATAGATGTTTCAAGCATAATGCAAAAATCTTATAGTGATTATTTTAGATAACAACAAGCTTTAAAGTGAATTCTCACAAGAGTCGTTGATTGATGTTGATGTAAAAGACTCTTTGTTGAATGAAGCATTACACATTGCAAATTGTGACATTCTTTATGTCTTCGGTTAATTATTGGTATGAATGAAATTGCATACCAATAGGACGAGATCATATTTTTTTTAATACAATCTAAACCTAAATCGAACCAAATTCCATATTAGTTTAATATTTTAATAGGTTAAACTTTTGTGTCTTAAAATCGATTCAAATCGATCATAAAATAAATCTATTAATTGGGCCCATGTACCATTGAACAAAAGTTACAATTTGGATGACCTTAATATCATCATAAACGTACATATACAACCAAGAAGCAAGTGATGAAAATGTGGGGCTTTCAGAATTTATGACCCAATACGACGTGTACACGTTATCATTTTCCATTAATAGAGAATGCCATTGCCATTTCATTACCATGAAAGTGAAACATTGAGAAGGTTCATATATATATATATATATAACCCATTGGAATGGGGTACCTTTAAAATGGAGTTTTGTGGTTACTTGTGTTTTGTACTTTCTTGTAATATGTTTTTTCTTATTCCTTCAACATCAAATAGTCTCTCCATCACCACATGGCAACTCGTTAGTTACCTTTAATATTTTGATAAACTATATTAATGAATCTATGGATATTTCTAACATTGAAGTGATATGTAGGCCAAATTAAAATAATGAGTGTGCATAGTTTTGCCATCTAATTCTTCCAACAAAATCTTAAAATTTCAGTGTGTGATTTTATAAGTGATATATTTTGTCCATGTTCGTGATAATGTGTCATATTAACAAAAAGAGTTTAACTTTATAATTATGAAGAAAAAAAATTAAATAATATCTACACGGTTGTAAAGTAACACAAAAAAAAAACCAAAATGAAATTATATATAAAACATAGACGAGGTAATATCCTCAACACAAAATGTAACAAGAAAGATTACGAGAGTTTACAAACGAAGATGCCAAGTACACACAAGAAAAATACCAAAATTAGTCGATACCCAAACAAAAGTAACACTATTATGTCTTTATTTGGATTAGGCTTTATGTCCCCCTAGTTGTTTTGTAATTTTCCTTTTTATTTTAATATATTTAGGGTGTTGCACTTCCTTCTGCACCCATTAATTTGCTTAAAAAAAAAAAGTAACCATTAACGCTACTTTAAATAATAATAATTTATTTTTGTCAAAAAAAAAAAATAATAATAATTTACTCCTTACCCAATTTTACTAAAAAGATCAATGCTGCGTTCTATTTACCATAATTTATTATCATCAAAATAATTTTAAATGATCTAAAATTACATGAATATTAAAAATACAAATATGCTATAGCCTGCAGTGATTGACTAAACTTTGGCAAAATAATGAGCTAAGCTTTTATGTCTTAAGATTAATTAAAAAAATGAGTTGATCTTGCTTAAATTGCACTATATTGATCTTGTTGCTTAGAGATGAAGTTGATTTCCAACCAACCGGCTTTTATAAAAATTGTACTAGAATCTATTTGTAATTTAATTTCATGTATCTCATTTCCTCCTCTTCTCTATCGATAATTAAGAAGACAAACTCTCTTTGGAAGAAAAAGTACGCAAAATAATAATGTGAATGCAAACACCATGCAAGAAATTAATCATTTTCATGATACAACAACTAACTTCATATATAAAATGCAACATGCAACTAGATATGGACGAAAGAGAATACGTTAATTGCAAGTATTTTTAAGTACACTTGAGTAATTAATTAATTAAATAATTAATAGTACAAATAGGATGAGATATTTAATTACTTTATTATTATTATTACAGACTTACTCTACAAATTAAGTGCAAATGGAAATGCTTTAGTGAAAAGGCCATGATTGAAGAATATGATTAATGCTTTGGTGGAACCCAATATCTGACTCTATTAACGATTTGAGATGAGACAGAAAATGACATCTTCTCTACGCTGCTTCCTCATATAGTCATATCATAGTAATGTCACTGTGTGTCTATATATAGTAGAATTCCAAATGATTTGCATTTATATTTTTACCATGTTAATTATAGTCGATGTATAAAATTTCTGATCTCATTTTGTGGTAACTTATCTCCGTTAAAAACTTTATAATAGACATATATATAACGTGAGTTCTTTTTCAAACAAATATTTTTAATATACATGAATTCGAGATAAAATTTTAGACCATTTATTTAACAGATTCAAGTTTTTTAACTATTTGAACTAATTTATTATTATATGTAATTTACATTTCTAATAGAATCACACATTTCAGAATCCAATGCGGTCTACAAAGGATGTTCCATAAGTTATATTTTGTTCAACAATAATTTCTGAGCGAAATAAATATTTTTAATTTATCCATAAATCTTAATTCACCTAACAATAATATATCGAAATTGTTAGGTCAGACGTTTAACCTTTACCTTTACTTATGTGTAAATTTATAATGATTGTTTGCAACAATAGATTTAGTATATAGACTCTAAGATTTGAAGAGATTTTGTACCGAATTAATTTACTTTATATACCTAATCCGAATATTTTTAATTTATCCAAAAAATAGTGTTGTTATATTGGTGGTGATGATATATAGTATAATTATTTTCTCTGATTTGCATGATTGAAGAGATTCTTCCTTTGACAAATGGTTCTATTTTTAGCCATAACATTGAAAAACACGTATTAGTAATAGTTAATTAAGTAGCATGATACTATATAAGTGCATTTTTCCATTTGCCACCGCCATAAGAAATAAGGTGTCTTTTTCGATGCAGTTAAAATCTTCCTACATGACTCTTTGATAGCAACTTTGTCTCTATCTTTCCACTGTCGGCAGAAGAACACAACTTTCATTCATTCATTCAATTACTACTATTGTACTATTGTTTTCAATTTAAATGTAAATTATTGAACAAACCTTGTGGTTAAAATTTTCATTGTAATATTGAAGAATCAATGATAGATACAATTTATATATAATATAATTCCATAAAAAATGTACTGAGCAAAATTAATAATATAGCATTTAATAATGAGCTTCAAAACCAATTTTTATATATATAAATTATTCATCATGACCAGATTAAATAAAAACAATAAAAAGTAACTTGGCTTTAAATATTATATTTTTTGTTTTATAGTATGCTTTTTTTCCTTCATAAACACCATGATGAATAATTTGATGACTTTAAATCTGGGATGAAAATAATTTGGTAAAAGTATCACATTGGATGAGAGATCATCTCAAGATATGTTTATAAATGATGATAATATTCGGTTTAAATTCATCTCAACCTTATAATCCGGTGGGTTATATAGTTGAGAGAATCGCTGAACTTAAAATTTTGTATCATAGTATATTCTAAAATCTATTGGATCATCTGCTATCAGATTTCTGCAACAGGTACTTCAGAGTGGAGGGTTAAGAAGAAAAACACACCGACAAGTTTCTTCAATATAACACTTATTTAATGTTTAACAAATATTTTGTCAAAAAAAAAAACAAATATTTTGTGTAAACTTGAAGTAAATGGAATATATATTATAGTGGCTGTTAACTTTTGTTTAATAGTAAATCACTTTAAGGTGCTATTTCTTAATTATAACATGTCTCTTTCAATTGAAAATGGAAAGATCAAAGATCTGTTAACATCACTTTTTACTGTGATTAGAACTCTGAATTTAATGACTTTCATTCACCAATGGGGATTCTTGGTGGTAGGGACAGTAGGGGCTCAACCAGCACATTCAATTATTTATGCCTTTTAAGTATCACATTGGGAATGAGAAGTAAGGATCCATAGAATAACTATTAACTATTAACCATACAGTTTCCTATTGCAGTGTCAGAGTTATTTAGGAAAAGAATAAATATATTAATGCAGAATTTAGGGCACACAAAATCTGCAAGTATGATAGTAGATCTGTACATAACTGTTTATATATATAGTTTTAAATGGTGGTTGGACACTGTTTGGATTAGGCATGTCGTGGTGTCGACACACGTCAGTATATGAGACGACACTGATATTTATGATTATTGAATTATGTCATTTTTTAAAATTATTATCAGTGACAATGTGTAAGTATCCGTGTCGTGTCAGGTATATGTGTCAGTGTTCGTGCTTCGTAGATTGCAGTCGAAGATTTGCGTCCAAATCTTAGATATGGGAGATATATAATTGAAACTAATGCAGCTACAGTTACTTACAGTAAAGGAGACCTCCAAAACTTTTATACGCTCTCATAATTGTGGCTATGACAACTCTTAGATCTAACACATGAATGAGTTTATGTCATATAGTTTTGTAAAGTTTTAACATTAGGAATATATACATTGCAATTATGATTCTAGAAGAGATAAATCAATGCAAGTTTAGTTAATTAATCAAAACTACATTAGTTGATCTAATTTCAAACATTCCTTTTGAAACTTGATTCTTCATGCCACCGGAGGAAGTGCCACTTTTTGAGTATAGTCTATACTCTCTCTAACCTTAAATGTTAGCAAAAAAAGTACATGTAATTCGACCAAATACATGCATTTTTTTTTGCTAATACTTCATGCCATCGGAGGGAATGCATCTTTAATTCTCCTTCGACATTTCTTTAAACTTAAGATATCTAAATCTATTTCACACCATTGTTTGTCCCTTTGGAAAAACAGAATATTGTGTCATTCTATTAAATTTGCTGAGTTCCTTCATTCAATGCAAGTCTCCATTTCTCATAATATGTTTGCTCCTTCAAAGTGTTTGGGTCCCAATTTTGTTTCATGGTGGGCCAAGAAACAAACACTGCTAAATCCACCAATTGTGTACTGCTATAATTGATGCAAATTGCTTTTCCAGCCCCGTGTTTCTTTTATCTCCAAAAATCTCATTTTGCCCTTGAAAAGATTTCGGGACGTAAAAACCAAAAAAAATTTAGTTCAAATTTTGATAAATTTCGGTAAACATAACCCAAAACTATTTTTCAAGGCAAAAAAATTTTGGTAAACATAAACCGAAATTTTTAACAAAGGGCAAAATAGAAAATCTATGGATTTTTTTGTATAAAAGAAACACGGGGCTGGAAAAACAATTTTCATAACCGATAGCATCACATTCACATGTTTGTATGTTCATTTACCCCTGCATAATATTGGGCCCAATTACATATATCTGCTAATGCAGCCCAGCCCATCTGTGCACCCATGCTGAGTTAGTCGGCAGCAATGGGACATTCAGTTACTATTAAGCAGTGTTGTCGATTGGAGATCGTAGAAAATAGTGGTTTGATCAAATTCCGCAACAACAATGTTATAGCGCCGCTATTTGACAATATCTTATGCTAAATAGCGTAACGCCAAACAAAAGTGGTTTGTTCAAATTTTGTTTCGTTATAGTGCGATAACCGCGGTTTAACAACAATTTCCACTAAGTTGTTCTTCTAGATCTAGACCATAAATAGTTTTCTCACGGTAAAATTTTTGTAATGCAAATATCAAATTCACTCTCAGAACTCAATTTTCAGATTTTCTTCACTTTTACTCTCTTTCATTACAATTTTGATACTAACAAGTACTAATTAAAGAATTATTGACATACTTGTAAGAAATTACACCAAGTTTTCTTGTAAGGAGTATATTAACAAATAAAAGATTTACTACTAATAATCTTATAAACAAGTTTTTGTGTATCTATGCATGATATTGGCACTGTTATTTTAACATACATTAATTTCATAGTAATATATAAAAATCTATCCACTATTTCAATAGATTACAATTATTAAATCCATAGCTAACTGTACTGATTTAAATCAAGATTAGATGACTATAAATCATCTAACAATGAGCTTCCATATCAGCAACCAAGTTTTGTTGTAGTCTTTGTATATACAAGTTATTTATGATGCACCAGATTAAATAAAATCATCAATATACAAGTAACTTTGCTTCATAAACACCGACAAGTTTTAACAAGTGATTGAACTCGAGTGGTTAATGAACTACGGATAATGACGATTTGTTGATAAACAAGTCCAAAGCATGGCTAAAACAATCATTGGTCGGACTTTATTTACCTCTAAGCCAAAATCCGGATTAACGTTGCACCTTTCCTTGAAAAGCGGAGGGTGAAGACAAAAACAAAAAGACAAGTTTCTAACACTTATTTAATGTTTAACATAGATTTCGTGTATAACCTTAAAGTAACCTCATCAACTCTAGAAGAGATGAATCAAGCTTAATTAATTAATTCACTCTAGCATAGTTGCTCTAATTTCTACCGTTCCTTTTGAAAGCTCGTTCTTCTTGATGACTGCAGTCCAGGTATATGTGGTAGGCCATGTTATAAAACTTTCGATTACATGACCATCACTACTAAAAGGACGAAATACTACATCATCATCATCATCGACTCCATATTATTGAGTATAGTCTTTACTGACATAGCCCAACCGACAAATGCTGATATTATTAGGCTGGACACTTTCACTCGATCATCATAGTTGTGTGTGTGAGTTTAAAATAGTCGTTGTCTCTTCATCTACGATCCAAAAAAATAAAAAATAATGACATTTCAGTTTCTAAATATTAGGTTGTTTGGTCCCAATTTAATGTTATGGGGGGACATGAAACAAACAATGTTAGATCCACCACTGAGGCAGGCAGAACAGGATAGCCTTGCCAACACCAGTACAGCAGAGGTCCTCTGGGTGCAGAGTATAATTACATAACTGCAGGCCCCTTCATTAACTGTCAATTCTACATCAATTGTATTACACACATGGGGTTGGACATTTTCTGTGTCCGAGAAAAGATTCTGACATTAACACTCTTGGTGACCCACATTCTATTTGAAGATCAAGTGTGACAGATTCAGATTTCCCTCTCCACCCTCAGCTTGAAGAGGGGGTGTGTATTAGTATTATTGTAATCCTTTGTGCATCACATGTTTTAAGTTCTCTGCAACGGGCTCGGGCCCAATTTCATTAGGAGGGACTTTTTTCACCCACAAAATAACTTCCTTTGTGCTGTTTGGATGTGTATTTCCAAAAATAGATTTATTTCTGTATGAAAAGACACTTCCATTGGAAGTGCAAAGACATCGATAAACTATGTTAGCACTACATAATTTCACTAATCAATAGAGGCGAGTCGTTAAGTTACTATTAGCTACTAGGTGTGTTAGTTCAATTTACCTCTAACAGATCTAGGCCGTAAATCCATTTCTAAAGGTAAAAGTTTAGTAATGCAAATATCAAATTCGCTCTCAATCTCAAAATTTTCTTCACTTTAACTCTCTTTCATTGCAATTATGATACTAACAAACTATTAAACAATTGCTGACATAGTTCTTATCAGAAAACAAGGGAAATGATCTTTCATTATGATCAAAGATCCATTATTACAATGTGGTTCTTCCTTATATACAAGACTAAAGATTAGTTCTATGATAGCCTAGCATGTACCAGTTGTATTAGATTCTAACTAACACTAACAGAAACGGTTAGACAATTATAACTGTCAATTCTCTTTGGAAGTTTCAGTAGCTTGAGTGCCATGTAAGCTAGATTTTGCATGCTCTTGTTCTATGAACTTTGTCAGGTCTTCTTCCATATGTTCACTATTATTTACTTGATCATTTAACAGCCTCCCACAAGCTTGGCCTTCGTATATATTTATCATCCCAAGCTTGTGTGAGAGTGAATAAAGAGTAGTCTGAAGTAGATTGATGGTATCCCTCTCGAAGTAACAAACATGTAAGCTTCTCGTACCACTTTCGACTAGCTTGTTTCAGCCCATAGAGACTTTTCTGTAGTTTACACACTTGGTTGGGCTGTGCAGTGACACCATCAGGAATACTCATGTAAACATCCTCATGCAAATCTCCATGGAGAAAAGCATTGTTTACGTCCAATTTATGCAAGTGCTAGTTGTTCATGGAAGCAAGAGCTAGTAGGACTCTGACTGTAGTGAGTTTTGCCACTGGTGAAAAGGTATAAAAAAAATCAAGCCCCTCAACTTGATTGTACCCTTAGGCCACTAACCGAGCCTTATATCGTTCAACTGAACCATCAACTCTATGTTTGATTTTGTAAACCCACTTGCTTCCTATAGGTTTGACATGTGGTGGCAAAGTGACAAGTTTCCATGTTCCATTTTTTGCCAATGCATCAAGTTCATCACTCATGGCTTTTAACCAATGATCATGCTGACATGCTTCTTGATAGGTTCTAAGCTCAATACTATGTGTGACAGACATGGCAAAAGACTTATGGGAAGGGGATAAATGATCAAAAGAATGAAAAGAAGCAATAGGGTAAAGAATACCTGAAGGAGTTGCTTCTGCATGATTGGTTGAAGTGTTGCACACATAGTCAACCAAATAAGGGGGTGGATGCTTTGTTCTAGTGGGTCTAGTGTTTGTGTCAATATATGGAGGATTATCAGGTGGTAAACCATGTTGATGGTTAGTGTTTGAAGTATTTGAACTGTCAGTTGAGGAATTAGGACTGTTAGTTGAAGGAGTAGATGAAATAAGGGTGGTATTAAGATTGTTTGAGTTGGATGACGTGTGAGAGGGAGTAAAGTCATATACGATGGGAGAGGGTGTGGGTTGTAATGTGTCTGAACAGTCATTATTTAGAGTAGAGTGTGGTAATTCCATGTCGATGGGGAAGATTTTGGTTGATAAGGCAAAATGTGTTCATGATGTGTAGTGTGTCTAGAAATGATAATTTCTTTGTTGTGAAGGTCTAAAAGAATGGTACCCTTCATACCAGGTTTATATCCAAGGAAGACACACTTTCTTGCTCTAGGGGCAAGCTTAGACCTATGAGCTTGTCGAGTAGTGGTGAAGGCTAATGATCCAAAAACTTTGAATTCATTGAAATCGGGATGTTTATGATTAATAAGGAAATATGGTGAGTTGTTTTTGAGCACTGGTGTAGGTAATCTGTTCATGATAAATGTGGCAAGGATGACAGCATATTAAAAAGGTTTGGGCAAGTTTAATTGAAAGAGTAAAGATCGGGCAATGTTTAGGATGTGTTGATGCTTGCGTTCAACACGGCCATTTTGCTCACAAGTTTCAACACAACTAGTTTGTTGAATGATGCCATGTGAAGCATAAAATGAAGGGATATTAAATTCAGGTCCATTATCGGTTCGGACAATTTTGACTTTGCAATTGTGTTGATGTGAAATGAGTGTAATGAAATTCAGAACATGTTGCTTGGTCTCACTTTTATGCTTCATGAGGGTTAACCAGGTATATCGACTATGATCATCAACAGCAGTTAAGAAATAAGCATAGTTATGAATAGATTTGACAGCTATTGGTCCCCAAATATCAAAGTGTATGAGATCAAAAGGATTTTGTGCTATATTTGAACTAACTGAAAAAGGTAATTTCTTATGTTTAGCCAAATGGCATACATCACATACAGCTTTGGAATCAACATGAATAAAAGGAAATTGGGAATGAAAAAGTTGCATTCTAGGTACAGAAGGGTGTCCTAGTCTAAAGTGCCAAATAGCACTAGCAGGGATGGATACAATGGGATTGGTGTTAAAGGTACAAACTAGCTTATTTGAAATGACTAAGTAGTACAAATCTTCAACTTTATCACCAGAACCAATCATCCTCTTGGTGTTCTTTTCCTGAATTAAACATTGGAAACCATTAAATGAAACAATACAATTAAGTGAAAAACACAATTTTGACACAGAAAGCAAATTTAAAGAAAAATCAGGTACAAAAAGCACATTAGTTAAAATCAAATCAGAAGAAAATTTAATGGTTCCAGCATGTTTAGCTATTGCATAATGACCATTAGGTAATTTGACATGAATGGGATGAATAGCATGGTAAGAGTGAAACCATGCAAGTGAACCACAAATGTGATCACTAGCTCCGAAATCAATGATCCAAGAGCAGAATTTTGACACAAAATTGAAGAAGAGAAACTAGCATTGAGCTTACCATATGCTTGCTTGATGACCATTGGATGGAGAAGAGTGAACCTGATTAGAAGATGCATATGATGATTAATTAAGAGATGATTGTTGAAGAATTTGCATAAGTTGTGCATATTGTGCAGCAGTAATAGTTTGAGATCCATTTTCAGCATTCACAGAAGTGTCATCATTTGATGCTTCTTGAAAACTAGAAGAAGCATGATTGGAAGATCTCTCAGCAAACCTCTTTTGCATGTGAGAAGGGAAACCATGTTTGGCATAGCAATTATCAACTATGTGATTGGATTTTTCACAAAAAGTGCAAACACGGTTGGTACCTTTACCATTAGCGCCATAACCATTCCCTTTGTTGGAGGAAAAACCTTTGGATCTAGAATCTGCAACATTGATTAACGCTTTGGAATCCTCAGAGGGAGCGAAATTACCGTGACGTTCGTGTTGTAGAACCATGGAAAACACCTTAGTCATAGGTGGAAGAGGATCCATAAGCAAAATTTGTGACTTTACCATACTGAAATTATTGTTTAAACTAGTCAAAAAACGAACAACATAGAGAAGAGTATGATTGTTACGAGCATTGCGCATTGCATCACATGAACACTTAACACGGCAACTGCAAGTGGGAATAGTAATGTAGATCTCAAGTTCTTCCCATAGGATCTTCAATTTAGAGTAAAATTCAGTTACAGTCTTGGAATCTTGTTGCAGAGAGTAAATTTCTTGCATTAATTCAGAGATGCGCACCAAATCGCCTTGAGAGAAGCGTTCCTTTAGATCGATCCATACATCAACAACGTTTTCCATAAACACAATGGATTGCGCAATTGAATCGGAAACAAAATTAAGAATCCATGAATGAACAAGCATATTACATCTATTCCATGCACAATAAGAAGGATCGAAGCTATCAGTAACAGGATTAATCGTTCCATCTATGAATTCAAGCTCCATCTTACCTCCAAGTGCACGACGCATGGAACGAGCCCAAGCATGGTAATTCGAACCAGTGAGTTTGGGGAGAACGACGACGGAAGAGGGTCCATCACTTGGATGAACGTAGAAAGGACTCGTTTGATCGAGTTGTGGATCGGTTCTATGATAGCCTCGCATGTACCAGCTGTATTAGATTCTAACTAACACTAACAAAAACGATTAGACAGTTATAACTGTCGATTCTCTTTGGAAGTTTCAGTAGCTTGTGTGTCACGTAAGCTAGATTTTGCATGCTCTTGTTCTATGAACTTTGTCGGGTCTTCTTCCATGTGTTCACTGTTATTTACTTGATCATTTAACAGTCCTAACTGTTGGGTTTTTGGGCTCCCTTCCTATGTGGAGAAAAGTCCAATTTTATTAGCCCATTATGTCTCACTTATATAAGTGGAGAGTGGTCATACTAGGGTTATCAAGAGAGTAAATTTTGTGAGAGAACAACCTTCAAAAAGAGAGAAAAGAGGAGAGAAACCAATTCCCGTTTTTGACACAGCAGTCTCACTAAAACTGAAATTCCCGATTCGTTAACCGTTGGAATTGGCTCAAATTTGGAGGGCATATTCGCAGCTTCAGGGGCTACACTTTCACTGTTCGGATCGTCGAAATCAGGTCTGGATCGTGAGATATTTTGATCGCAGTGCATCAGTATTTTTGGGGATTTTTTCATCTTCTTCTTCTTGTTTTGCAAGCTTTAGTGCTTGTTGTGTAATTGGTTGTTAGCACTTGTTTTGTGCATCACTTTGAGACTCTTTTGTACCCATATTTGATTATAGTGGAGCTATTTCTTTGGTCTGAACGACCCGTGGTTTTTTACTCTCACATCGAGGGTTTTCCACGTTAAAATTCCGGTGTCTTTATTTTGTTTTATTGTCTACCATATTATTTGTTGTTGATCCTCAAGGTTCTTACAAGTTTGGGGAATTTTATTTCCGCTGCGTATTGCTCGTTATTATTATTATTGTGTTAATTCCCCATCACTAACTTCTAAGAAATATAAGATTTACTACTAATACATAAACAAGTGTATATGTGTATTTATGCATGATGATATTAGCATTGTTTTTTTTTAACATACATATAAAAATAAAAACACGATAAGCCAAGTACATACAATGGAGCTAACAATATGTTGGTCCTCGTTGTGCATTGAGTTAACCTTTCCATTGTCTCCCTCAGATTCTGATCACCATTTTCACTATGAAATGGCCTTTTTTTAATATTCCATTGTAGAGAAAACTACATGAAATAGTTTTGAATCACAATTTCAAAGGATAATTTGGGTTATCTCACTTTCACCTAGAACCTTTCTTTATACGGAAGAGAGAGGCAGAAGCATGTAATTAAAAATCAAATAACCATAAGAGTGTGTTTTGATGGAAAATTCTAGAAATTCGGGCGATTTTAAATACTAGGCAATTCAATTGATTCAATTGAATTCCCTTGATATTCAAATTCCATTGTTTGGATAAAGTGGTGAAATTCCATCAATTGTAAAATTCTTTGTTTGGGTAATATAATTGAATTTCCTTCGTTTAATTTCATTTATCTTAATAAAATCGACCCTCAACCCAAAAAATTGGCAGAAAACCTAAAATTGAAAAAAAAATCCTAAAATCGACTATCCCAAATATCGGTCGAAAACCCAAAAAATCGGGGTTTTTGGCCGATTTTAGCTTTTTCAACAATTTTTAGGTCCTTATCGGGTTTTCAGCCGATTTTAGGATTTTCGACCGATTTAGATTTTTCTGCTGATTTTTGTGTTCTGGTCGGGTTTATGGTCAAACTTTGGGTTTTCAGATGATTTTTTGGGTTTTTAGCCGATTTTAGGGTTTTTAGGTTTTTTAGTTGATTTTAGATTTTTTGGCCGATTTTAAGGTTTTCGAGCGATTTTAGGTATTTTGACGGTTTTCGGTTGATTTTGAGTTTTATAGCCGATTTTAGGTTTTTCGGCCGATTTTTGGGTTCTGATCAGGTTTAGGGTCGATTTTTGGGTTTTCGGTCAATTTTAGGGTTTTTAGCCGATTTTATGTTTTTCGGCCGATTTTAGGTTTTTCGGACGATTTTAGGGTTTATAGCCGGTTTTACGTATTTTACGGTTTTCGGTTGATTTTGGGGTTTATAGCATATTTTTGGTTTTTCGGCCGATTTTTGGGTTCTGGTCAGGTTTAAGGTCATTTTTTGAGTTTTCAGTCGATTTTAGAGTTTATAGCATATTTTTGGTTTTTTGGCCGATTTTTGGGTTCTGATCAGGTTTAGGGTCGATTTTTGGATTTTCGGTCGATTTTAGAGTTTTTAGCTTATTTTAGATTTTTTCGGCCGATTTTTGGGTTCTGGTCAGGTTTAGGGTCGATTTTTTGGTTTTCAGCCAATTTTAGGTTTTTCGGCTGATTTTAGTGTTTATTGTCGATTTTAGGTATTTTAACCCATTTTGGGGTTTAGGTGTGTTTAAGGTCGATTTTAGATTTTTCGGCTGATTTTAGGTTTTTCAATCAAATTGTAATTTTTTAAAGTTTATAGAGAGGAAGGAATTTGAAATTCTTTGCTTTTAGGTGTCATTTGAAATTCCATAAATTTGGCTTGAACAAAATACTTCATAAAATTCTATCATTTTGGAAATTTTTCAAATTATGATCCAAACAATGGAATTTACCTCAAATCATTTGAATTCCCTTAAAATATTACATTACCTCAAAACATTCCTCTATCCAAACACAATCTAAAAGATTAAATTAGGCAGGAAAGAACCTAAGAATTCCTTCAGTGATGCTTCCCCAATATATATGTCGATGGGGATGGTGCCCCTTCAAGCTCCAAAAATGGAATTCTTATTTTTTTTATTTATTTAAAATGTCACACAAGCAATTTTTAGTCAAAAAGTCAAGGAGGGACTAGAATATGCAAAAGGGGATAAATTTGGTGGCCAGAATCGCACAAAATTTAGAGGGTTAAAATCGCAAATTGAAATTTGGGCGGTCAAAACTGCATTTAAGCCAAATAATAATGAAAAAGTTCCATTTACATTCCTTTATATATATATATATACACTAAACTTTTTATTGCAGGGACACAATCATTCAATTATATAATTTGTATATCGATAATGTGTGATTAATTATATAATATTAAGAAATAGATCTTTTTACATGGCAAAAATAACTTAAGAGAGCAAATGAAAAAATATTGCAGCTAATCAACATCATGTCACACCATAACTAAGAAACATAAAAATAATCTCTTACATATCAATTAAGTTTTAAATTTGGTTCTTTTATTGCGCAACATATCACCAGATTTTGGGAGACAAAATGAGTCCAAATTGGTCACAAATAAAGAAAAACACAAATCAGTAACCTCTAAAATTAAATAGGTCTATTTGGATGAAAAAAGAAGTTGGTGACGGATGACATGAATTTCTATGACATTTTAGCTATTATTTAGATTAGTTTTTATTAGTTTTAGTAGTTTTTGAAGACCAAATACAAGCAAATACCTAAAGATATGAAGTTACTTGGTCAAAAAGCAAGGGTAGAAAAAAAAATACATCAAAAGAAAAGAGCTGAAGAGATGTAGCACCAGGAGGGCTATTAGCTAGTGTCTATCATCTTACGAGAATAGAGTATAATCTAGATCAACTCGAAGAGGTGTGCATAAAAGTATTTGCCCCAAGGCAAAATCCTAGAATTCCTTCTATTTTTTGGGTTTGGAAAAGTGCATATTTTCACGAAAGGAAATCTTATGATATGTTAGGAATCTCTTATGACAATCATCCGCGTGAAACGTATTTTAGTTATCAGTGATAAAAATTTATAATTTATCAGGGAGATGACAATTTTTAGTTTTAGTGATAGCGTGCAGCTAAATATTGCTCCGTGTGACGTTCACTTATTTACCTATTGTCCTTCTAATGTTGGGGGCAGACCTAAGCTGGCTGGTTGTGGATAATATGCTTACTGGGACCTCATCCATCAAGCTCCAGAAGTGGTACGTCTTTGACGAGACAGCAAGTTTATCATTTACCATGAACCTGTGGGGATCATGGAGAGATATTGTACTAACTGTATCCATAAAATGTCACTACCCTAGTGTTCAATCAGCACATGCAAGCATGCAACATTCAAACATCATATCATATATTCATACATATTACATACATCATAATGTAGCAAATCACACATGGTACTCATAATTAACAGACCATATCACAAAAACGACCAGGAGTCACAAGTCTGCTTGATTTTCCTATTTGCTAAGAACACATTCCATCTCTTAATAAGTTCATTAATCTTGGCAGATTCCCAATTTAGGAAGTAGCAAACATCGCTTCAATTATAAAATATCAACCAAAGTCATACATGGTTAATCCAGTTGGATTTAACCAATAACCATAATTTCGGTTAATACTTATATTGAAGATAAGTTTGCAAAATTTCCTTAATTATAATTCTCCCAAAAAGCTTTGGAAGATCAAGATACCACATATCAATCATACCAATAATGTCTTTCTAATGATACAAATCTACTGCATATGATCACAGTAACGCTACCACCGCCATCCTATAATGTGGCAGCTAACAACTCAAATGACTATGACTGGTTTCCTAGCTCCCGTCTAATAAGATTACAGCTCAGCTCACAAATGAGACGAGACACTTAGAACTAGCTTCCTCTCTCGAGAAGGGTTTGTGTGTCATAATCTTTACCCCGGGATCTTTTCTTCCATATGAGGGCTACTTCTTCAAATGTCAATCCTTTTGTCTCTGGCACAAACAAGAGCACAAAGAGAAATGCAACCACACATATAACACCAAGAATCACGAAACTACCACCAAGGCCCACGGAATCAGAAATTGAAAGAAAGCTTTCGGACATTATCACGCTGCAAATCCAGTTAACAGTAGCTGACATGCCACCGCATACACCACGAAACTCTTCAGGGTAGATTTCTGAGTTCACTGTCCATGGCACTGGTCCCATTCCTGGAGCGAAAAAAAGAATATACAAGGCTAACCCAATAATTGCTATCCACCCATAGGTTATATTTGTGGAGTCAGATGATTGAAGGTAAGATCCTGCAGAAAGGATTGCCAGAGCTACAGTTGCACCTGACAAGCTTGAGAGTGCCAACTTCCTTCGCCCTGCATGGTCAATTAGATAGATGCCAAGAATTGTTCCAGCAGCATTCATGCCGGCAACAATGAGAGATAGCAGAAGAGCTAACTGATTGGAATTAAACCCAGCCATTTGAATGATTGTTGGGCTGTAGTACATGACGATGCTGATACCGGTGAACTGCTGAAAAGCCTGCATAATAATGAAAATATGGGAGAAGTTACACAGCATAGATAAAAGCAACCACGTGGATTCAATATCTACAGAGACATATCATTTGAATGTTGAGAAAACAGAAAACTGTTTGCAGCTGACTGTAACTTGGTTCTGTTAAAAAGAACACAGGATAGTGTTTTAACAATAACAACTCTTTACAATCACAATCCTGCCCATCGAAATCAGAAACAAAGGTGATGTTTTTTGTTTGTTAAAGTAGAACCATAAAATATAGCCCCAAAATCACAAACACGTTATTTATTAAAGTAGACCTATTAATCTTCTAAAATAAAGGGGTATCAACACTAGAAAGCAGTGTTTTAAAAACCGGACCGGACCGGTCGGTCGAACCGGGAACCTTAGGGGTCACCGGTCTGGTCTGAATGTTGGACCGCGTATGCTATTGAACCGGTCAAAACCAGAAAACCAGCGGTTTTCGTAAACCGGCGGTTTGAATTTTTTTTTTTTTTTTTCCTTTACCCAAGTAACAAAACAACGCCGTTTGATGTTCAAAAAAAAAAATTAGAAAGGAACAGAGCAGACTGCAGAGGTAGGAAGTTGAACGTATTTTAGATTTTGAAAGAAGCCATCAACATCTTAGCCTTAGAAGAAGGAGAAAGCAAAGTTAAATTAGAAAAAATCAAAAAAGAAAACTGCAAAGAAAAAATATATTGGTTGTCTTCCAAATAAACTTTTTACATGACATTCTGATGAATAATAACAAAGAATTAGTGAAGAAAAGGAGAACAAATGGCAAGCAGAAATGAGAGAAAATTCTGCACATAGAGGAGGCGGCAGTAGGATGAAAGAGAAAACATATGTTCTTGCCTTCAAAATTTTAGGGTTTTTTAATAGAATCAAAGGTGTATATTGGGCTTCATAATAGACAACCCATTTTCTTTCCATTTTTAGGCCAATGACTTTGATAAATAAATAAATAAATTCCTATTATATTAGAAAGAATTGAATGAGCACGTGTGCTTGTAACAATTTATTTATAAGCTTATCAAAAATAACAAATACTAATAAATTATAATAATTGATAGTTTTTTTTTTTCCGGTTATAATTGATAGTTTCTATATTGAATAGATAAATACCTATTATAATAAATATTAAATTTTAATGTTCTTGGAAAATGAATTTTTTTAATGAGTCATCCGATTCAACAAGTTTAATTCCTATATAGTTTTATTATAGATATCGGTTTATTCAACCGGTTTATCCGGTTTTATCCGGTTTAGTCATGCGGTTCGACCAGCGACCCGATGGTTCGACCAATGAACCGGTAAACCAGTATTCTCACCGGTCCGGTTTTTAAAACATTGCTAGAAAGTAGAATTTAGAAATAGTAAAATTTAGTCTTGTCTCAATAACCTGAAGTCCAGCCCCAACAAAAAAAGCATTTCTGATTTCCACTGATCGGAAAACATCCGTGTATCTAATGTTCTTCCGTTTCTGCATTTCTTGCTCAGAAACAGCTGTGAGGTAATTGACTTCGTCTTCTAGGCGTTCATAAGTATATATATTAGAAAGCACAGAAATAGCTTCGTCTTTCCTATTCTGTACATAAAAGATACAGGTGTAAGATAGCTTTTAGCATAAGGAAAGCATTCAAGGAGCGAGAAAACAATGCCCCATACATAATCCATAAAAAGAAATGGAAGCTTTTCACCTTCAAGAAAAGCCACCTTGGAGACTCGGGCAAGAAAAGCATGACACAAAACTGAATAACAGCTGGTAAACCAGCAACTCCCAGCATCCATCGCCATGTCCCAGGAACCTGTTTTATTAAATTCTCATTAGGGGATTTCTCAAATAATTAATAAAAATATCTTACCAGGTAACAACCATAACATGAAGCCAAATAAAATTTCATTACACTAATGGTTGCTTGAACAATATTAAAGCCCTTACAATTTTTTAGAAACATAGAACTGAACAATTCAATTAGAATACATTATGACTGTAAAAATGTCTTACGCTGTGATTCAATGATACATTGCCGCGTCCTTTAATGATGTACACTAGGTGGCAGCACATCGATGACAAATAGTAAAAAAAAAAATTATATAAAATTAATCTCTAAAAGTAGAGGTTGTTGTTTTCTATATCCTCAACCAGATTAAAGTATAAAATTTTGATCTTACCAGCTGTTTGCAAGACATTGCATATACAGGTTTCCCACACCGAACATGCCATTACACTAATTCATTAAGAAAAGGAGAATTCACAAACCTCTTGACATTTTGTAATGATTTTCCTTTTCCAAACCAAAGGAAGACAAAAAAATGCAAAGGGAAACTTTTTTAATATTCCATTGTAGAGAAAACTACAGGAAATAATTGTGAATCACAATTTCAAAGGATAATTTGGGTTATCTCACTTTCACCTAGAACATACTGTGTGAATGAACGCGGGCAATAGCATCAGGGGACTGAGTGAATATAAGTTTTAGTCTGGAGAGGGGACTGCGATGGTATTATACAACCTTTCTTTATACGGAAGAGAGAGGCAGAAGCATGTAATTAAAAATCAAATAACCATAAATGATTAAATTAGGCAGGAAAGAACAGAAGAATTCCTTCAGTGATGCTTCCCCAATATATATGTTGATGGGGATGCTGCCCCTTCAAGCTGCAAAAATGGAACTCTTATGTGCCAGCAAATATGAAATAAGCAATTTTTGGGAAGAGTATGAAATAAGCCTTAATATGAAGAGAGAGAAAAATAAATCAAACATCGGATTTTGTTTCAAGAGGAATAGTTAACCAAAAGTTTATCATTTATAACAGTTTGAAACCTGCTGACAATATATGCTATCACTTTCAACCTCACAAAACAATAATCATAAAGATAACCTCAAAGTCTGTGATTTGTGCTCTATTATATCTGCTTTTTACATCTCTTTTGCCTTTTCTGCCAATGTTTTCTAAACTTTTGGAAAGTCTAAATAGAGATCTTTACCTCCTTAAACTTATAAACAAGAATCAAAGGAAACATAACTCAGACACATTCCTAAATACTATCAAACTAGGTTTCTTCCAGAAAAACTTTCATTTACTCAAGTTGACTATCAAGTAGTGTCAGCGTGGCTAGGAGAATAAGAGAGTAAAGAAAGATAGTTCTAACCTCGGTAAAGGCAAGATTTACGAGGTAAGAAAGAAACTGTCCACCAGTTATCATAAGCACGTTTGTGCTAACTAGTGAACCCCTTATTTCTGACGGTGATGATTCTGCAATATATACAGGAGCAGTGACAGAAGCTACACCCACACCAAGGCCAACAAGAAGACGGCCAAGTATGAGAACATATGCATCTGGTGCGGCAGCCATAACAATTGATCCAAGAGTAAAGACAACATCAGCACTAAGTGTGGCCTTCTTACGTCCAAAAACATCATTAATCCAGCCACCTGTTGTTGCTCCAATAATTGCACCAACCAATGCCATGCTTACAATTGTTTCCTGTAAACATAAAGATGTAAAAAGATCTAGATTCTAAAGAAGACAATAGGAGAACATGTGTATGCTAAATGAGTTTTACAAGCAGCAAGTTTCGTCTAGCCAGTTATATGGTTATGTTTCATGATGGAGATAAAATCCAACTCCTACACTACACCCCCAATCCCCTCATACAAAAAAAAATGAAGGAAAAGGCAATAAACAAACATATATTGAGGCCATCTAATCTCACAACTGATGTGGGAATTCTTAACACATCCCCTCGCGCAGCACTATTGGGCTTCTGGTGCGGATATAAATGGTGGATGGCCCAATCAGAAACCTGATAGCAGGCGGTTCAATTCAACGTATTGTGGAGGAGACTCTGATACCATCTTAAAATTGAGAGTTAAGTCTAACTCAACTCTACAAAACCTGCTTGTAAGGTGAAAATTGTCTCTTCTTTATAAACATATATTTAGGCCATATGGCAACTAATGTATGATTTATTAACATGAATAATCATGCTGACAAATTTTTAAAAATTGAAAGCGATGCGGTGATGCACTCATAGTTTTAACAATTGGATTCATTGTGCAGCACACATAAATTTCTTCAAAAGTGATGCACAATAAAAGTATCAACTGGTGCATAAGGATGTTTATTTGCAGTACCTGAAGGAAGCTACTTTTGCGGACATGATCAAAATCATCTTTAATATAGAGTAAAGCCCCTGATATAACACCTGCACACAGCAAATGACAGTCTTTTAACATTCTGAGTAATAATATAATGGATTATTTATTTCTCGGGAGAAGAAAGAGGATTGATTAGATTAGATTAGGTACTACTACCTACCAGTGTCGTAACCGAAGAGGAGTCCACCAATGCCAGCAGCAGCGGTGACTCCGAGAATGTAGGGATTCTTGAAATAAGATATTTTTCTTTCAGGATACAATTCCAAGTAGTCGGAGCTTCCCGGCGTAGCCATCTTCTTCTTCTTCTTCTGAACGACTGAAATGGAGACAAACGCTTTTCTTTTCCTTTTTCTGATTTCTCTGATACGGAACCTTGTGACTGTCTGACTGTCAGCGACTAAGTGGCACAAATCCAATGGAGACACTTGTTTTATTTTACATGATGATTAAAATTTAGGTGAACACTGAACACTCCGGTTCACATATTATGTGGTCGTGTACCGGTACACTGCTAAGTTGTATAATTTTAATTTGTCCACGTGTAATGATAGTTTAACATGTCATTTCAAACTTTATTTAAATATAAGTTTTGTAAATTACTCTTTTAATTTACAAAAATTTCAAAATGACACCATAGGAATGATTGTAATTTTTAAATCTGGAAATAAATGTTTCAGTAATTTGTTAAAAATTCAAAACTCTTTCTTTTCTTTTTTTTTATAAGCCACTCTTTCTTCTGAAACTTTCTTTCTCTCTCTCGTGCAGAGAGTGTTCTCTTCTCTGGTCTTCATTTTCCTAATTTCGGCGGCACCGCCTCTCTCCACGGCGTCGTTTTTCTTTCACCCTGAAAAATTGATTTTTAGGGTTTTCTTCTCTTCTCTGTTGTTTAATCTTCTATTTTTAGGGTTTAATTGGGAAATTGGTCTTCTCTCTTGTTAAAGGGGTGCTTTGTAAAGGGGTGTTGTTTTCACGCAGAACCACTGTCGTGTTGCCGCTGTGAGTTCTCATTGCCATATGCTTCTTTCTCGCGTACATTCATTCACGCCGCCACGGACCTTTAAGTGAGTATTCAAAACCTTGTTTTTCCTCTTCACAGTCCGCAATATCATTATTTTTCGTCAACCAGAATTTTTTGTTTTATTACTTTCTGTTAAACTAATAAATATGTTTAAGTCCAGTTTTTTTAGTTTAATTTTGGAACAAATCTTCCATATTTGCTTCAGTTGAGATTATCATTAATAATTGTTTTTCTTAAGGATCCGTATTAGTATTTCGTCTCGATCGGATCAAGTTGTTTTCTGTTCTTTTATTTTGGCATACTAATCATTTCCTTAAGAATTGGATCGGTTAGTTGTTTTATGTTTTATCTTAAGTGGGTTATGATAGCTTATCAAATTTATAATGGTTGAATCAATGAAACCGTAAATTTTGAAACTTACAGAAAGTTATGATAGTCGATCCTGTTTATTTGCATACTCTCTTATTAAGCCACATTGTTGATTTTGTGAAAAGCTGGTGGAATTTTGTTCTTGGGTTCTGCTTATTTATTTAAAAGTTATTTATTTTATTCATGGGTTCTGCTTGTTTATTTTGTTCGGTTCTGCTTATTTATTTTGTTCTTGGGTTTTGCTTGTTTATTGTTCGGTTCTGCTTATTTATTTAAAAAAATTTGGTTAAAAACAATTTGAATAACATCTCTTATAGTCTTATACCCTATAGCCTAGTGATGGTTCCTGGTGGAAATCTGAGAAAAATACACAAAATGTCTATTGGAAGCCATAACAAAAACAAAAGAAGATTTAATGTGTTGTTTTAGCTTGACTGGTTATTTGTTGGTTTGTTGCGATTTTGTTTTTAGGCCTTGCTGTAGTTTTATTGTTTCCTTAGTCACCTATTGATGATGGTGTTATGTATTATACTTGCAGCCCCTATGTAGTTCCTGTACCTAGTTGGGTTCTTAATAAATTTCTTTTGTTGTTCAAAAAAAAATAGTGATAAACAATTTTCTGTGGTGCAGACAACAAACGCAGAAGGATTAGCGAGTATAAAGTAGACATCTAATTCATAAAGATTACCAACTGTAAAGCAAACATGGATAATGATAGAGATGCTAATGATGTTGAAATGAACAATGGTAATGATATGCATAATGAGGAAGAAGAAGAGGATTTGGATGATTATACACCTATAGATCAATTCACAGATGATGATATAAGAGAGATGGAATTTGAATCAGAGCAAAAAGTTGTCGAGTTTTATGAAATGTATGCTGAATATCATGGGTTCGCTGTAAGAAAAGATTTTAAGGAATGTGATATTGAAGGGAATATTGTTAGGCGCCAATTAGTTTGTAATAGAAAAGGTATTTAAACATCTCCATCAGTAACAGCTACTCTTGGATGTTTTTTAAACATTGCGTCAGACAATGTATTTAAAAGCCACTTATATGTATCAGTCGTTTCATCAGAAATTAAAGCACACCCAAAAATTGTAGTTTCACCATGATGATTCAACCCACTGAAAATAACAAATGGCTTGTTGTGCCTGTTCCTTTTGTAGGTCGTGTCAAATGCAAGCACGTCACCAAAACATTCAAAGTCAAATCGGCTAGTTCCATCTGACCAAAACAAATTTTGTAAACGACCATTGTCTATTGTAAACTTCGAATAACACATCGGTTCATTATCAGCTTTAGACTGGAAATAACTCAAAGCAGCAATAGCATCCCCATTTTCCCTTCTAGCCTTAGCTCCATTACTAAAGTAGTTATATAGGTCTTTCTTGATGAATCCCAAGCCTTCATGACCACCTTTCTGAGCCATCATAAAACCCAAAATATGACATGTTCTAACTCCACATGTATGCAAGCCATCAACGAGCGCTTTATCAGCTTCACTCAATCGACGATACTTGGGAATAAAATGAACGAAATGTCGTGGAATTAACTCATGATTATGAACAGACTCAAATGCAACAACTCTCCAACGCTTAGTCTCAATATTATATGCCACATGAATCCGAGCACGACAACCTGTTCGAGTAACTGGCCTTGGCTCCCTGCATTTGTCCACCCGTAACATATGTTTTTTATGTCTCAAACCTTTTCTATTACAAACTAATTGGCGCCTAACAATATTCCCTTCAATATCACATTCCTTAAAATCTTTTCTTACAGCGAACTCATGATATTCAGCATACATTTCATAAAACTCGACAACTTTTTGTTCTGATTCAAATTTCATCTCTCTTATATCATCATCTGTGAATTGATCTATAGGTGTATAATCATCCAAATCCTCTTCTTCTTCCTCATTATGCATATCATTACCATTGTTCATTTCAACATCATTAGCATCTCTATCATTATCCATGTTTGCTTTACAGTTGGTAATCTTTATGAATTAGATGTCTACTTTATACTCGCTAATCCTTCTGCTTTTGTTGTCTGCACCACAGAAAATTGTTTATCACTATTTTTTTTTTGAACAACAAAAGAAATTTATTAAGAACCCAACTAGGTACAGGAACTACATAGGGGCTGAAAGTCCATAACACCATCATCAATAGGTGACTAAGGAAGCAATAAAACTACAGCAAGGCCTAAAAACAAAATCGCAACAAACCAACAAATAACCAGTAAAGCTAAAACAACACATTAAATCTTCTTTTGTTTTTGTTATGGCTTCCAATAGACATTTTGTGTATTTTTCTCAGATTTCCACCAGGAACCATCACTAGGCTATAGGGTATAAGACTATAAGAGATGTTATTCAAATTGTTTTTAACCAAATTTTTTTAAATAAATAAGCAGAACCGAACAAAATAAACAAGTAGAACCCAAGAATAAAATAAATAACTTTTAAATAAATAAGCAGAACCCAAAAACAAAATTCCACCAGCTTTTCACAAAATCAACAATGTGGCTTAATAAGAGAGTATGCAAATAAACAGGATCGACTATCATAACTTTCTGTAAGTTTCAAAATTTACGGTTTCATTGATTCAACCATTATAAATTTGATAAGCTATCATAACCCACTTAAGATAAAACATAAAACAACTAACCGATCCAATTCTTAAGGAAATGATTAGTATGCCAAAATAAAAGAACAGAAAACAACTTGATCCGATCAAGACGAAATACTAATACGGATCCTTAAGAAAAACAATTATTAATGATAATCTCAACTGAAGCAAATATGGAAGATTTGTTCCAAAATTAAACTAAAAAAACTGGACTTAAACATATTTATTAGTTTAACAGAAAGTAATAAAACAAAAAATTCTGCTTGACGAAAAATAATGATATTGCGGACTGTGAAGAGGAAAAACAAGGTTTTGAATACTCACTTAAAGGTCTGTGGTGGCGTGAATGAATGTACGTGAGAAAGAAGCATATGGCAATGAGAACTCACAGCGGCAACACGACAGTGGTTCTGCGTGAAAACAGCACCCCTTTAACAAGAGAGAAGACCTATTTCCCAATTAAACCCTAAAAATAGAAGATTAAACAACAGAGAAGAGAAGAAAACCCTAAAAATCAATTTTTCAGGGTGAAAGAAAAACGACGCCGTGGAGAGAGGCGGTGCCGCCGGAATTAGGAAAATGAAGACCAGAGAAGAGAACTGTCTCTGCACGAGAGAGAGAGAAAGAAAGTTTTAGAAGAAAGAGTGGCTTATAAAATAAAAAAAAAGAAAGAGTTTTGAATTTTTAACAAATTACTGAAACATTATTTCCATATTTAAAAATTACAATCATTCCTATGGTGTCATTTTGAAATTTTTGTAAATTAAAAGAGTAATTTACAAAACTTATATTTAAATAAAGTTTGAAATGACATGTTAAACTATCATTACACGTGGACAAATTAAAATTATACAACTTAGCGGTGTACCGGTACACGTCCACATAATATGTGTACCAGAGTGTTCACCAAAGAACATTCCCACATATTACTTGGACTGATTCTTCATGAACCATTGAGAAATAGACAGCACTACATGTCTATACTTTGACTTGTACTTAAATTGAATAAAGAAAGAACATTCTCCAATGATGTTTCTCTTTCTCTATGACACTTGTACTTGCAACAAATACTTTATGGAACATCAAGTTCAACTTCCAGCTGCTGATTTTATCCATTACAGTTGGCTATACTTGCTCCAGCTTCTTTGCATCAAAAGGAAGATTGTTCATTCATACCCAGTTCCTGGAGATCGATCTCAGACCAATGCTGGAAAGAGAATGTACTTGTTTGGAAAGATGCTAGCTCACTCACAACTGTTCAAAACGTACTTAAAAGTTGTTCAACGGATTTACTTGTTAACTAAGCATCAGACAACTATCTACAGCTCATTGCAAGCACATTATTTGTACTTCTTTGTTGAAGAAAGCTGAAGAACTTCTGGAGAACGTTCTCAGACCAATCAGAAAGATAAAGTTTCTTCACAAAAGCTCATGAGCTGTCAAATACAAAGAAACTAGCTGTTGGTTTCAAACCTCAACGGATATACTTGGTGAAAAAGCAAGAAATGACCATTTACAACTCACTGCAAGCTAATCATACACGCTCCTTTATCATAGAAGTTGAAGAACACCCTGGAGATCAATCTCAGAACGTTCTGACAGCATACTTATCCTTCAACAATTGTCATGAGCTGTCATTTAAAGTGTTATAACAGCTAGTTTCTGATTCAAACTGATATACTTCGTGGCCAAGGAACTGAGGACAAGCTTCAACTATAAATAGAGGTCTTTGGCAACATTGAAGAGCAAGAGTTCAAGCTACAAATCATCAATCACTTGTTTTTCTCTACAAGTCATGGAACTCTTCTTTTATCACTCACACTCAAGATCTTCATTCTCATCATATGTAACGACCCGATTTTCATTTATTCGTTATTTATATGAATATATTATTTGTGTGTAAAATGGTATATTATTATTTACTTTTGTGACGATTAATTAATAAGCGAGAGTATTAGTTAATTGAGCGAGTTTGTGAGAATTACATGAGCGTTGGACCTAGTGTGGGCTTATTGGGCTTTAAGGCATTTGGGCCTAAGTGACTCATGGAATGGGGAGAGCTATAAATAAGTTAGAGAGAGAAAGATTCATTTTGTCACATTTGTGAGAAATGAAGAGAGAAGGAAGAGAGAAGGAGGAGAGCTAGGGCAAGGAATTTCTTGGAGATTCAAGAGCCAAATCCGAGAATCGTCGAGCTAAGGTAAGAAGATAGTTTTCATAATTGTGAGTGGCTAGAGAAAGGGGAGAATGTCAATTTCTCCGAACCCAAACTTTCTCCACTCATTTTCGTGGGCTTTTTGGGATGATTTTTCTTAATGAAAGTGAAAACTCATGTTAATAGTATGTTTAATATACTCTTAACATGATGTATGAACAATTTTGATGGGTAAAAATGGGTATTTGTAGATGTTTGTTAAGATTTGTGAATGTTTATGAGTTTTTACAAATATGTCAAGATCCATGAACAATGAGTGATTATTTGTGTTAATAAGCTACTTTTAATGTGTTTTGAACATGTATGAACGTAACTCATGCTTGGTATAATTTCTGGAACTGAAAATAAGTGATTTTGGGTCAAATAAGTGATTTTTCGCACAAAAACGCACTTTCTGCACAATGCATGCGCCTACGTGCAATTGTTCACGCCTAGGCGCAAGTCCATCTGGTTGCATTCTGTTTTGCTGCGCCTAGGCGCAATAGTTTCGCGCCTACGCGCAGCTTTTGTCTTTTCTGCGGGTTAGGGTTGACCAAGTGTTGACTTTTGACTTTTTGACGGTTTATGCACCCGGAACCTATTTCACTCGATTTTTCGCGTAAATTCCAATTCCGGAGTTAGTTTTATGAGATGAGGCTTAATTTATGAAGTTTTCTTATATTTTTGTATACTTCCTATACTTTTAAAATTGTTGAGGATGTTTTAATTAATAACGATTTGTTGATGTTAGTGATGAATGTATGATATGTATGTATATGAATGAAGAATATTAGAATTGTGTTAATCTAATAAAGAAGTATATTAAGGTATTGTGTTATCTTAATAAAGAAGGATATCGGATTTTGTTCGATAAAGACGGATATTAAGATTTGTGGTATATCTTAATAAAGACGGATATGGATAGTGTTTCATATCATAGAGTAGAACTTAATATTGTGTTATATTAAGTGTTTGTGGTTGTACATGAATCATTCATGCATTCATGTATTGAGTTAGGGATATTAGAATCTATGATTCTAATAAAGACGGATATCGAATTATATTTATTCGATAAAGACGGATATTAGAGGTGAGATACTCTAATAAAGACGATTGGTACCACATGCATTAGATATGTCTAGGGTGACATAGCATGAGTTGTGGCATTAGATTGCATTAGGAAGCTGTGCATATGATTTGATGATTTGATATGTGACATTGTGTGGTTTGTGTAAGTTGTGTGAGTTGCTTGATTGAATATTGGCGATAAGTATTGTTTCCAAATTGTGTTTCAATGTATATGTGAATAATCTTATGTTTGATTTAAGATTTGAGAATGTGTATGTGAGTTAGATTATGCATGATAATATGATGAAGTGTTAAGGATATTGCTTACACTTGTATTTTTTTGGTTATGATTTACTAACTCTCTGTTTTGTGTACTTCTGGACCGTTGGGTGGTCCAGGTTTACAGGTTATGTATTTGTTGATGCCCAAGTGTTTGGCGAAGCTCCGCTCTGAGTGTGACACGGGGAAAGGGTTGTACTTAGGATATAGGGTCCTTTATGACTTAATGTATTTATTTCGGAAAATGTATATTTTATAAAGAATGATTTTTTTATAGTTAATGTTTAAGCTAATTAATCAAATAGTTAGGCATGTTGTCGATTGTAATACCTTTAACCAAACATTTTATAATTAAATCGTAATTTTCCGTTGCGTATTTTGAAAAGATTTTAATAAAGGTACAAATATTTAAATAATGGGTTGGGTGTTACATCATACCTCTAAGTTTACTGAGTGTTTTCTATTTGCTTCTCAAACAACCCTTTGAGTTTCTACAAGCAAATATATCAAGAGACCACTTTTCACATAACCCACTTTTTAAGTGGTTGTATCTTTGTCTCTTTAGTTTACCTCTCTCATTCAGATCTGTAATATCAATATCTAGGATCAGAATATCCATTGAGTGTGTTGAGAGTTTTCATCCATTTTCAAAGCTTCTCAAAATTGTATTGAGTGAATAGGCTTTGATAACCAATCTATCATCATTGTAACCTTGACTCAAGTTAGTACGTAACTACTAATTGAGTGACACCTACATAGTCAGTGTGACTTAGGTAGATTAAGCTTGTAGGGCTTAGAAGATTTTTGGTCTTGGATCTAGATCAAAAGGAAGTGTAACTTGAGATCATTAGCATCTCTTAGTGGACAATCTCACAGGCGCGTGGGGACTGGACTAGCCCAAGGTTTTGGGTGAACCAGGATAAATTGTTTGTGTGCTTTCGCTTTCCTTTACTCTTATTTAATTTACGCATACACAGATCACACAAATCACAAGTTATCGTTTATATTTACTGTCAGAGAGTGTTGGGAGAACGTTCTCCAATCTGAACTATATTTTGAATACTTGATATAACTAACAATCTGGTTTATAGCAGAGAACATTCTCAGAACAAGCTCTTCTATAATTCACTAACATTTATCCAAGTTTACACTTGAGATCTATTTTGTAGCGTGCAGGATTAAATTTTAAAAGGGTCACAATTCAAACCCCCCTTTCTTGTGACTATTTCTTCCACTTGAGTTCAATCCATGGTCACTCAATTTTATGTGTGTGAGCTTTCAATGACTTTGTCATTCGTCTACCAACAAAAAACACTCTTTAATTAACGAATTTATCACTATAGTGGTTAGATGTATTCATTGGATTGTGTAATGAATTAATGAATTGATTATACTCAATTAACAATTTTTTAAAAATTAATTTTACTCTATAAAAAGTTGTTTGTGTAAAAAATTGTTATTTACCTCCAATGAATATAAAATTTTACTGTATATTAATTTTACTATATTAAATTTATCACTATACAGTAAAATTGTTAATTGAGTATATTCAATTCATCTAGGGATGAGGTGCGGTTTGGTTCAGTTTTGACCATAAAAGTCATCTTAATCGCGAGATAAAAATGCATGTGGTTCGGTTTGATTTGGTTGGTTTTTAAAAGTCATCCAAATCAAATCAATGTGGTTAGTTCGGTTTGTGGGCTTTATCACTATATAATAAATAAAAAATATGACAATATTATCAACTTGTTACAACATAAACATAGAAAAATTTAATTTATTTTATTGTTTACATGATATAATATGCATATACAGAAATTATAGTTTTTGATACCAATGGTATAGTTTTTATCGCGTGAAATTATATGTTTTGACAGCCTACTATTTTATTGACTCAATTTGGGTTTGACATGCTAAGTTGGACTAAGTAATAGGTTGATTGCTATTAGTTGATAGAGTTAAGTTAATTATTGTGGTTTGAAAGAAAAAATTATCCGATTTAGAAGAAAAACCGCAAACCAAACCAAACTGCGCGGTTTAGAAGAAAAATTATCTGTGCGGTTCAAACCAAATGCGGTTTTTTGCTGTTTTTAGTTTAGATTGATTCGGTTTGTGGTTTTACTTTTGGGTTTGTTCGGATACAATCACCCCTAAATTCATCTACTTAATAATGCGGACGACGAAATTTAATTTGGGAATTTCATGAGGGAATACGACGACAATTCCAAATTATTATATTTATTTTTCCCCGACGGACCTAGTTTTCACTACCTGTTATTACAATATTATCATCAAATAAAGGATTGGGATGCCTAATAACTCTAAAACCTACATCAACTTCATAACTCGCATATCTTCAAAAATTGTTCTTTGGGACTCTCAATATGCTCACAAGCCCCCCAAATTTTCAAAGCATATTGAATGGTTTCTTAACATACTAAAGTGCCTAAAAAGCAATTTTATATATATATATATTCACGGTCCTGCCTAACCAAACTTTCCAAAGTATATTTTTGAACCTCATCAACAGCCCGTAGTATATTCTTAGGGATAGGCCCAACATCAATAGACGCTACAACAACTTTAGTCGACATAGGGATTGATATTGTCTAACTTTAACCCGCCAAATTCACCTGCCTTTAAGTCATTATGGGCCATCAAATAAATCTTACACTACATATTAGGCCACATGTTATTAACTTTAAAAAACCCAATTCAAATGAAAAAGGAAGACGCCAAGCAGCCGGAATTTATGTCGCTCGTCCAATCCAAACGACTGAACCACTGTCGTCTACTTCGACTGCTGCCACTGTTTCCGTTTCGACTTCGACCTCCGCAACTAGAAGCGAATAATTCATATAACGGAGGCAACTTGGTGGTTGTAGCAACAACATGACAAAGACTTCAACAACAATGGTCAATTCGTGTTGAAGTTTCGTCATCTTCCTTTACAACAAAGCTGCACAATAAGTTCTTTTACAACAGATCATCAAAGATGGAAAAAGCTCTACGGCGGCATGAGTATGTTAGGCTCAGTTCTAGATTAGATCTACTTTTTTTTTCTTCTCGCTACAGCAAATAATATATAGCCATGACGATCGAGACAGTTGCAACAGTCGACCGAGACGGCGACTACAGTTGACCGAGACAGGTATCAGAATGACGGAGCGAAAATCAACATTGGTGGAAAATGACACAGGCGTTGGAGATGACAACTATTTTTTTGTGTTATGATGTTTTCAGTCCTAGGTAAGAGAAAAACGTGTGGCAAGTTGTAGCACATTTGATTGATCAAACACATAAAAGTGACCCAAAGTCACCTGCCTTTCCCGCCCCAGAGTTAGAGAATCGCGGTCCGTCAACATAGCAGCAATATGACTCTTATTGTCAACTCGGACTCAGACTTTTAATATTGCTTAAATTTGTTCCCATATGTTCAACAATAATAGTAATAATTGGGCCTCCATTTTTGCTCTATCATTTACTACTTGTCCTGAAATTAATAATAGCATTTTGATTATCCTTAGTGTTGGTCTAATCAGATAACTAACACATTGTGTCACATGTTTCGGCTAACAATTTGCTAACTGGTAATATCGCTCTCTTTAATGATGTTTTTGGTTTGAAAGAAAGAAATGGGGAAGAGAGAAAAACAAAGAATGCAATGAAAGAATTTGAACCAACTTTAGTCCAAATTCATTCATTGATTTATGTGTTTTTCTTTGTTTCAAACCAAACACACTCTACAAGAACTCTTAATTTTTCATATTTGAAGTGGACATTGCCGATAACACCTTTTTTTACAAAAGACGATAACACCTCCTTATTTCTCAAACACAAATGTGTCATGCATGTGAACTAGAGCTGTCAAAATGGGCGGCCCAGTCCATTTTGGATCGGGCTGGTCGGATTTTGGGCTTCATCGGACCGGGCTAAAAAAAACCCGGATAAAAAATGGGCTACAAGAAATAGTGCCCGAGCCCAGTCCGACACGAGTTGTCGGGCTTTCGGGCCTGCACACTATTTTTAGACTCTTAGTGCTCAAACTCAACATTATAAAGAACTTTCAACAAAAATTATATTATAAAGAACTAAAGAATTGTTACGCACTGTTGTGTTGTACATATCAAAATATGACATTCAAATTAACATAAAACCGCGTGAGAAATCATTAAACAACCTATTTTTTTATCACGAAGGAGTGCGATGTAATCAATACAACGAGCAACAAAATAATCAAGTCACATGATCAAACAACAACTAAAAAATGATAAGCCCCTTTGCTAATAATAAAAACCGAGTTCAAATTATTGAAATTCATACAAATCCACCAAAATAACATAAACTAAGTTTAAATTCTTCAAAACAAAGTAAGAAAATTTCTTTAAAACAAGTCATCTCAGTGACTCGGTCCATGTTCACATATTCCATGAGTTTCATCATCTTTATCAAAAGAGGAGTGTTATTTGGACAACAATTTTTTAGACAACATTTTGGGACAACATTTTTTCTCCTTCATCTTTTGTGACAAAACAATAAAGAAAGAGATGAGGAGAGAGAGTAAAATAACAATGAGAGTATGAGAGAGAATGTTGTCTCAAAAGTTGTTCAAAATTGGATGTACAAATATCATTTCTCTTATCAAAATTATGGACATCATCTAGTTCTACAAAATACAAATAAAATATAGTTGTTAAAAATAAAGATATAAACTTTTTGGTTAATTAAACATTTGAAAAATAATAGAACTTTAATAAGCATACATTCAACCCTATTATAAGTATAACCAACTACATGTGCACAAAAGAGCTTGAACAAATTCATCTTTCATTGAACTTCTATACTTATTAAGAGTATTTTTTTAAAAAAATTCAGAACTTTAATAATCTTATTAGACTCCGACCCGTGCGTTGCACGGGTTTTGTGGAGTGTCACATATACGATTTAAATTGTTATAATTAAAATTGCAAGTAAAAAAAAAACCGAAATTTTCCATAATTAAAATTAGAAAGAGGGACTTAGAGTAAAAACCGACCAAGAGGGATTTAGCGGCAAATACACCAAACTATTTTACAAAGAAAGTATGCAGTATTAAAAACATAAAAGTAATAATAAAATTACATAAAAAACGCATAAAATAGTCAAGTAATTGATATATAAATCAAACCAACATATCGCAAAATACATATGATAAAGTTGAGGATTCAACGATAAATAATTAAGTAACGTTCTTCATTTTTTCCATCAACGTGGCCACCAACTTTAATATGGCACCCTGATAAACAATGAAAAAAAAAATTAGATTAACAAATAACAAATGAAAAAATTGTACGAAAATAGGGTAATAAGTGACATATAAAATTCCTAAATGATTCATCGTAACTTTGCATTCCTAAATTAGGGTTAGAAATAATTAGCCAAATAAATTTTATGAGTTCCAAATCATTATATAAAATATATGTTAAAAAAAATTACCTGTTACTATTATTTTGACAAAATCCTTCAATCAAACCATGTGCAAATTAAGTAAAGCTCAAAACAAAAAAGAAAAGTATAGGCACAAAAAAAAAAGTAATATGATCTAAGAGTTAAACACTACTCACAACAAATCAAAATATCACCCATAAAAAAATGGAGACTACAATAGTTATTAACAAAATGTTGCAAAACTTACCACTTTGAGAGGTTGGTGATTGATTGTCATTAAGTAGAGGAGTAAAACAAATAAAAAACAACTAAATAAATAAATAAGGTTGTATAAAGTTTAAAACTTACTTGATATGGTCACTCATAGTTTTTTTTTTTTTTCTTTTCAATTTTACAGTAGCAAAACCTAATCACCATAACAAACATAACAAACGTGAGAGAGGGGTTAACCTCATTTTCAAATAGGAAAGATATTCAGGGAATAAAAAAAAATGTTAGAAAGGTTGAGAAAGAAAAATAGGTGGGAGGTAGAAACGAAATCCGACATTGACGAGACCAATGGAGGGAGTAAGAGTTAACACATCACCATCAACCAAATTTCTAGATTAGCATCAACCCTGTAACAAAATGAACAAAAAATCAAATCTACACAAAAAACTATTTTAGATCTGACACTTACAAATTACAACAAAAAATAACTATAAGAAAAGTCACTTACAAATCTAGATTGATATACCTTCTTTGCTAATAATATAAATTTGTCTTTTTTCCTCTTCTTCTTGATGGTACTATATTGTCTAGAGAAAGGGTGTGCTAGTTGATTTAAATCAAAAATTGGATCGGAGAAGAAAGGTATTGAAGAGAAGAGAGAGAAACAAAAATTGGGGTCAAGGTAATCAGAACCGGACCGGTGATCGAACCGGTGAGCTTACCGGTTCAAGGTTCAATTGGTCGGACCGGGGTTCAACCGGGTCGGACCGCTTTTAATTAAATATATTTTAATTAATATATAAATATATTTTAATTAATATATAAATAAAAGTATATAAATAATTACTCAATGTTCCCTAGTTTCACACATTAAAAAAATAAAATGTTATAAAGTCAATATAAAATAAAAGCTTTACTACATTATACATAAAATTTCTAATAATTATTGAGTATTTTTTTATAATAATATTTATAGAGTATTAAAATTAGAAGTAAAGTACCAAAATTATCCAAAAAAAAACAGCAAAATATCAAAAGGGAAATATGAACAAAAAAAACGTGATGCTAAAAAGAAGCATAATATTATAACAAATGTGTTTTAATGTGACAACCCACTTGGGTTGGCCTAGTGGTGTTGGTTTGGGTCCTTGGAGTATGCTCCTCTCAAGGTCTCAGGTTCGATTCCCTCTGGTGTAAATTTCGGTGGGCTAGTCCATACAGAGGAAAAAAACTCTGGCTTTAAATGGGGTCCCCGCAAGTGGGCGGTGGGATTGGTCCCCTCGGATTAGTTGGTCCTAGGGCCGGATACCGAGTTTTCAAAAAAAAAAAATGTGACAAAAGTTTGTTTTTCCTTAAAAAATAAAAGTACGAGGTTTTTTATATATTTTAGTTTCTTATATATTTATTTGGTTCACTAAAATATTGGTTTTAATTGGGCCCAAATCCACTATTGTCTAACCCTAAATTTACTATGTTGAGCTAAAAACTAAGCAGCCGTGTTTGCAAAATTGAAGAGGCAGTGGCTATCTGTCAACACTCAACAACATTCATTCATCCACTTTTCTCAAAACAAAAAAGCATTCACTCATTCAATATCAATCATCTATCCTTCAACTTTTTTCTTGTTTCTAACAACAATCAACCTCTATTTTATAGTTATGGATTCAATTTCTTGTTAAATCTTATGAGGATTTTGCTTCCCTGGTTTTCTATTTTCTTCTAATTTTTTCTTTCTACTAAACATTATGGTTTGAAGGAATCAAGATCAAAATCAAAATCAATCTGTTTAAAAATGCAGTTCAACATGTGGAAACAGAAACACCCTTTGTTCTTTTTTTCTTGCTGGTCTGCGTTTATGGTTTTGGAGCATGATTTTATTTTTTCAATTAAAAAAAAAATTGAATTTCACCAGATTGAAAAAAAAAAGTCTAGACCGCCGAACCGGCCAGACCGGCCGGGTAACCGGTTTTATGCTGGTTCAACCGTTTTCTTGCCGGTTCGCTTGCTGCTCGGTTTTTAGGCCTGACCGGACCGCTTGCATGGCCGGTTCCCGGTTCGACCGGCCGGTCCGGTTCTGACAACCTTGATTGGGATTGAGAGAGCAGTGACAGAGACCGAGGGAGAAAAGAGAAGTGTGGAGGAAAAGAATAAATGATGCGTACAATATGAAAGAGAGATAGAGAGATGCCACATTTTTAGGCATATTATTCTATTGTGCTATTTTTTAGGTGAACATTTAATTGTGTTATTTTCAATACATAGATGGCTGATTCAAAATTCAAATTGAGGAATCAATTTTTTTGTTGTTGATACTAATAGTGATTATGAGGGAAAATAGGAGGGAAATTAAGCAACCCTAATTAGGGTTAACATCCTGCAAAACATAACTTTTATTATAATTAAGATAAGATTAAGATATACTTACTCATATAATTTTTAAAAAAATTTAATTATAAAATTTAATTTCTTTCGGAATACTTTTTTTAATTTTGTGAAAAAAATTAATTATTATCTACTTCTATTATCTACTTCTATAATAAAATTGGTTACTACCTAATTTACGAATTTATCCTTTTTAGTTTTAATCACATTCCATGTTTTATATCATTCATTGTAATTTCACTAAAAGAAATATTAAAAAAATTATTGAAAGAATATAAGATAAATAGAATAATAAAGAGGATATATGCTTAAACATAGGAATAAAACAAATCATAGATAGGAACAAAATAGAACAATCTATAATATAAAAATAGCAACAAAAGAGATAAATACGATGAACTCAATAATGTCACTAATTTTATTTTTTTATAATAAAAACAATATAAAGATTATATGCTTAAAAATAAGAATAAAATAGATTATACGAATATAGAAATAAAAATAAAATAGTCAATACTATCAATAAAAAAGAATAAAATAGCCAATAAAAAAATTATAGAAATATAAGATGAATTCTATCTAAATTGTTTTTTTCTTTTCTTTTCAATTAAATAAGTGATTTTTCACATAGATTTGCTTCTTCGTTTTTGTTTTTTAAGTTTGTCGTCGTCTTGTGGGGCGTTGTGTTTGTAGTCGTCTTGTGTGGCGTTGTGTTTGTGGTCGTCTTGTGCGGCATTTGTTGGTTTTTCATTACGGTGTTTCGTTGATTCAAATTGGCATATCTACATCAACTCATTACAGATCTGAAGACTTTGAAGACTTGGACGTCAACGTTGCAAATCCGGGAGTACGAAGATTTCGGTGACTTTTATTTTGTCATATTTGTAGGCACTTTCATGATGCCGTTGTATGCTATTAACCTAGGTGCTGCAAGTTTGTTTGTAGATTCACCTTTTTTAGTTTTTAGCAATCTTGAATTTGTAATGATTTATGGGTCCGTTTGGCGCGGCTTTTTTAGGTCTCAGAAGCTGACTGAAAGTTAAAAGTGAAAATAAGAACTTTCAAAAACAGAGCAAAAGTTGTTTGGTAATTGTTGCTTTTTTTAACTTCAAAGTTATCTTTAATCTAAAATTTGTTTAGTAAAATATATTTTTTAAAAAAAAGATTTGTACCAAAAATAAAAAAATTTAAAAAAGATAATAACAACTAATAATATTTAAATGAAAACAACCTAAAAAATGAAAAAAATAATAAAAAGAGCCTTCAGTGGAATTCGAAGCGCGATCATTGCAAAAAAAGCTCCGGATTTTTTTTTCAAAAGTAGGTTTCAATATCTTTTTCTAGAAGCTCATTTAATCCAATTTTGCGCATTTAAAAAATCTGCTTTTTATAGTTAAGAGCTTTGTTAAAATTGTGTTTGGCCCAACTTTTGATTAAAAAGAGAATTTAAAGCTAAAAAAAGCCGGGCCAAACGGAGCCTATGTATTTTCAATTTGAATGAATCCTTATTTTTAGTCAAAAAAAAAGAAAAAAAGAAATAGAAACATAAATAATATTTTTCATAAAAAAACATCAAGAATATACTACTAACTATTAATAATAATAATAATAATAATAATAATAATACAATAAAGTTAATTACTATCAAATTTACTAAATTTTTCTAAATACTCCTAATCAAATTACTAAATTTTTATTAAAAAATATACACGAGACCATTATTTGTGACGGATATATAAAACATTAGATAATTTATCATTGATATAACAAATTCATTTATTTAATAAGTTTTACAAAAAATAACACAATAGTTTCACTTATATTATAACAATATTATATAACAAATTTTAAAATATTTTATTCTAAATAATTTTCAACCATAATATAATGACAAACTATAAAGAATTCTTATTTTATTTATAAATACTAGTATTTGTTTTTTTTAATCTTTTAAATTTTTTTTGGGTACAAACTAGTATTACTAGTATGTATAATAAGAGAAACTCTAAAGACTTGGTCTACTGATAAAAAGACAGATTTTGAATCTCTCAGGTTCGAGCCCCACTGGTGTATTTAGAGAAAGGTAAATGTACTTTGTAAGTTATGATGCATGGGTACTCCGTTTTAGATAGAGTACCGGTACCAGGTACGTACCGGGTACCAGTACGCGTATGGTACTCCCCCGGTACGCATCGACGCCGTACCTAGATTTTTTTTTTTTTGTAATGGGTACACGAGTGGTACATATATGGTACACCAATTCAAAAAAACACTATTTTTTTCTTTTTCTTTTTCTTTAATTTGTTTTTTTGTATAAATATTTAGGTTTTTATTTTTGTATAATATAAAAGTAGCACCTACCGCTAAAAAACAATAAAAAAGCAGCCATTGGAATTATTTACTCATTCATTAAAAACGAAGACTAAATTCAAAGAGAATTGAAGATCGAGTTTTTTTATTCATACAAATCTTCGTATTCTCTCGAGAAAGAGAAATAATAATACTTATAATGAAAGAGCAACAAAAATGTGGAATATTCGTAGAGATGAATGAGATTTATTTAATATATAATTGATATTTTTGAAATTGCTAGTCTTTCTCACGATAAACCTAAATTAGAGGCCGCTCTTTTTAGTGATGATGGAGGTGGAAACAATTGACTCTTTTTGAGCTAATTGCTTTTTAATTTCATATTTTGATGTTTTTGAACCATTTGAATTACTTTTAAATTGTGGTGTGATATTTTTTATGTTTAATTATTTATTTTAACAATATAATTCTATTATTTGATTTATATAATTATATTTTAAAAAAATATATAGGGACATACCTTAGTTTTTCTAAAAATGACGTACTCCGTACCGGATACCGGTACCGTACCCGCACCCGGGCAACATCGCCTCAACTTAATTGTTTATTATAAATAAAAAATATATATTTATCATTACAAAAGTTTGTAATCTCTGCAACCTTTTAAAGCTTATTTTACACGCCAAGCCAAAAGCGGTGAATAAAAAACTATTTAAAGCAACCTTTGGTGCCAAAACGCGAAGACGCAATATTTTGTTTTGTTATAGAATAGAATTGGGAATTAGGGTTTATACGAAGATGATAGAGGTGGTGCTCAACGATCGATTGGGGAAGAAGGTTCGTGTGAAGTGCAACGATGACGACACGATTGGTGATTTGAAGAAGCTGGTTGCTGCTCAGACGGGAACTAGGGCTGACAAGATCCGTATCCAGAAGTGGTACACCATCTACAAAGATCACATCACTCTCAAGGATTATGAGATTCATGATGGCATGGGTCTTGAACTCTACTACAACTAAACCCTAATGTAAACTTTTCCTCTTAATTTTGTTTATGGAAGTTTTGTTATTTGGTATTTGTGATGTGTTCATGGTTTGAAGATTTATTGAGAAAAAAATTTAAAAAAATTGTGTTTAATTTGCTAGACTAAAATTTAGGGTTTATGTAAATTTATTAGTCATTGGTGTTAGTTACATGGTATAAAATCATGGATGTTCACAATTGGTTTGATAGTGGCTTCTAGTTGTGGGATTGTGTTGAAAGAGGGAAAAATTCTGACCTTGTTGATACAACTAGGTCTGATCCTGAATATAGTTGTGGATTTGTGATTTAGGATTTTTTTTTTTGACAAATGATTTAGGATACTTTTGCACTGTTACATGTGTTGCTGCTTGCTACTCGATTTAGGAAATTTTTGCGGTAGAGTATGATATTTTGTTTTTTGAAACTGACAAATGTTAGTAATGAGTATGGTTAGTTTTTGTTAGTTATAGTGAAGGTGAGAATCGATCACCTGACCTCTTTATCACTTCAATCCCTAACTCATTCACTCCAGCCGCTAAACCGTCTATGTATCTCCCGGACATAGATGTTTTCTAGTAACACCCCAAATAAACCTAGATACACCTAACTTTAATCAAAATCCTCGTACATATTGTTTAAATTTAGTTTACATAGTGTATGTATTGGTAGTATACTCAAACTGAGCTTACGTAGTCTATGTACTTACGTAGTAAACTCAGTTTGTGTACCCATACGTAAACTGAATCTACGCACACGTATGTAAACTGAATTCACACTTACCGCCTAAACCTAGAAAACCAAAATGCCCATACGTGAAATGAATTAACGTTCGCCTACAAACTGAGTTTGCGTACCCTTACGTAACTGAGTTTATGTAGACTATGTAATCTTTATGAACACATAGTGAAGGGATTACAATTGGAATTTTAACTCTCCGAAACTTGGAGTTTATGTAGACTATGTAAACTGTCTGATTATGATAAAAATAAACCATAGACAGTTATGATTAAAAGTTGGCAACGTTAATCTTTAACATCCAATTATTTAAATAAGAATTAAGAAATCAACTGGTGTAGTTTTTTCACTTTAGATTGGAACATTATTGAAAAAGGATTTTGGATGGATATATGCAATTGATTCTGTGTGTATTTTTGTATTAACACCCTGGCACCTTTGTTTTTTCTTTTAATGTCACATATTCTGTAATTCTGCACCATTTGTTTCATACTTCCTTCCCCTTCCTTGTAAGCCTTATATAACCTTTGTTTCATATCCCATTTCCCTGCCTCCCTGTAAGCCTTATACGAACGGGATGTGTATCCCTCCAACTTCTGTAATCAATATGCTTCTTTTTCATAATCGAGTTTTTGCTATTAATCTTCACATTTTCTTGTTTGTTTCACAGGCAGGGTTTATGCATGATGATATGCGGCATTGGGAGAAATAATGCCATTTGGAATCGCCAAAAAAAACCCTTTGGATTGTAATAATGTACATCCCTTTATGATATTGGGTTTAATTTGCTATTGGAACAACCAGTTGTGACCTATATATAATATAGATATTATGTGATATACATATTATGTGACTCGTTCCTCATGTGTACGTAGCATTCGTCTGACTCAGTTGCATTTGAATTAATGGTTATTAATGGTTTCTAGTATATGGTTCTTAGTATCTCATTGCAAAGTTCAAAGAAGTGCACACCTTGGTTGTAATTCATTACATTTTTGTCTAATGAGTAAAATGGGATTTCAAAATTTGTTAGAGATTGATGACTGCAAGGTAAAGATAGCATTCCAAAACAAAATTGTGGTGAATCGTCATTGTTCGGGTTTTGACCGGGAAACCAAGTGATATCTTAGATACTTGAGCTGACTACAATCTTACAATTTATCTATTAACTATTTATAAAATCTATCTACTACTCTTCTTCAACCATTTTAGATTTTTTTTTAAATGTCCCCCAAAAAACAAAAATTTCCAATATACCCTCATTTTAAAAAAAATTCCACAATACAACCTTTTTGGAAGAGAGTGTAGTCATGCATATGTAGGTGGCGACACACCCAGTGTCGCCATTAACCTACTGCTTTTTTTTTTTTCCTTTTTCTGCACATGGTCAGTGCTTTGCAGGTGAGTTGCAGGGCTTTTGCAAGCAGCAAGGATGGTCAGTGCTTTACAAGTTAGTAGTAAGTTTTCTGCTTAGTGTAGAAGCAAGTAAGTCTTCTGCTTAGTGTAGATGTCATGACCCTCTCAGAATCATGATCGGCGCACAGGCTAACCGTTCCTAAAGAAAATAAATAAGCCCGGCAAGCCTAGTATAAAATACACATATATTCATAAGTCTAGAATCTACCAAAAATTTGGCAGAGTTTCCCTTGTTTTTCTTACAATTCCAAACTATCAAATGTATTGAATATTTACAACAAAATATTTTCCCACAGCAGTTCAAGACTAAAATGCTAAAACTTCAAATATTCACAAGGATAGTGCCTATACATATAGCGCGTACAAACTTGCATTACTACCTACCGCTAGTGACTACTAAACAAGTTCTAATCAAAATATAGCTGCATCATATTGAAGTCACAAAATAATGGCCTCCACCAAAGATAGAAGCCTACCAAAAAGAACACTAGCTGGAAGCTACGGTTATCAAGAACGATGTACGCTACTGCTACTTGTAAATCTGAAGAAAAAAAAAAATTGGGGTGAGTCACATAGACTCAGTGAGAGCATAAAGTACCAAGTGATCAGGAAGGAGAAACAATAACCGCACGAGTATTTTTAAAAGGAACATAAATCACATCACATAAAACCAAATTCGTAAAAAAAAACAAAAATGCAAGTTATTTTTCTGAAACTCTTAGACAACTTAAAAATGTGTAAAATCAAATTAATTGTTTTCACGCACATAAACCACATTATCTCTTCGTTGTGATGAACGGTATTTACCACATTATCTCTTCGTTGTAGCGAACGGTATTACCACATTATCTCTTCGTTGTGGCGAACGGTTATACTATGAACAATTTGTTCATAGGCTGCATTCTCTCTTCGTTGCAGCGAACGGTAAACTTTATATTCCAAATAAAGTTTAAAAATAAAAGTTTTAAACAATTTCCATAACTAAAACCAAATCATTAAGATGAATACATTTGTGAAACAACTCTTGAATAAAATGAGCTTATTATAAAAAAAATATTTGTTTCTCCCATAAAATAATAACTTAGAAATCAGCCACAAGGTAAATTATCTACTCACAACTATGAAGAGGCAACTCCGTTCCTAGCAACGCCTTCCGGAACGGCCACCGGAGCAACTTCCACCGAATCTGAATATCATACAATAATTTCAACACTTAAAAGAAACTTATTTGAGACCACAATAATGATAGATACAAGAATTTGACAAAACCCCCAATTTGTTAGACTTAGGGTTTAAAAAGAGACTCATAAAAATCTAATTACACTATCAATTTTAGTTTCCACCACTCATCCAAGTTAATTATCATCTCTAAGTTTCATAAATCATAAACATTTACCTCAAGGAACACCAAATAGAAACCTTTCCATGAATGGGTATCTCCACTTCTCACTTAATATCCCTTTCAAGCTTGAGTTCACAACAAATGTAGAACATATGATGGAAATTAGGGGAGGGTTGTAACAAAATGAAGATAGAATGGAGAGATGAGAGGTGAGGGAGACGAGATTAAGAAACAGAGAGAGAGGGAGTAAGAAACTCTCTAAACTTGGGTGTGTTGTTTTTCCTTCTTTTTTTTGCGATTGAAAAAAATGAGGGGAGTGATAAGTAATGTCCCGTAAAAAAAAAAAAATTGCCCCACTATTTTCTTGTTTTATTTATTTATTTTTTCCCACTACTACTTTATCATTATAATAGTAATTATTATTATTATTATGCAAAAATAATACCAGTCATCTCATTCTCCCCCCCTTTTAATATAATTCGTCCTCGAATTATCATAATCATACTAACCTTGCGTTTCAAACAAGTGAGGATATTTTTCGCGCATAATTGATTCTGGCTCCCAAGTCATTTCTTCACCACTTGGCCCTTTCCAAGCCACTTTCACCGAAGCAACATCCTTAGAGCGTAACCGTTTCACACGCCTATCTACTATAGCTAGTGGTTGTTCGATATAGCTAAGATTTGCATCAAGTTGCACTGTTTGATGCTGAATAACATGAGAAGGATCGCGAACATACTTCCGAAGCATGGATACATGAAAAACAGGATGAACACTTGAGAGGTCTGGTGGAAGAGCTAAATGATAGGCCACTTTCCCCACTTTATCTAGAATCTCAAACGGCCAAATGAATCGGGGGCTTAACTTTCTCTTCCTACCAAATCTTAGAATACCTTTCATCGGAGAGACACGTAAGAACACATGATCTCCGACACCAAACTCTAAAGGTCGGCGTTTTTTATCCGCATGAGATTTTTGTCTGCTTTGAGCAGTAACTAACCGATCTTGTATTAATCTAACTTTCTCAATTGCTTCTTGAACCATATCCGGACCCTCAAGTTTAGACTCTCCAACTTCAAACCAACCAATTGGTGATCTGCAACGTCGTCCGTATAAGGCTTCAAATGGTGTCATCTGAATACTGGATTGGTAACTGTTATTATAAGCAAACTCCATCAAGGGTAAGTATTGATCCCAACTTCCTCCCAGGTCTAACACACAAGCACGAAGCATATCTTCCAAAATTTGTATTGTCCTCTCAGACTGACCATCTGTCTGGGGGTGGAAAGCAGTACTTAAATCCAACCGAGTTCCTAAAGCTGCCTGAAATGACCTCCAGAAATGAGCAGTGAATTGGGGTCCACGATCAGATATTATAGATAATGGTACACCATGTAAAGAAACTATTCTCTCGACATAAAGCTTAGCATATTGAGCTGCGGTATAGGTAGTTTTAACGGGTAAGAAGTGTGCAGACTTTGTTAAGCGATCCACAATCACCCACGCCGAGTCAAAACCTCGTAAGGTTCTAGGTAATCCCGTCACAAAATCCATAGTAATCCTTTCCCATTTCCACTCTGGTATCTCAATCCACTACATCTAGAGACAAACTCCACTACATCTCTCTTCATTCCTTCCCACCAATAAATTTCTTTCAGGTCTTTATACATCTTAGTCGAACCTGGGTGTACAGTATAAGAAGAATGATGGGCTTCCTCCAAAATTTTCTTCTTTAAGTCCTCAATATTAGGTACGCACAAACGAGTGTCAAAACGTAAAATGCCCTCAGAGTCAATTTTAAATTCAGAAACTTTGTCTAATTTGATATCATCGATAATCTTTTTCAAATAGGGATCTTTATCCTGAGTTTCTTTAATGTTGTCCACCAAAGAAGAACGAGCTTCAACATGCGCTAAAAGTGACTCCGCATTTGTGATTTCAAACTTAACTCCACTAGATACAAGATTCTGAAATTCCTTCACTATTGGTCTTCTAACTCCAGCTATGTGTGCCAAGCTTCCCATAGATTTTCTACTTAAGGCATCAGCAACCACATTTGCCTTTCCCGGATGATACAAAATTGTACAATCATAGTCTTTCAAAAGCTCCATCCACCGCCTCTGTCTTAAATTCAAATCTTTCTGTTGAAAAATATACTTAAGGCTTTTATGATCAGTGTAAATCTCACAAGTCTCGCCATACAAGTAATGCCTCCAAATTTTAAGAGCAAAGATCACTGCTGCCATTTCTAGGTCATGTGTAGGGTAATTTTGTTCATGCCTTTTAAGTTGTCTCGAAGCATAAGCGATCACCTTCCCATGTTGCATCAACACACAACCGAGACCAACTCTGGAAGCATCACAATAAACTGCATAACCACCACCACTTGAGGGCAAAGCTAGAACTGGGGCAGATGTCAAATGATCCTTTAGTTGTTGGAAACTATTTTCACACAATTCACTCCACTGAAACACAACATGTTTTTGTGTCAATCTAGTTAAAGGAGCTGCAATCTTAGAAAAATCCTTGATGAACCGACGATAATATCCCGCAAGGCCGAGAAAACTACGAATTTCTGTCACAGATGTAGGTCTAGGCCACTTCTGAATTGCTTCCACTTTTTGTGGATCCACACTTACCCCGTCCTTAGACACAACGTGACCCAAGAAAGCCACACTGTCTAACCAAAATTCACATTTTGAAAACTTTGCATATAATTTATGTTCTCTCAAAGTTTGCAAAGTTAACCTTAAGTGTTGCTCATGTTCCTCCGTACTCTTGGAATACACTAGGATGTCATCAATGAAAACCACTACAAATTGATCCAAGAACGGTTTGAAAACTCGATTCATCATATCCATAAAAGCTGCAGGAGCATTAGTGAGACCAAAGGACATGACCAAAAACTCATAATGACCGTAACGAGTGCGAAATGCTGTCTTTGAAATATCTTCACTTTTTATCTTCAATTGGTGGTATCCCGACCGCAAATCAATCTTCGAAAAACATTGAGATCCTTGGAGCTGATCAAATAAATCATCTATGCGGGGTAAAGGGTATTTATTTTTCACTGTTACCTTATTCAATTGTCGATAGTCAACACACAATCGGAATGAACCATCTTTTTTCTTAACGAACAACACGGGTGCACCCCAAGGAGAACAATTGGGGCGAATAAAACCTTTGTTAAGAAGATCTTGTAATTGCTCTTTCAACTCCTTAAGCTCAGCTGGAGCCATTCTATATGGGGGTATGGATATTGGTTGAGTGTCAGGGAGCAAGTCAATGCTGAACTCTATTTCTCTATCAGGTGGTAGCCCCGATAATTCTTCAGGAAATACATCAGGGTATTCAGATACTATGGGAACATGCTCAAGTTTCGTAGGTGTCTCACTAACATCTCTTATCGTTGCTAAGTATGAACGACAACCCTTTCTCAACAACCGTTGAGCTGTCATGGCGGAAATTAAGTTGCATGAATATAGATTTTGGTCACCTCGAAATGTGAATGTTGGTAAATCGGGTATTTCAAATTTTACCACCTTATTATAGCAATCCAACGAAGCATGACTAGAAGATAACCAATCCATTCCTAATATCACATCGAACTCTACCATATCAAGTTCAACTAAATCTGCTAGTAACGAGTGACCTTCTATCAATACCTTACATGACTTATATATTGTCTTAGCTAACAAATAATCACCCATAGGAGTGGCCACCATCAAAGGTACTTCTAACAATGATGGATCAATTCCTAAACAAGAAGCAAATAGACGAGATACAAAAGAATGTGTAGCTCCAGGGTCAAATAAAACACATGCCTCACGAGAACATATAGAAAGCATACCCGTGACAACAGCATTAGATGCCTGAGCATCTTGACGAGTCAAAGCAAACACACGAGCCTGTCCTCCACCAACCTGACTCTGTCCTCTTCCCCTTGAGCCTCTGCCCCCACGTTGAAAGTTGTTATGTCCTTGCATTCCAGAACCACCAGGTTGCCTTTCTGTACTTGTTGGCGGTGTCATTTGGTTGATCGAAGGTTGAGTAGATAATGTAGGACAAACTCTAGCATAATGTCCAATCTGACCACATCGGTAACACCCAGTTGACCCATGTCTACAAGTACCGACATGAGCCTTTCCACATGTGGGACACGCACCAGGAGTCGTAACAGAGGGCACTTGATGTTGTGTGGTGCCCCACCCACGAGCTGAATTAGCTGCATGGCTACCTTGAGTAGTTTGTGGCTGACATCCTCCATGTTGGCCCCGACGACCCTGACCAACATCATTTCTAGAACTTTCACCAATAAGACCCCCACGACCACTACGGGATACTTCAGAATGGGGCCTTTTGCGTGAATCACGAGAAGCTTCACCTTTGTCTTTATTACCCCGCTCAATAGTCAAAGCCTTATTCAAAGCTTGCTCATATGTCATATCTCCATGTCCTGCAATGGCCCTGAACAAATAATTCTTTAAACCGTCTACAAATCTTTGGACTCGCAACTGCTCAGTAGCAACAAGATGTGGTGCATATCTAGAAAGTCGCATAAATTGTATATTGTACTCCATTACTGTCATCTGATCAAGTTGCACGAGCGTCTCAAACTCTCGTGCTCTACTGTCCCGAACACTCTGAGGAAGAAACTGAGCCAAGAACCGCTGAGCATATTCATCCCACTCCAGTGGAGGTGATTCGACTGATCTAGCCAACAACATTGTTTCATACCATCCTCTAGCTACATCACGAAGGCGAAAAGCAGCCAATTCCACCATCCGAGTTGAAGAACAACCCAAATCTTTACATATCCAAAAAACCTCATCAAGGAAACTTTGTGGGTCCTCTTTAACATCTGAACCACTAAACGTCGGAGGGTTCATCTTCATAAAACTTGTCAAAGAAACTTCAGTTACCCTAGGGTGAACACGATGTCGCTCATCTTGCACCACCTCCTGACTACGCTCAGAATCCACTTGGTTTTGTTCAACTTGTTGTTGTGCTTGATCGCCAAATCTATTCGCTATTTGTTGTACCACCTGTTGGACATTTTCCAAACCAGCTACTAGTTGAGCCAACGTCGGGTTTCCCCGCCTAGCTCTAGGAACCTCAACTTCAGGCATAACATCGACCCGACCACCTCTCCCTCGACCACGGCGTCGGACACGACCGCGGCTTCTTGAGGCTTCTGCTCGAGGTTGAGAGGATGCCTCATTAGAAACTGCCCCCCTAGAAGACACTCTTGAACCTCTTCGAGGTGGCATTCCAACCTAAAGAAAAGTAGCGTTTAGAAACAAAACATAATTACCACGACAAAAATATATGTGACTTCAGTGTGATATTGAATCGCCATAACTTTTTGTTTGTAATTTGTGCCCGGGTTCACAATTTACAAATAAAATGTTATAGCAAATCCCAATGATGCAGCTATAGGACCTACTAACCATGCTCTGATACCAACTTTGTCATGACCCTCTCAGAAGCATGACCGGCGCACAGGCTAACCGTTCCTAAAGATAATAAATAACCCCGGCAAGCCTAGTATAAAATACACATATATTCATAAGTCTAGAATCTACCAAAAATTTGGCAGAGTTTCCCTTGTTTTTCTTACAATTCCAAACTATCAAATGTATTGAATATTTACAACAAAATATTTTCCCACAGCAGTTCAAGACTAAAATGCTAAAACTTCAAATATTCACAAGGATAGTGCCTATACATATAGCGCGTACAAACTTGCATTACTACCTACCGCTAGTGACTACTAAACAAGTTCTAATCAAAATATAGCTGCATCATATTGAAGTCACAAAATAATGGCCTCCACCAAAGATAGAAGCCTACCAAAAAGAACACTAGCTGGAAGCTACGGTTATCAAGAACGATGTACGCTGCTGCTACTTGTAAATCTGAAGAAAAAAAAAAATTGGGGTGAGTCACATAGACTCAGTGAGAGCATAAAGTACCAAGTGATCAGGAAGGAGAAACAATAACCGCACGAGTATTTTTAAAAGGAACATAAATCACATCACATAAAACCAAATTCGTAAAAAAAAACAAAAATGCAAGTTATTTTTCTGAAACTCTTAGACAACTTAAAAATGTGTAAAATCAAATTAATTGTTTTCACGCACATAAACCACATTATCTCTTCGTTGTGGCGAACGGTTATACTATGAACAATTTGTTCATAGGCTTCATTCTCTCTTCGTTGCAGCGAACGGTAAACTTTATATTCCAAATAAAGTTTAAAAATAAAAGTTTTAAACAATTTCCATAACTAAAACCAAATCATTAAGATGAATACATTTGTGAAACAACTCTTGAATGAAATGAGCTTATTATAAAAAAAATATTTGTTTCTCCCATAAAATAATAACTTAGAAATCAGCCACAAGGTAAATTATCTACTCACAACTATGAAGAGGCAACTCCGTTCCTAGCAACGCCTTCCGGAACGGCCACCGGAGCAACTTCCACCGAATCTGAATATCATACAATAATTTCAACACTTAAAAGAAACTTATTTGAGACCACAATAATGATAGATACAAGAATTTGACAAAACCCCCAATTTGTTAGACTTAGGGTTTAAAAAGAGACTCATAAAAATCTAATTACACTATCAATTTTAGTTTCCACCGCTCATCCAAGTTAATTATCATCTCTAAGTTTCATAAATCATAAACATTTACCTCAAGGAACACCAAATAGAAACCTTTCCATGAATGGGTATCTCCACTTCTCACTTAATATCCCTTTCAAGCTTGAGTTCACAACAAATGTAGAACATATGATGGAAATTAGGGGAGGGTTGTAACAAAATGAAGATAGAATGGAGAGATGAGAGGTGAGGGAGACGAGATTAAGAAACAGAGAGAGAGGGAGTAAGAAACTCTCTAAACTTGGGTGTGTTCTTTTTCCTTCTTTTTTTTGGGATTGAAAAAAATGAGGGGAGTGATAAGTAATGTCCCGTAAAAAAAAAAAATTGCCCCACTATTTTCTTGTTTTATTTATTTATTTATTTTTTCCCACTACTACTTTATCATTATAATAGTAATTATTATTATTATTATGCAAAAATAATACCAGTCATCTCAGTAGAAGCACATAAGTCTCAATCTTTGTGATTAGAGCAAAGAAGTCTTCTGCTGAGTGTAGGAGCAAGGAAGTCTCTCTGTCTTGTGTGACTTAGAGCAGGAATTCTTGAGCCTGTGTGCTTGAGCAAGGAAGTCTCTGATCTTGTGTGATCAGAGCAAGGAAGTCTCTCTGTCTTGTGTGACTTAGAGCAGGAAGTCTTGAGTCTTGTGTGACTTGAGCAAGGAAGTCTTGAGCTTGTATACTTGAGCATCTGATTGTAATCTTAGTGATTATAGTGAACTCTCTTGGAAACAAGGGGACTGGAGTACTCTCAATTTGTGAGGGGAACCAGTATAAATTGTTGTGTGTTCTTCTCTCTCTCACTCTCTCATTTACTCCTTCATCATTCAATTAGCCGTAAGTTAATTGTGTGAACAATTCCGTTGTGCTTAAAGACTCTGATAGATTTAAATATCTTGAAAAGTTTTTAAATATCCAAAACACAATTCAACCCTCCTTCTTGTGTTTTCTCCACGCACCTTCATAACATAATAGAAACACGTACGAAAAATATTACATTAAAAAAAAATACAGTTACGAAGAGGTTCCTGCAGCATGAGGACAATCATTAGCCTGATGACCCGGCACTCGACATAAGCCACACCGCCTCTTTGTTTGGTGGAAATCGTCCATTTCAGTTCTCATGCGATTCTTTTGTGGACGTCCTTTCTTGACTCTTTTCCTGTCAGTATGGGCGCAAAGTTTGTCTCCTTCATATTCGGGCCAATAGCTTCTGCCTTGAATTACTTGGAACCTGCCAGCATACACGGCACATACAGTGGCAACTTTGTACACGTCATCGATGAATTGATGATAGTCAATGTGAGCATAAGAACATGCAGCAATAACATGCGTACACATATGACATGTAGTTTCTTTGATATTCTCTTAGAAATAATTTGAGGAAAATTTTTGTGGACGTCCTTTCTTGACTCTTTTCCTATCGGTACGGGCGCAAAGTTTGTCTTCTTCATATTCGGGCCAATAGCTTCTGCCTTGAATTACTTGGAACCTGCCAGCATACATGGCACATACAGTGGCAACTTTGTACATGTCATCAATGAATTGATAATAGTCAATGTGAGCATAAGAACATGCAGCAATAACGTGCGTACACATATGGCATGTAGTTTCTTTGATATTCTCTTAGAAATAATTTGAGGAAAAATTTTGTATGACTACAATAACTCGGCCGAATAAGAATATTTAGGTAGGTGGGATATTTTTTACTACAATTATTTGAGGAAAATTTGAAGGTGTTTGAAATAATTTTGAGAGTAACAATATTTATATAAAAATCATGACCGAATACCACCTGATAAACATGTGATCGAGTATTCATGATTCGCCCAGACGCTTTCGTGCCGAAATCCATCATTGGAATAATCGCCACCTTCGTCAAATGCTATGGGGTGGGGGGCTGAACCCCCAAAGTTTCATTCTTGTCTATTATAATATTTTGTTTTTACTGTCAAATGGTCGTGAAATTTCTCCATAGGGCTTGTGGGAGGGGTGAAATCCAAACCGGTCCAAAAATTAAGAAATTTGTATCCATCCCCTATTAAATAGTGGAATCCACTACCTAAATAGTAAACATGAATATTTTGGTAAATTCGTAGGACGCGCGATAAAAGGGGTAGCGTGGCAAAAGAAAATCTGTAAAAAAAAAAAAAAAAAATTCCTGCTATGGACCACCTGTGATAGTGGTTCATATAATAAGCAAATACTACCCTGATTACAAATAAACTTTTTCAAGCAATTGAAAGTTCAAAGAAAAAAATTTGAGTTCAAAGAAGTGGGACAGTATACTCTTACGAATTGCGAGTTGAATATTTTGAGCTCAGTATATAACAGTGAAATGAACGTTAAGTAGTATTTCTCAAGAAAAAACTGTCATTTTGTTTGATTTCCTTTTCCTTAGTGAATGAAATATCCACTATCAATTAAATTAAAAATACCCGTCATAACAGGAACTGAATCCTGTAGACTTGAATTTTTGGGACATTCTCATAAAATTACAACAGACATTTAAATTAGTACAAAAAATAAATAACTAAATTTGTAATTTACAAGAAATGGATTATGTTACACATATATGAGATATGGTCATTGTTGCGGCATAACATCAGCTTCACTACCTTTGTCGGTAACATCCTGCACATCTGGGAGATCTTTAATAGTCTGCAAAAGCATAAAAGAAATGATGTATCAGTATCACTAGCCATAACCTATTAATGGTATTACCGAAAAGTTTGAAAACAAGATGAGGTTAGAAATAATTTATTGGTCGATTGAATTTACTATATAGAGTTCGTATAGCGATCATGATATAATAAATACAAATAGAGTAAAAGAGTTGTATATATAAGAATAAAAGAGAGATGAGTATGCTAAGTTATTATAGTATTCAGCGTTTTGTATTGGCTTAGGTAGTCCACCAAATAGTATTGTGTTATCATATCATGTGTTTGAGTGATTCCGATAGTGAAATGTTATGATACAACATATATAAGTGATAAAATTAAGCTTTTGTCAGTTGAAAATGACTGAGATGGAAGGTGGCAGTGATGAAGGGCGTTGGGAAGCAGTGATGATGGTGGAAAGTGTTCGGTGGTGATGGTGAAATGTGATTAGTAACAGCGATGGTGGAAGATGATGGGCAGCGGCAATGGTGGAGGGTGTCGGGTGCAAGTGTGTAAGGTAGGGAAGTGTGAAAGAAAGGGGGGAAATTCAATCTCATTATGTATCAAATCATGACACAATGATGAATGATGATAGCTCTCCCTTATCTTGACCATCAAAGAATTCCGTAGTACCTGATAGAGAAACCAAGAAGCAAAAGCATCTGTGGCAGCATACTCTAGTTGTTCCTTTGACAAAAAAGGAGTCTCCCAATTCCCCATTCTTATTTTGCTGGGCTTCTTAAGCTGCAAATATAAAAAGCTTGGTAAATATCCCATCAATAGTTCTTAACCTTTTTCAAGAAAGTAATTCAAAGTGAAACATCTGCACATTTTCCCTCTTCCCCAGAGCCAGAGGTAAAGAAAATAAAAATCAGTTGAAAAAGGTTACTAAAGCAGGAAAACAATCAAGCAGTCGCATGGGAATTAAATACTAAATTGTTATATCTATTTTGTGCAAAAGCAGTAATACATATAATCAATCGAGAAGAAAATGGTAAATGAGAAAATATATATAAATTGTGTTGTGGTATTCATTTTTTCGGTTAAAAGTTCCCATGATGTCTACAAATTATGTTTGTCTGACAAAACCTTTCCCCCATTGAAGAACTTAATCTGCATTGTGAAAACCCAACCAGTGCCCAAATTGAAAGGGAGAAGCACTGGTTTCAGAATTGAACTATCAACTAACAATTATAACAATGTGCAATCAAATATATTCATATACTGATTTATCATAAAAATCTTGTTTAACTACTACTCAGTAGTTGGAAATATTTATGGTGAAAAATAGTCATTATTATAACTACAGCATTTTTACGTAGAAGATATGGTTCAGGAACATTACAAAAATATTAGCACATTTTATAAAAACCAAATAGAGAGGTAGGTGGCAGTAGAACTGGACTGTGATTTCGTGTAACCTATATATGCAATGTCAGGAATTCAAATCCAATTAACAACTAAACCTACGCAGAAGCCCTGTCAAAATAACAAAAAATAAAATAAAAAATCTTCCCCAAAAGATAGTATATAAAGCATTGAATATTGCATTGGTTTAGTGGGAACAGGACAACCGCTTTCCTTATCTCTAGTTTGAGGCCTAAGAAAATTTCAAAGGAACCTACTAAAAATAAGAACATAAGAATAGGTGAGCATGTTTGAGATTGAGACATTAAAGTGGCAACAGTTTTCTCGTTAACCAGCCAGTTTGGGAAGGGTATAAAACAGTTTCTTTGTGCCATCAGGTGTTAGAACAATATTGGACGAATCAAAATGTCGTGTCGAGTGTCCAGTCAGTTTTTAAGAAAATTGAACTCAAAGCATATACCTGTTTTGATAATAGTTTTTCGGTCAAAGATGCAAGACCCCACTTGTGCGGATCTCCGCCTAGCTTTTGATTAGCATGAAAAGAAAGATCTTCCACACCTTTAATGGATATGTCATAATCTCTAGAAACCTTGGTAGCATCACCACCAATCCCAGCTCCAACCTTGTAAATTTCAAACATCGTTTAATTTATTAATTTTAAATTCTGACGATTGATATAAATAAAAATCCAGCTTAATATAAATAAAACCTTCAAAACAGTGGGATCTTCAAGTAAAAGCTGTAGATTTTGAGGGATTCCAGAATGAATTAGATGAAGAACAAGACAATGATTAGTGTCACAACATATCTGCATCACTGCTGCTTTCCCAGGTGGAACGCCTACAGAAGTTTCATACAATACTGATTCAGTAATCAAAGGATTATGGTTTTACAGGAACTAAAGGAACAAAACACTTTTCTTCTTCTTAAAAGGTAAGAACATAGGTGGCATTGCAACAAAATAATTACAGGATAGATAATCCATAAGCTATGCGATTGAGTGAAGAGCCAAACAGATGACTAGAGGAAACTTGAAAGCAGTTGTGAAGGTGCTGTTGCAATGGAGGGACGTTTTCTTCCTTGAGGTTCTTCTATCAACAAAATTATTGAACCTTCTTTACCGGAATTCGTATTTACCTAGTTGTTTCACTGGTCTGTGGTCCCAAAAAAGAAATATTACAAACCAAAACTACTTGATCAACTGCTTTTACTCTTGTTTGCATATTAAATCAATGGAAATATATTAATATTAGATACATTGCCAATATTGTTCCCTAAAGGCAGAAACCATAATAGACTGAATATAACTAGGTAAATACAATAATAAGCCATTAAAAAAGAACGAAAAAACGAACCAACCTCTTCTGAAGGTGGGTTTCCACTCAATGTCAAACCCGATTGCAATTTGCATCATCTCTCTTTTCTTTTCTTCAATATTTTTTATGAACTTTGTTACAGCTTTCTCAACATCATTAAAAGTCCTACTGTACAAAATTTTCCCACAAAACTTCATTACAGGCAACTGCATCTTTGAATGGCCTTGCAAGAATAAAAAGAAATGTCAAAAGTTTGATAGAAAAATAAGAAGAAATACTGATAGAAATTTATCCGAAATTTCATTTTGCAAAGAAAAAGAGAAGCCGCAGTTTCCAATTTTTTTTTGAAAAAGCAAAAACTTATTAAGATGAGTTAGGCACAAGAAGTGTAAAACTCATGCTAAAGGGAAAGTCTGATACAGCAAATCTAAAAGAACAAGACCTCCCTAAAAACAAACACCTATACCAAGTTTCTAAAATACAAGCACTTATCCTTGAAACAGAAGCATCAATACACAGAATGAACTTCAAAAAATCTAATGCATCACAAAAATCCAATGGATCTAAGGCACACCAGTCCATGATAAACAATCAAAATGAGAAGAGCTAACTGTCTGCAATACTACGCTCCCGAATCAATTGGAAGGCAATGACAAAAGACTGCTCGAGAACTTGTCACTGCAGAACTGAATTGCAGCAAACACTCCTAATATAAAGCAACTTGAGATCTCGCGTCATGCCACTAAATTACTATCGAGCTTCAGAAACAGAACCGCTTCCGATCCGAGACCACTGGACAAAGACATTATGAGATACGACCAAGAACAACAAATATACTCAGGAGTATTGCGCACAACAGACCTCCTCTATCAGTCTCGGCACCTGCACACAAATATGAACCTGAGCCTGCCAATTAACGGCACACAGCAGAAGGAGCGACGCGACAGATACGAATTCCAGCAAAAAATTAAACCCACATTGCTGGAAACCGCCTGAACAAATCAAAACAAGACCTGAAGCTCACAGGAATTAAGGCGAGACACCACAACACCTGAACCTGCAAACAGTTAAGAGCAGGCCAAAACACAATGATACAACGTAAATGCAGAGAAAAAAATGCCTATTATCCGGTCAAGCACCCCAATGGATTGGATATCCACTCATAAATAGAAAACATAAAACCTTTTGACCTCAATCTAAGAATTCTCCAAGATAACATTTTGATCTCTTCCACCACCTTCTCCCAATCAAATCCATCAAGTCTAAAGACCATAGCATTTCTAACTTTCCAATAATGAAGATAACTGAGAACCATATGACTCCTATCCTCTCTCTAAACTTAAGGTTGCCCGGCACAATATTTTTAAAATGAACAAGATGCTCGTATCCCCCGTTCGTGAAGGAAACCGGAACCCCTAACCATCTCACAATCTCTTTCCATACCGCCGAAAAAATGGGACAATTAAAAAATAAATGATTTTCGGTTTCATGTTCACCGCAACCTCCAACACAAAGAGAGGAAGAGTTAAGAGTATCCCCTCCCTTCCTAAGATTTTCTTTAGTTGGGAGTCTCCCTTGAAAGAGCCTCCAAACTAAAATAGCCATTTTGGAGAGAATTAAATTATTCCACACATCTTTGTCCCATTCTGCCTCCCCCAACTCCTCTTCGGATAACAGTTGATAAGCATCCTTGACTGAATACTCGTTATCTCCCCACTTCAATCTGTCCACCTCCTCCCTCTCCAACCTATCAACCCCTAATGAAACAATCTTCCACTAATTACTCTTCCCAATGAAACAATCTTCTTCTCCAGCACCAGTTAACTCTCCTAAGTCCTAACTCCATCCACCTCCTCTACCATATCAGCCACACTTCTATCTTTATCCATCGATAAATCATAAAGTCTACTAAAAAGGGCCCTCGAGTTGTCTCCTTCAACCCAAGGATCCTTCCAAAACGACATGTTTTTACCATCACCGACCACTTCCGACAAATGATCATCAAACCAACTCATCCCTCCTCTCATAACTAGCCTCACGATGGAGTTCAAGTCCCTCCACCACGACGAGCTAGAATTGCTACACTTGTCCAAACCTGGACCGCAGTTTCCAATTAAGCCAGTAAATCAGTAACAGCTCACTGCATTTTCACGATCAAATTGAATTCCTTTGAAACTTTGATAACACTTTCAACAAACACTTACAAGAAAACAAAATTCAAATAATCCCACAATGATTATGATGGAAACTGATCTAAACATATGAATAACTGATTACTGAAGATACTTAATTTATTAAATCACTGTTTACAAACTGCTAAAAGACACAATAGTTACACAGAAATATCGAAACATAATTAGAGAGAAGAGAATAGAATGGTGACTGCTAATAACCACCTAGTCTCTCCCAATCTTCCAATACATGAAAATGCCAATAACCTCTATCTGTCTCCTCCACTCTTATTTATAATCATTTGATTAAATAACTGTCACCTTATTTGAAAAACTACTGCTAAAAAGCCCATTTAAATTTGAAAAGCCCTCTTATATAACTTCTCCATTACAGCATGTAAACTTGTAAAATGGAATTTTTTTCAGTTAAAAATCAAATATTTATTCGAAAAACTAGGATACTCACCAACATTGTAAAAATACGATAACAACTGTATATTCCGTCAAATCACCCAATTACGTATGACATGTAAAAATGATTGATTCTGATTGAATGTCCGTGTAAAATTAATTTTCATCGACAGAGCATATCCATTATCCATTAAACTCTAATTATTTTAGGTGAGAAATTGTAACGGATAAACAAGATTCTAGGGATGAACCGGTAGAATCAATTCTCAATAGTAGGGATTCTAATAATTTAGAATAAAATCCGTTACCAAGGAGATTATGCAAAATATAGTATGCATAGCATTGAATGAGAGAGTTTGAAGAAGATAGATAATTTGTTGAATATTGATTGATTGCTTTTCAAAGTGAGGCACAATGCCTTTTAATACAACCCTAAAGGATAAAAATGTAAAATGACATAAAATAAATTATTATTTAAAATAAACTATTAATTGATACTTAATTCCTGTCACAAAAATTCCTATAAACCCTAAACTAAATTGGACCTAAGTCTTGTTTAGACATGCACAAACAGAATGTAAAATGTAGAAAAACAATGAACTATAATATGAAGATATTTGCATCATGATAAATATAATGGGGGAGAGGAGAAGAAGTGGGACCTGGAGAAGGTGAGAAAGAGAGAGAACGTGGGAGTTGAAGAGCGATGAGAGATGTAGGTAAGCGGCGGCGGCTGCGGTGTCGAGTGGGAGAGTGAGAGGTGAAGGGACGTTTGTTGGTGGGGGTGGTGGTGGTGGTGACTGTGGTTGTGGTGGTGGGTTTGGGGAGAGAAGATTGAAGAGTGGCATCAATGGCTTGAAGATCTTCCTGAGATAAAGGTTCGAATTCAAACACGAATGAGGCGAGTCGCTTGAAACCAATCTCCTCCTCCCCTTTTCCTTCCTTCCCTGAACGATCCATCGAACAATTATTAGGAGGGAAAATGATAAATCATTTGAGGCTTTTATAATAAGCTCTGTTTGGATTGACACAACAGAATGGAACGGAGCGGAATGAAATAAAATGGAATTGAGCGGAACGGAATGGAAAGGAACAGAGATTTCATTCCACTGTTTGGGTATTTTTACCATGACATGAATAATATTTTAATTATGAAGTTCATTCCGTAACATACACCCCAAATTGGATGGAATGAAAATTGGAGGTTTGGATGGTATGGGATGGAATGGATTCCATCATATTCCATTACATTCCATCCATTTTTAACATATCCAAACAATGGAACCTAATTATTTACCACTTCACTCCATTCCATTCCATCATATACCATCAATCCAAACATAGCCTAAGGAAAAATAAAAAATAAAGCTAAATTGTTACTTTTATTTTTTTTATATAATATCAAAATAATTATATTTTTTTTTTTAATTATATTAGTCTCTTTAAAATTATAAAAAAAAAAAATTTGAATCTTCTGAAAAGGCTGGCAATCCTCCTTGTGGGTTGACAAAGTGTGGTGTGTGCCACCATTCCATTTCCATTAAGGATGCAGATGCCCCTCCCTTCACGACGACCATACTCAAAGAGACTTGTTGACACGTCGGTATCATAAGTATTTCAAGCACATGAGAATTGAATGCATTGCGATTGACATGTGTTTCTACGGTAGGAATCATGGACTTGTTCTTAAGGCTAGGTGGACACTCTCGAGGGCAGCGACCGACAGAGAATGATGATGTTTTGTTGTTGTTATTTGTGGCGATATCATTGTTTGGTGTTTCGAGTTGCAGTTGTGGTGACATGAATCAACAGAGCTATTGACTTCTCTTTAATTGAAAGGTTCTTTTTGCACCCCATGTCTTTCCAGTTTTACCCCCACACCCAGAGGTTAAGTAAATCGTTCGTTATACCTAAAGTTTGAACTCGGTTCACACTTTAACTCAACTTTATAAAAAAATTATTTTTTTGTCCCCCACATCCTTCCCTCAACCCCCATGAAAATATTTTAAATGAAACACCATTCGCAAATTAAAATGTGAACCCTTCTTTCTCACTCATGAAAATATTTTGAATGAAACATTGTATGAATAATTGAAATATGGAAAAAAAAATTAAAAGGTTTCAATATATATAATTTTAGGGTGGGTGTGATGGGTCGAAGCTATGTCACAACTGATCAAGTGGCCAATCAAAATAAGGTATTGGACGCTGATCAATTTGATTGCCCACTAGAGTGATTGTGAGAGAAGGGTGATGGAGACAAAATAATTAAATTTTTATAAGGTTTACTACTTAAAGTGCAAACTGAGTTGACACTTTAAGTAGCAAAACATCAATGTATCAAATAAGCGCTTATTTTTCTATGCGTTTGTTATAGTTTTTTTAGGAAAAAAATCATTTATTTTATAAAAATAATCACTTTTGAAAATATTGTATCTGTTTGTTACAAATTTTTAAAATAATCAAAAGCCAAAAATAATCAGAAAATAGCTAAAAATGAGAAGCTGCTAAAAGTAGCTTCTCAAATAATAGATTTTCTTTAGAGGAGAGAGAAAATCTTTCTATTACTCTAAAGGTTGATCATGATTGTCCAACATGAAACCCTAACCCTAATTTCCATCCAATGCTTTTGTGCCACACTTCTCCAATGTATGAATACCACCTCAATGGAATTATGTGATGATTTTGTGGCAAGTGTGCTCTTGAGTAAATGCATGTTTGCCAAGTTTCTCTAATGCATGAGTGCCCTCTATGGTTTTGTGACAAGTGTGTTCCATGAAGATATATATACACACACACACCCATCAAGTCATTTCCTCAACAAACCTTCCACATTCTCTCTCAAACTTTCCTCCTTCTCTCTCAATCTCTCGCACCAGTTTCACACCACCACCACCATTATAATTCTTACATCCATCAAGTCATTTCCTCAACAAACCTTCCTCATTCTCTCTCAAACTTTCCTCCTTCTCTCTCAATCTCTCTCGCCAATTTCACACCAAGCTATCAACACAAGAGTTTCAAGGCATGAAACTCTAAGACATAGTGCAAATGTTTTGTGTTGGTAGCAAGTTTGTCATTAACAATATGATTATGGTTATTATTGACACTCATACCTAGATTCTTCTATATCTATTTCTAAATTCCTAAACCAAGCAACTAACATGAGAATTTCAAAAGAAAGGTGTTGGTGTTTTGTATGTTGGTCTCATTTTGCAAAAACAAGTTCTAGCAAGATGTTGGACCAGATGTCGTAGCATGTGGGTACAACATCTGTCGTGACGGTAATTCTCGTTGTATTTATGCGCCATATCCTTGAAGATTCGCCTAAGCAATATTTTCGTCTTTCCTTATATACCAAGACGCAGGTTTTCATTGAGGTTTTATAAGGCGGCTGCACCAGGTTATATTTCCATAATATGCTACGCCATTTATGGAAACAAGAGATTTTATCCAAGAATATGTTTGCTGGACTTTTTCAACGACCAGTTGTATTGTGAAGCCCAAAAACGAAGATCTAGCTTATGCTAACTCAGGGTATATATATGTGAAGACTAAAAGCCTAAAGATTACTGAAGCCAACAATGTAATATTATTAGGGCTTAGTCGTGTAGCCACTCTCTAGGAGAGTCGGTGTAAAAGTGAACCACTCGGATTGTGATTTGGTCACTATTGTCATTGGAGGAAGCTTGTAAGCAACTCCAAGTTTGTGTAATCTCTCCTAAACTTTTAAGTACGGAGAAGGTTTGTTTTCTTGGTGATTGAAACCATTTTGTTTGTATTGCTGTTATAATCACATGGTGTGTGATTGAAGGGAAGTGAGATGGGATCTCATATCTAGGAGTTCCTAGGTAGAAGTTGCATTGGGTAGGGATTAAGTGAGGAGTTGTAAACGGGGGAGTTTAGCTCTGAATTAATACTGCTAATAGTGGATTTCCTTCTTGGCTTGGTATGCCCCCAGAGTAGGAGAGTTGCTCCGAACTGGGTTAACAATTTCAGTGTGTTCTTTAATTTCTGCAATTTATTTTTACCTTGTCTGTCTTATTCCGTACTGAGACGAGATGCTGTAACATCTGTCTTAGCATCACGTTATTATAAATAAGACAAGTGCTACAGCTTTGTATACGACATCTGTCAGCACTTCGCCAGAATTTCAAAAGGATTAGACTTTGCATCTACTATGTTAAAAATTAAGAGTATATCTACTATAATAGAAGTGTAACAACAAATACATCCGGAAAAAAAATAAGAATATTGATTTACTCATAGACCTCTACATAAAATTTAAAACTCACAACTAAATCTTCTATGAACTTCAAGCAAAATGTGACTAAGCAGTTTCTCTAAGCCATTCATGTTTGGTTAAAATGAAATTTGGATATATTCTCTAAGCCATATCCATGTCCAGATCCTTCAATATCTATTTATAAACTCCTAAAAAAATCAACTAACATAAGAATTTCAAGAGAAAATATTAGACCTTACGACAACAAAATTTTGACATTTGTGGATTTTTTTTTTAACTTACTGCAAAAAAACATCATTAATAGGCACATCAAAGTACAAGGAGTATATTGAAGACCAAAGTGTACACACTGGAATAAGAAAAAAACAGAAGGCTTAAAATGCCTCAACACAAAGATGAGAACTAATAGCATTCTAAGTCACATGTCTGGTAACAAAAAAAATAGCAAAGAAAACTACCTAAAACAATTACCCACATTCATCAAATGAATATCAGTACCGAGAGGAAATTTATGGACTAAAATAGCAAAGTGTAATAACAGATCCATCCCACACAAAGTAAAAATGTTAATTTACTCATGGACATCAAGAGAATTTAAAACTTACATAGTATCAACGTCATGGTTGCTCTAATTAGAATATGTTTAACTTCTCTGATCTTTAAGCAGAATGTAACTCAGCAATTTCTCTAAGCCATTTCTCTCAGCTATTCAAACACAATTGATGATTATTTTTTATTTTTTTTGAATGGCAAAATATTATTAGCACAACCACAACCCATGGCAAAAGGCATACCAAGGAGGGTGAAAAAGATACAAACATAGAAAGCTTCAGGAGACAAACCCAAAGCTGTCCAGCATAACGACTGAAACAAAAAACACAGGGCAGAAAAGTGGAAGTGTCGCCATTAGCCACTTTAATTTTTCTTTCTTTCGTTTTATAGCCTGAAAATGGCTTCTTCTTTTTTGAGTAAATCAATATCATAGAAACCTTAATAACAACAGCATCATCCATCAAAACCCATAGAAACCTTCAACAAACCAGAACAAACATCAAAGAAAAAACAGAAAAGAAAGGAGAAGAAGAGAACAAAAATAGAAAAGACATGAAAAGTGTAGTATGAATAGAATAGAAAAAAATCCTCCGAGAAAGCAAAAGGCACACATACAGTGAAAATCATCCAAAAAATATTCAGATTTAGAAACCCTATTTTTTTCCTGCAGTTGTATTTGATTAGTTTTTGTGAGTTTATGATTATGGGGTTTACAGATTTAGATCTAAAGGTTTAGGGTTTGAATTTTTTTGTTGGGGCTTGGGTTTGTTTTTAGTTCCGGATCTGGGTTTGAAAGGGGAGGAGAAGATTTGAAAAAGAGGAAAAAAAATTGAAAAAAAGTTACGGCGGTCGCCGTGCCGGATTCTGGTGCTCACGGTTGCAGCCCACCAGAGGGGATGAAAATTCATCCCTGTTCTTCATCTTGAAGAACATAAAGAAAGAGACGCGTGAGAGAGAGTGAGGAGAAGAGAGAGAAAGAAGTGAAGAAAATGAGTGATTTGAGAACCCAGGGGTATTTATACCCCAAGGGATCCGGTGCGACGTGCGTCCACCGTGATCTCTTGCTCTATTGCACGTATGATCAATCGGATGTCCCGGATGTGTATTGATGGATCAAATCAGCGATGTCTGATGAATCAGACGACCCTGATAAAAAGAGGCACTTGCCACCTGCAGCCCCTGACACGCGCCGGGTTTTGTCCAAAAAGAGGGGCATTATGGAATTTTTTTTAAAAGAGGGGTATTGTGGAAAAAAAAATTAAGTGTCATTTGAAAAAAAATCTCAGAAAAATCACATCATCATCTTTTCCAAATCAAACTAAAAAATTGAGATGCCATTATAAAAATATAAAATATAAACATATCTAAAGAAATCTCCTTCTTTAAAACTATATTTAATCATTCTAAGAGACATTTATTAGATAGGATAGGAGTGGTCTTGAACTCTTGATTGTGGGGTTGGTTCATCTACTTTACGGTTTTACCTCTTCCTCGATCAAAATCATTTGTTCATTGTTTGTTCAAAGAATTGACATTATCCGATATTATATTTTTTATATTGTCCAACACTAGGTGCATGAAAGGACAAAACTTACATGCATTGCTTTAGGTGCATTTCTTACTTTTCCACCTACAAAGAGGTAGTTTTTTAAATTAAAAAGCAGTTTTATTTATTTTTTTAAAATTATCTTAACTTTATTTGATCGTTGATGTCAACTATTTTGTTTGTTATCTTAATAAAGTTTTCTTTTTAATCCATTGATATTCATCCTCTAGAACCATGTTAAATTTTTGTATGTCACGGGTCTTTGAGCGCTCCACTATAAAATTTGATATGACCGGTCCTTCCAACAATAGGGTGGCTCACTTTTGTATTATACATAGTTTGTTTGCTCTTTTGGATGTAACGATTATGCAATGTACTTATTGATCCTATTATCAATGATTATATGAATTATTTTTAATTTCATCATCTTAACGTACGACTCACAAGAAAATTTGACCAACTTAGTTTATATTATTTGAGATGCACACCTAAACATGAGAAAATTAAATTAAGTGTGCTCTTAGGCAAAAAGTTATGAATCCCTCTATCAGTATTTGGAGGCTGAAGTATTGTAAACTTCTTTACAAGTAGCGCGTAAAAATTATGAATCTCTCTATCAATACTCGGATGTCGAAGTATCACCAAAAAAATTATAAACCTTTCTATAATCTCTCTTCTATACAATGAGATCGAAGTATCACACAAAGATTATAAACCTTCTTATAAACGACGCATAAAAATTATAAACTTCTCTACCAATATTCGAGTTTAACCTGGAGAAAAGAAATAATTAATACAAGTGTGATTGAAGCTGGTATGTTTAGCTACTAAAAATTGAATAAAAAATATATATAAAAATAAACAAAATTATGATCAAATGTATGTTTTCAGTTGCATGGTCAAACTGGGTTAACTAAACATGCGTTATTTTAGAGCAAGAAGTTTTTGCAAAATATGTTTAAGAAACATACCTATAACATATTTAAACATTAATTCTATAAATTAACAAAAGCTACCACATATGTGATACTAAAAATCCTTGCGTGTATCATCCAAACACATATCACACAACCAACAAACAATAGTTATTACATAGAATCTAAAACAACAATTACATATAATTATGATTTTGGAATACAAAGACTTAATCGAGTTTGATGCTTAATTGTATCAAAGCATTATAATTATTAAACCCTTATGAAAATAGATAATTAGTATGCTTCAATTATGACAAAATTATTAGCTTCTATCTAGCACTTATTTTTATAGTACATTTAAGAAGAAAAATTCTACTTTTGATAAAATTCCATTCTCAAGACAACAAAAATTGTCTTCCCATTTGTTCTAACAATTTATTGCAAACGTGTTTAGCGAGCACAAGCAGCTCAATAAGAATGATAGGTGCTTAAAATTAATCTCCGAAAAAGTGATCAACTTCTCCTAGGCCTTAAAAATTGTGCTTTAATAACAGGTTTTGAATTTTTAATGTAATTGCTAAAGCTACAGGTTTAATAGAGATGTTTGAAGTATATATGGGGAGTGTGGTTCACTTTTGTGTTGTACTTATTATTATGATTTGGTTTTTAAGTTTGTTTGTTCTTCTCTATGATTGATTTCTCAGAAAACTATTTAGCCCGTTTAATTCCGTTTAATTTAACATGATCGGCAACAACCATAATTGACAACAACCATAATTGGCAGATAAATGACGGTCCACCGAACCCGTGCAACGCACGGGGGAGCCGACTAGTAAATGTTAAAAGAAGAAAGTTATTTTAGTTAAAAAAATAATTTTATAAACATAAAGTAAATTATACTTTTTTATAAAAATTCTAAAAACTAATCTCTAAATTATTGAAAATCAAAATTACTATTTTTTTAATCTGTAACAAACGGGCCATAAAAGAAAATATAATTTCAGATATAAATCATCCACTTTCGATTTTTGCACTTTAGGCCCCCTATAGTACTCTTAAGCCCCCATAAACCCAAAAATACCCCTAGTTTTTTGGATTTTGGATGGTTTGACAGTTACAATCCGAAAACGCTTAATTTCGGTTTGTAATTGCCGAAATATAAAAAAAATTGAAAATAAAAAACCATTTCGGCACGGAAAATCCGAAATTAGTTCATTTTGGCACCTACGTGCCAAACTTAACTAATTTTGGCACGTAGGTGCCGAAATTAGTTAAGTCTGACATGTAGGTGCCGAAATTAGTTAAGTTTGACACGTACGTACCAAAATGAACTAATTTCGGATTTTACGTGCCGAAATATATAAAAAGTTGAAAAAAAAACATTTCGGCACCTACATTCCGAAATTACAATTTGTTTTGAAAAAAAAGTCATTTCGGAACATAAATTCCGAAACTGAATAGGAGTAATTTGGTCAAGTCGGAGCCTTTAGAGCAACATAGGGGCCTAAAAAGCAAATTTCTCCACTTTCTCCCTCTCTTCGTCTTTTTTTTTTTTTTTTTTGTCATTTCTATTCATACTTGAAATTTGACTCAATATTCTTGGGCTACATATCCCTTACTACTTTCAATTTTAGTGGACAACTTAGATTCAAAGCTTTACTCTATTTAGGAAACGGCAACTCAATAAAGAAAGAGTAAACATTTTGAACATAACTAAACTACTTATAAGTTTGATTAAAAAAAAAAAACTTATAAGTTATAATATAACTCATTGATAGAAGTACTAACATTTAAAAGATTTTTTAATAATTAATAATTTTAACTCATTTAGAGTAACTTAAGAGTACCCGACACTTTTTGGAGACTAAGCAAGAATTATTGATTATTAATCACTATTTGAGCCCTAAGGTCTTCCGGCCTTGGACTGGGGCACTATCCTCCCACCCTAAATTTTCCTTATAAAAGAAAAAAGAATTATTGATTATTAAAAAAAAAAACACTTTTAGAGACTAAGCAAGAGTTTACTAATTATTTAAAAAAAAAAATGCAAGAGTTTACTCATTTTATTTTTTTAAGTCAGATAGATATAAAAATAAGAGAGGGAAAAATATATATACTTATATTATTGGGCCTTTTACATGTTAGGGGCACCCCAAAATTATTGAGAGTTTTACTTTTCGTATCCTCTGGAAATCTACATCCGCCCTCTAAAATTACCAAAATAACCTCTTGAATTTTAGGATGTAAGTACTGTTCACACTCTATTTTGCGAGTGACAATTTTATTTGAGTCAAACTCAACTTCTGCGCCCCTAAGAATAAAAATATTATTAAAAAAGGAGTTTCACTTTTTTTTTAATCACTCGCTAATGTATTGTTTTATTCAAAATATTTTTTTGGGAACGAATGAAAGGTTCGTCCTTTAACTTATAAACTGTATTTCATTCAAAATTGTTTCAATAATTTGTGAAATGTGTAGGTTCACATCCTAGTATAGTAGTATGCGAACTTTTTTCCCTTCAATTTTTACTATTTACACCCTTGCTTTGTGCTTTGCAGAGGGTAAAATAGGAACGTTTGTGTGTGACATTCAGGGAGTGCGAGAAGAAATTCTCAATCATTTAATTATGAATAAGAGCGGGTAGCAGGGATATACAACAAGCACGAGTAGAGTACCGAGCACGAGTTGGAGAAGCACTGTGAATACAAGAAATGAATAGTATCTGAAAAAAGAGAAAACGAAGCAACGATGAGTACGGTTGACAAGATGCTGATCAAAGGCATCCGTAGTTTCGACCCTGAGAACAAAAACGTCATCACCTTCTTCAAACCCTTAACCCTAATCGTCGGTCCCAACGGTGCCGGAAAAACAGTACGTTTCATTTTTCATATTTCATCACTCTCAATCATTCAATCAATCAATTATCCTCACACATGCACTTTCAAATTTCAATGTAGACTATCATAGAATGCTTGAAGCTTTCCTGCACCGGTGAGTTACCACCAAATGCTAGGTCTGGTCACAGCTTCATTCATGATCCTAAGGTTATTTCTCACTCTCTCTCTTCGCCGATTATTTTATTTATATGAAATTGTATCATCGCTTAACCGTTTTGAATTTGTTTTTTGTTGGTAAGGTTTCCGGTGAAACGGAAACCAAGGGACAGATTAAACTCCGGTTCAAAACTGCCGCCGGTAGAGACGTGGTTTGCATTAGGTCGTTTCAACTCACTCAAAAAGCTTCTAAGATGGAATACAAAGCAATTGAAAGTGTGCTTCAAACTATAAATCCTCATTCCGGCGAGGTATAACTATTTTAACTTAAATAATTGCAAAAATGTAACACTGCAATTTGTTTCTTCTTTTCATTTCCTTATATTTTTAAAATGCTATATTGTACGAACGATTTTAACGGATATGCTTTGTAGTGTAAATTAATTTTACACCGACATCCAATAGAAATCACACATTACTCCGTGTTGTATAATTAATTTTACACTAAATTTGGTTGATATTGGATAACAGTGTAAAATTGTGTGTATCCTATTTTATCATAGTATTTACTCTACTTGCTGTATTTGGTTTTGTTTTTGGTGGGTATAGTTTAAAAAATTATCGAATTAACTTGAATGGTTTGCTATGCTATGTTAGAAAGTTTGCCTTAGCTATAGATGTGCTGACATGGATAGAGAGATTCCTGCGCTGATGGGTGTTTCAAAGGCCATTTTGGAAAATGTTATATTCGTTCATCAAGATGAAGCTAATTGGCCGCTTCAGGATCCTTCCACGTTGAAAAAGAAGTTTGACGATATCTTTTCGGCAACTCGGTACCATTTATTTATATTTATTTATCCCAATTTCATTACTTTCTTTTCTTGTTCAATTCCGCTTCACCCATCACAATTCAAACAAGTATTGTCACACTTTTGACTTTGTTGTGATAGCATCATATTATTTCATTTGTCTTTTCTTTTATGATAAAAATTATTATTTGGCTTTCATTTTCCCATTCAATTTTCAATTCACCAATTTTTCTCATCAATTTCACACGTAGTATATTAGATAAGCTTTGCCACAAATTGCAATGGGTTATAAAGTTGCTCGGTATAATAAGTAATAGCCTGTCAACACCATAGAGCTCTGATGCTCTACTCAAAAGAGCTAGCTGGAGTCATAATAAGTTGACGTAGATCACAAAATAATGCGGGATTTACTTTGGCTTGTTATGACGGATGCAATTCAAGGAGCTAGGATAGTTGATAAGTAGTTAGGTGCTTCTTTTGTTCGTAGAGTCAGAACATGACTATCTTCATTTGCTGCTTCCGCCTTTCAATTCTTTCCATTTAACATACTGGATGGATTATGCTGAAAATGCTGTTGATTTTGACTTAGAGTTGGTAGTCATTGCGCTCTGTTGTACTGAGCAGATACACAAAGGCACTGGAGGTTATAAAGAAACTTCACAAGGATCAAGCTCATGAGATAAAGACTTACAAGCTGAAACTGGAAAATCTTCAAACATTGAAAGATGCAGCTTATACGGTCACCTTCTTTTATTAAATATAAGAACTCTACTGATAAAATTTGAATTATCCTGATGGATACCTTGCTTTTTTTAAAATCAAAAGTAAATGTAATCACATGAAGTGTTTGAGAATATTTATACTTTTTTTTCTGCCTTAGTTTGTGTGCCACTGTGTCATGTCTTTTTGGGGAATGAAGTGGGGTAAAATAGGAAAAGTTCTGATATGCCTCCAGATGAGCTAAACATGAAGAAAAACACTCTTCTGATTGAAACTAAATAAATAACGAAAGTCTAGAAATTAATTGTGCGTCAACTATTCAAATAAACACAATATGTAGAGAACTATTATATTCTTCGCAAATAGGAAGTATTTTCCAATACTCTCCTTCAAGTTGGTGCATAGACTTGAGATGTTTCTGAGAAGTATAAGATGAAATGATTTTGAATATGATCAAATGATTGGATCAATCAGTGTTTACTCTATTTTGGTTCCATGGAAGACAGAGAAGGAGGCAATTGCGTGATTATCACAATTTAGAGTCATCATCCCAACTTCACAAAACCTTAACTCTTTAATGAGTTGTTTCAACCAAATCAGTGTGCATTTACTATTGCTTCAACACTAGACCTTCCAACCATACCTCTTTCTTGATTTTCCATGAGATGAGATTTCCTTTAAATAGAACACATCATGACAATATTATTGGCAACACTAGATCTCCTATGGGAAGGCAACTCAATCAAATATGCATCAATATAGGCAATAAACTCCTTGTTTCCTCTGTTCTTGCACTAATCCCATTCGTGGGTCTCCTCCAATAAACCTCAAGATTATGACAACAAGATTCCAGTGGTCAAATATAGGGAAGGGAGAATTAAGGAATTGGTTTGCCACAGTACAACAAAAGAGATGTCTAGTCTGGTTACAGTTGGATAATTCATCTTTGCTACAAACCTTTTATATTTGCTTGGGCTTGAGAAAAATTTGGTATACTATATATGTAATGAAATTAATATGGACAAAACTTACATGCATTTCCATACATGCATTTCTTACTTTTCCACTCACAAAGAGGTGGTTATTTGTGTTTTTTCATTTTGAAAAAATAAAAGAAAATTAATTTTTAATAAAAAAAACTACCTCTTTGTGAGAGGAAAAGTAAGAAATGCATGTAAGTTTTGTCCAATTAATATTTACAACACTAAATAGATTTTACTCTCCCTAAATAGGAGAAACTTTCCAATCACCACAATGTCCCAAAATAGTTCGAAAGGAAAATGTAATTACCTTTTATTTTCTTATAGCTTCGGGAAAGCATCACACATGATCAAGAGAAAACAGAATCTCTAAAAGATCAGATACATCAGTTGGGTGGAAGCATTAAAGATTTGGACACTAAAATTGATCATGCGGAAAAAACATCTAAACACTTACTGACGCTGAAGGAGCAAATAAATGCTAAAACTACAGAACGAAGCACTCTATTTAAGGAACAACAAGATAAACATGCCGCTCTTGAGGAGGAGTATGAAGGTGTGTATGTGTTGACCATGATATATCTATTACATCAGTGAGCCAGTTTAAATTTTTAATTTTTCTATATGTATTACATCATAATATATTGCAAGTTTCTCATGCTTTCTTCTGCTTTGTACATTTATTAGAAACGGATGAAGAGTTGATGGAAATGAAGACCAACTTTGATGAAAAGATTGCAGTTACTAAGAAACAAATAGGCAATTTGGAAAGAGAGAAGGGGGACATTAGCACAAAAAGTGTTTGCCTTAAGAAGACAGTCGATGATTCCATCTGGGAGATCAGCAAGCTACAAACTGAAGCAGAAGTAAATGAGTTGATACATTGCCAATACTGACATCTTGTTGCGTGGAATGTTGTTGTAATTTTGTTTCTGATTCAAACTGCAGGCTCACATGTCTTTGAAGAAGGAACGAGATACTTGCATTCAAAATATTTTTGCCAGGTATAACTTAGGTTCTCTTCCAAAGCCACCCTTCAGCACTGAGGATGCTTTGAACCTCACCAATCGTGTAAAATCAAGGTTGGGGGATCTTGAGAAGGATCTTGACGATAAAAAGGTGACCCTTCTGTTCCCCCTTTTGGTTACATATTCACTTTTAGGCGCCTTTGATTGGATAGATATTGGGAAATGGCAGATTTTCAAGGATTATTTCTTCCTATTATTCAAATTTTGGGATTTGGGAATCTTCTTCATGGTACTCAAATAGGATAGGGTTTCTTTGCTGGATGTACAGAGATTGACACATTCTTTGCTCAATTCATGGATTTTGAGTAGGTGTTTTCTTTAGAAGGATATCATACCATCTGCTCTTGTCCTTTTGTTATATTCTGGAGCTGAATTTATTTTCTTGTTTAAAGATTCTAGTTCTCTAAATAGACAATATATATGTATATGAGTTGTTATCTCATGGGTTTCTGATACAAATGATAAGCAGCTTGTATTAGTGTCTTGATCTGTTAGTTAGAGTGTGCCACGTCAGCTCTGGCACTTATAACTTCCAAGTTTGCAGCCAAAATTTGTTAGTGTTCGGTGCAGGTTTAGCCCCAGCCGAGTGTAGTATAAGCACTCTAAAATTCATCATTAGAAAGAATATTCAAAAGAAATTCACGAAATTCCAAATTAGTTTTCGCTCACTCTCTCTTCCCCTCCACCCCACCTCTATCTCTATTAACAATATTCAAATTGTTGTTTTCACCCTTTCTGAAGGAAGAAAACAACATTATTCTTCTTGAATATGTTAGTCATGTTATTAGATCTCTAAAATATCCATCAGAGCACTGAACCATGGGACGGCTGACTTTTTTTGGCATCTTTTCTACAGAAAGCAAATAACACTGAACTCCAGATGGCATGGGATTGCTACTTGAGTGCAAATGAAAGTTGGCAAAATACTGAGGCTAAAATACAAACTAAGAGAGAGATCAAGGTTTAGTGTTTGAATCAGCCCATTCCTCATCGAGTGCCTATGTTAGCTTTACTGTGTTTATAGTTTGTTGTGCAAAAACAGGTTGATATTATAAAGCGCATTGAAGAGAAGAAAAATAAGCTTGATTCATTGGAACTTCAAATATCTAATATAAATTTTTCTCAGTTAGATGAGAGAGAAAGAGATTTGGTGAGTCGAAGTTACTCTGTGCTGTTTGGTAGTTTAAAATCTCAATTTTAGACATCTGGCAAATCTGTTAACATAACTTCAAGTAATGTTTGCAGCAAATTCGGCTGGAGAGGAAGATCAAGCAACACGAGGAAAGCGAATTTGAACAAAAGAAAAGTCAAAATGAAATTAAAATCCATAATGTGGAACAAAAGATTAAAGCTGTCAATCGAGAGTTGGTTACCATGGCTAGTGATTCAAAGGACAGAGAGAAACTATCTATTTTGAAGGGAGGTTTGGAGACGAAGAAGAAGCAACATAAAAAGATGTAGATAAATTTTATTTTTCTCTCTTTTATTAACTTCTTTTTTCAGAATTATATATTTTTGAACACTTTACAGAATTGATGACCAAAAAGATAACATAAGAAGGGTGCTAAAAGGGAGGATTCCTAGTGATAAGGACTTGAAGAAGGAAATCACACAATCATCAAGGTTGGAAAACCTTCTCTTTGATTGTGTATGTCTAACTTGTAGTTTTATCTTTAAGAAATTTCACTTTTACTGTTTATTTACCTAGTCTTTTCTACTTCCAATTTGATCACAAGAAATGTGCTGAAACTTCTCTTTCTTTTTGACAGTTTAACTTATGGATCTGGTTTATCCAGTTATATATATGCATGCACTGTTTGCCTAATTATACTATTCTTGTTCCAAGTTATTTTAAATTTAACTAGACAGACTGGTGTAGTGGTTGTTTATTCATTGTCTTCTGATGCAAGTATTTGTTGAAAGTAGAGAAGAGGGGAAAAGTTGACAATCACCAATTTTCCTACTTTAAAATAAAAAGCAGAAATAAAACTAAATTGGTTTCAAACGAGCTCTGCATTCCCTCTACAAATTAGAATAAATGAATTCCTTAATGAATCCTGGAGCAGAGAACCAGAGAAGCTGTAAAAAATCCCTCAACTTGCATGATCTTTATTCTAAATATTAGAGGAAATGTAAAATGTATTCTTTCAGTTAAAAGAGTGCTCTTTTTATATGAGCAGGTACATGAAGTCAACTCATCAAATCAAAGAATGATATAATAAAATAAAAACTGATATCAATAATAAATGCTAAGGGTATTCTATTATTCATCGACACCCTTCTCAAGTTGGTGCATACATATCTATCTTGCCTAACTTGCTTATCAGAGGCTCTTAGGTTGATCTTGCTAAACTCTTGGTTAAAATATTAGCTGTCTATTTATTTGAGGGCACAAATGGCTAGCAGAGAATGCCAGAATCATATTTTTCCTAGCAAATGCTAACATGTATCTATAGACTATAGGGCACTTGTTTATGAACCGAATATAGAAATTTTGTTTGGAAACTGTGTCGATTTCTTGAAAAGTTAAAATTTGTCTTTTTCAACGTGAGAACTTCTATTTTTTTATTCCTTAACAACTAAGGACACATTTTAACAAGACCCTTTATTTTTTTATAAAGAGACTAACAATTTCAATATGCTTTATCCTACACGCTGGACAGGACTGCAAGCTATGCTTATTGTGGCCTTGCTATCACAATACAATTTCAATGGGAGCTTCACTATCATCTTTAGTCCCTTTAGAACTCTAAGAATCCGTAGACCTTCACAAATTCCTTGGGCCATTGCTCTAAACTCAGCTTAAACACTACTCTGGGAAACTACCTCTTGTTTTTTGCCTCTCCATGTTACCAAGTTTCTCCACACATGTGTACTATAACCTAAAGTAGACTTCCTATCTGTAACCGAACCTGCCCAATCTGCATCAATAAAGATAAACATGTTTTTATTGTTGGTTTTTCAAATAATAGGCTTTTTCCTGGAGTAGTCTTAAAGCATCTCAACATTTTGTAGACAACCTCAAAATGCTCTTCATAAGGAGAGTGTATAAACCGACTGACAACACTGACTGAAAAGGCAATATCAGGGTGGGTATGAGCCAAGTATATCATACTTTTATGATGAAATGAATAGATTTCAGTATTAAAATAAATTATGTGCTTTTTTACATCAGGCATCTAAGAGGCTACATACATGACATTTGAAAAAAATATTATTCTCAATGCCTTCGGTGTTTTTTCCGTTAAATTTTTGCTTTTGCATGACAATACCTTTGGCTATCTATCATATTTCAGTTTAGTGAAAAAGCTTTCTTTGTGTTAACTGTGCACAAATTCCCTTGTAGTAATGCTATTTATGGTGCAGGGCTGTTGCAGCTGAATATGATGAGCTGAATGCTAATTATCGGGAACTTGACAAGGAAGTAAATGTTTTGCAGATGAAAATACAAGAAGTAGACAATAGTCTTTCTAAACACCACAAGGATATGGAATGTTAGTTTTATCTGTCATTTAAAGAATTTGTCTATAAATGATTTTCCTTGCATTCCTTATCTTGAAAACCATTATAAATTTATAAAAGTAGAAGTTTGGGTTTCTAGGTTTGAATCTCTGTATAGTTTATACAGTGTGCTATTGAAGGCCACATGATTCTGTCTAACAATATTATGGCAATAGTGCACAAAGTAGAAATAAGCATTACATACTGTTGAGAGAGTTAAAACAGAAACATATGCTGCAAATCATGTATCTCAATAACATAACAGAGTCAGTTTTATATAGCCTCAACACAATAAATACAAAATAAATTGATTGATCTAGATAGATATGGTGCATTCAAATACATGGGGAATGATATATACTCCCTCCGGCCTTAATTATAAGCAAATTTTCACTTTTTAGATTCATTGGATAACTGATGTATAATGTATCTAGACTATAATTAAGGCCAAATACATTAGTTATTCAATGAATCTAAAAAGTGAAAATTTGCTTATAATTAAGGCCGGAGGGAGTATCTATCTATATATATATATATATATATATATATATATTGAAGTGGTACTTGTATTATTATTATTATTATCTTAAATTCTTTGGAATAATTGAATATACAAACTGCTACTAGTGCAGAAACTAACTGTCCGAAAATAACATAACCTCTAGGAACTAGAGATCACAGTTTCTCCCAACCAAACCAACGTAAAACTACCCAGTGAAAATGTCTTGAACTCCGGTCCTTCAGAATAATAATGTCTGTTGTAAAGGTAATCAAACAATCATTAGACCGTTTTAACCGAGTAACCGTAAGTAAATTAAAGGAACACTCGGGGACATAGAGGACACTATTATTTTTCAAGGAAGGGAATGGATCGACAGTCCCTATCCCCCTTGTGCTTGAGTTTGAATTTGAACTAGATATTGTTCAGCATGTTTTATATCTTGTTATGGCCGGTGATGCCCAAGTGGTACTTGCTTTTGTTTATTCGCTTTTCCTTAGTCTAGTAGTCTACTGTGCTTTCTTCAGCCATCTAGAATCACATCATTTGTACAAATAATTTTTTGCAGCAAGAAAGAGATTTATTGAATCCAAGCTTCAGTCTTTGGATCAGCAATTTTCTGGAATCGATTCTTATCTCAAAGTTTTAGAGTCTGCCAAAGAGAAGAGAGATGTACAGAAAAGGTCAACCTATCCTATCCTAGACCACATCTGTGAAGTCATCTTTGTGATCACATCAGATTGCTGTCTGTGTTGTCCCCGATGTTGTCTCAAATGTACTAATACATCTTCTGTTGATCGCCCACAGCAAATATAACATTGCCGATGGTATGCGACAAATGTTTGATCCTTTCGAAAGGGTTGCCAGAGCTCATCATTTTTGCCCTTGCTGTGAGCGTTCTTTCTCGGTAGAAGAAGAAGACAATTTTGTCAAGAAGGTCAGCACATTTTATATCCTATCATAATATAGTGACCAAGAACTTTATATGGTTTTGAATTAGATTTTTTCTTCTTCTTTTAATCACAGCAAAGAGTGAAGGCTGCTAGTTCAGCTGAACATATGAAAGCTCTTGCTGTGGAGTCCTCCAGTGCAGACTCTGATTATCAGCAGTTGGACAAGCTTCGTATATGGTACGAAGAATATGTTAAACTTGGCAAGGAGACAATCCCTAATGCTGAAAAGGAACTCCAGCAAAGGAAGGAGGAGCTGGATCACAAATCCCAGGCACTTGATGATGTAATCATTATATTTTCCTTTAAATATTTCCTTGAAATTATTTAAGTAGACTATCCCTTCGTGCTTGTCACTTTCTTTTTTAAATGAATGGTTTCTGGATGGTGATTATTAATTTTGTCCAGTCATGTTTTTGTCCTTCTTTCTTGGTGTTAACTTACCTTATCTTACATAACCGCTGTAATTTTGTCTCAGGTTTTAGGTAGTTTAGCTCAAGTGAAGACTGAGAAGGATTTGGTTGACATAGTGGTGCAGCATGTTGAAAATGCTGATCGACATTTCCAAGAAATTCAAACTTTGCAATCAGATGTTGAGGATTTAGAAAGTAGGCTAGATTATGGAGGACCAGGTGCAAGGACTCTAGAAGAAATTCAATCTGAGCTCACTGCATTGCAGGGAACAAAGTAAAAAAATTCAGTTAATTTCTACTATTTACTAACCCAACAATATAATCTAGATCCAATTAGAGAATTGATTTTCATCAACTTAACATCATCGACCATTCCCTATGTGCATCTACATTTTACTTGGTTTGATGTTGCTTATTCTTAATATTATTCTCATGCATATCTTGGTTACAAGGGACAAATTGCATGCCGAGATGAAGAAAATGATGGAAGATGACAGCGAGATGGAGAAGCATATATTAAATTTTACGGCACGGTTGAACCATGCAAGGAATGATAAAAATAGTGCAGCTATCAAATTGCAAGAAGTTAAAAGATTAGGAGAAGAGTTGGAACACTTAACTGAAGAAATGACCCAAGTTGATCTTGATGAGAAGGTTGTCTAATTATCTGAGACATTAATGGGTGCTTGATATTAGAAACCCCCCTCCCACGTATTCAAAAGAACAATAAAGTGATTAATTCTCTCAACATTAACAATCAAATGCCTGTTACTGTTTATTTCTTTGAAACTTCTTCTGGTAGACTATATTTAGTTCATATTGGAATTCAATAGTTTGTGTTTATTTACAATAAGGAATAGCTTTCTTCTACAGAAGTTACATCTTTTTTTAAAATTCTCTACCTCAATAACATTCTCTAGAGGAAATAAAAAATCAGAAACCTGTTTTTCAAAAACATTGCCTCACTCAAAATTCTAAAATTCATTAGTTGATTCATTTCTTGCTGCATTTTTTTAAATGCTGGAGTTTCTTTCTGTATATCAAATCATAGTTCCATCCAAAATCTTGGTATTTGTAGAGTCTGCTAGAAGCTGTTGGACCTTTATCCAAGCGCAAAGATAAATTACTTGCAGATTATGATGAACTAAAAAGTAGACTTGACAACGAGCATGAGAATTTAGTTGGTAAAAAGAGACTTTATCAGCAACAAGCCGAAGATGTTTTTAGAGTGACTTCTAAGATCAAAGAGTAAGCTTATCACCAGATCAAAAATTGTTAATTTTGACTAGTTCTATTTTCCTTATCACAAGTTTTGTTTGTTCAGGTACTCTGAATTAATGAAAGGAGACAGGTTGAAGGAGCTGCAGGAAAAGAAATCTCTATTAGAATCTCAACTGCAAAGTTGTGAAACCAGGATGCAGAAAATTATAGAAGAACTAGACAAAAAGAAAGAATTGATGAGAGATGCTGATCCGCTTAAAAGAAGAATTGAAGATAACTTAAATTACAGAAAAACAAAGGCTAAAGTTGATAAGCTATTATGTGAAATTGAAATACTTGAAGAAAGTATGTTGAAGGTTGGTGTATTTGACACAATTGAAAAGGAACTCCAGAAATTATCCAAGGAGAGGGAGAGGCTTCTTGAGGAGGTATTTTCTTATTCCTGAGTCATACTTCTATGCTCGCGGTCTTTATATAGTTCGGCCAACAACCATGATTGATGGACATTTTACCATTTGTATGTTCACATTTTTCAATAGTTATTTACTTTTCCTTCTAGTACAGAATTAATACACTCATTTCCCCTTTTTATCGCTCTTGTGTACCGCTACCTTCGTGACAGTCAAACAGGTGCAAAGGAACAATGGATGTTTACCAGAGCAATATTTCCAAAAATAAGATTGATCTTAAGCAGGCCCAATACAAAGACATAGATAAGCGATACTTTGACCAGCTTATCCAGCTTAAGGTGTAATGTCATGTGATATTGCATGTGTATGTTTTGTATGATAGTATTTAATGCTCAATATCTATTAAATTGTAACAGCTCGCTTTTCTTTACAGACAACTGAAATGGCAAACAAGGACTTGGACAGATACTACAATGCACTTGACAAGTGAGTTTCCGTAATGTCTATCATCACAATCATCCAGTTTGTATTCTTTGACATGTTCTAGTCATAAGTCATGGTTTTGCAATGTCTAATCAATTTATTAAGGTTGCCTCTTTTGGGCTCCCAAGGTAATTCTCTCACGGTGGTTTGTTTCATGTGCTTCAAATGTTGAGACATATATCCACTTCATTTTGCAATGAGAGGTGAATGGGCCACTTTGAAACTTCGGTATAAAATGTTGGGTGGTGCTGGATTGATATTGACTACATTTATATATTACATTATTACGTCTTATTTTTCCATTTGCATGCTTGGATGTATGTTTAATGGGCTGTGAATTTAAGTGTCTATGCATCATTCTTTCTGATTTTGAAAAAGAATACTGATTTAAACTTTCGGTCCCTGGAGCACCAATGTTAGAATTTGATCCCATTGGTTATTTGGCTTTAATTTTGATAGTAATGTTTTACCATTAGTTTTGCAATTGAAGCTAAGGGATCACATCAAACTATGGTAAATATAGGAGAATCAAAATTATAATTAAATTTGTTTACTTTGTAGTATTTAGTTCTTATTGTGAGCCTAGCCTATTATCAATGTTGGCATACATTTAGGCTCTATTTGGGACTTGGGGAAAAATGAAGGATCAAAGAGACAAAGAGAAAGTGAATGAAGGATAACCCCCCCCCCCCCCCCCCCCCCCACCACCACCAACCAACTTGAATGGGGTATTTTTATTATTTTTCATAATATAAAATTCCCTTAAGATAAGGGAAACTTAAAAAATGTATTGAAGGACGATTTTGCTTGTAAAAATTCTTCAAATATTTTCCATCCTTTTATAATACTCTCAAGATTAAAAATATATTAATCATAAACATTCTTTACAAAAGCACTCTCTCAAATAAGGTGAGAGATATCTCTATTTTGACCTCTCCTCCCCTCCTTCCAAACAGAGGCTTAAAAGTTATGAAACTGTATTAGACTGACCATTTGTTGTCAAGAATTAGTAGTTAATAAAATTAGATACTTTATGATAAATTATTAGTGAAAATCTACATTTATTTATGTTCTATATCATTCATCTTTTAGAGCACTGATGCGTTTCCACACAATGAAAATGGAAGAAATCAACAAAATTATAAGGGAGTTGTGGCAACAGACTTATAGAGGACAGGATATTGACTGCATTAGTATTCATTCCGATTCTGAAGGTGGTGGTACCCGTTCCTACAGTTATAAGGTTTGTCATCTTTATATTGAAACACTGGTTACATAAAAAACTTTCTAATTTTCGGAATACAGATTTTGAAATATTGTTTATTGTAAATGTAAATACAGGTTCTCATGCAGACTGGTGATGCTGAATTAGAAATGAGAGGAAGATGCAGTGCGGGTCAGAAGGTATGTGATAGGGTCCATGATGATGATGATGCTGAGTCACTAATTTATAATAAGACAAAGAAGCCTAAGGATTGGCTGGTATATTCTAGAAAGGGCAGAAAGGGAAATGCTAGCTAAGTTAGTTAGTGAGTGTGACGTGTCCTAGGAGTGAGGGAAGAGAATATTTCTATTTCCATGATATAAGGAATAGGGGAGAGAATGAGGGGATTACCTTTGGATTTTGGCAGAGAATCTGTAATGATTAGGAAGTACTAACTTCCTAAAGGAGCCCAGCTCTGTGTCAGAATTTAAGGATTTACCCATTCCTTCTTTCTGTTTGTATTCCAATTCCATATATAATAAAATTGTTCTTTCCTTATTCTCATTTATCTTGCCCTGTTTCATCCAGTTTTACTCTGTTAGTGTGAATATTGATACGGGCACGTATCAGTATGTTATGTTATCATTGGGAGTTACCAAATTGAGAATTTATTTTTCAATCAAAAAGTAAGTTTTTTTTTTTTTGTTGAAAAAATAAATAGTTAAACTTATATAAGCTTGGCTTATTTATGAGATTCCAGGTACTGGCATCTCTTATCATACGGTTGGCTTTAGCTGAAACCTTTTGCCTCAATTGTGGAATTCTTGCATTGGATGAACCAACAACAAATTTGGATGGACCAAATGCTGAAAGTCTGGCTGCTGCTATCCTAAGGTTTGAATGGAATTGTCTAGATTTTAGTAAATAGCTAACAGCAACTAGGTTTCTTTTTGCTAATCGTGCTATCTTCCTTGACATGCAGGATCATGGAGGACAGGAAAGGCCAGGAAAATTTTCAGCTGATTGTAATTACTCATGATGAGCGTTTTGCTCAACTGATTGGTCAGCGCCAGCATGCAGAGAGATATTATCGAGTCGCAAAAGATGATCAGTAAGGACATGAATGCTAATGTTTTATATGTTTTCATGTTACTTCTGAAACATGTTTTAAGTTTTAACGCTTGTATATCTCACATTTTCAGTCAGCACAGTATAATCGAATCCCAGGAGATATTTGACTGAAGGATGGATTTTATTTAGTTACTCTTTTGAAGTGACTTGTTGGAGTATTGACAGATCTGTAAAACCAGCGCAGACAGCGAAGATTAGATGTTCCAGTTAATTAAAAGATTGACACTAGTAGATTAACATTTGTATGCTAATTTCTGACTGTAAGCTTGTTTATGTTTTGGCTTTTCATCCTGTGGCCAAATTGAAGTTTTAAAAATTAGAACTGTATAAAAAGTAAAAACCAACAGGAGAATATGCGGAAGAGAGATTTGAGATTTTACTGGCCACTTTATTTTCATTCCATCAGTACCATGAGAATTGAGAATACCAAGTTTGTTAATCCTGTAGTTGAGTTGAAAAGTCTATCTCTCCACCCTTGGATCTGATGTGTTTTTATATAATTGCTTTAGAAAATTGTTTTTCCGACCCCTGCCCGTTTCTTTTCTACCCCCAAACTGACATTTTTGCCCTTGGGGGTATGAAAAAAAATTTGCCAAGAAAATTCCGCTTTTACGAACCGAATTTTTTGCCAACCAAATTCGGTTTTTACGAACCGAATTTTCCTCACATACTCCATTTCGCTTGTTCGTTAACCCAGGAAGCTTTGTCAACCATTTGTTTTTCATAATCCGTCTTAAAATGAGTTTGCAAAATTTTGGTGTTATCAAAGATTGAAACTTTTTTGATAAATAGGCTTCCACTGTGAAATCTAATTGTAGATTAATGACCAGTGAAAAAAATTGAGCAAGATGATGTATTCACTTTCAATTTTTGGTTGAGATTCGATGTTGTTGTTGTTGAGGCCGTGAGCTTCATGGAAGCTTTCATGACTTCTTCTCCTTTGCGTTCTTCTTTGAGGAAGAAGGAATGTGAGAAAAATTTTGTAAAAAATTCGGTTAATATAAACCGAATTTGCTTGGCAAACAATTCGGTTCGTAAAAACCGAATTTTCTTGGCAAATATTTTTTCATACCCCGAGGGCAAAAACGTTAGTTTGGGGGATAGAAAAGAAATGGACAGGGTCGGAAAAGCAATTTTCATTGCTTTATTGGTCTCATCGATTCCTAATTTCCTTCTCTAGCAGTTTTCTTTAATATCACTTTTTTAGTGTAAATAATTTCAAATTTTTTGTTTTTTACTTTTTCTTTTCACATGCATTTCTGATAATCTTCGTGTAATTGCTTCTTTATAGAGATGACCGGAAGGCTGTTTGGGGTGCCAGATTTATTTATTATGAATCAAGGGTAACCGGAAAGAATTTTATTTGTTTTTTAAATTAAAAAATTACACGTCATATTCTGATTGGGAACAGTACCAGTGTACCACTAGTATACATTGGTGCTGTACCTAAATTTTTTATTTTGTTAGTTTAAAAAAAAAAATACTAACGAGTGTTTCGGGACAATCTTTAAGCATCTTAAATAGTAAATTTTTATGAAATTTTTAATAAAATATGTGAAGTTAATGTCTTCGCAATTCAAATGTTCACTTTTTAAAATAATAACTTTTTTTAAATAGAATGTTTAAAAATTGCTCTGGAAATGCTTATTATACGTTGCTTTGACTGCTGTGTACATCCCCGCCTTCCTTCATGTCGTAGCCTTAGCTTATCGAATGCTACAATTTTTTATTCTATATGTAATCACTAAAAATACTAGAACTCCGACTCTTGCGATGTACGGGTTTAATCAGTCGTAATATGTAAAAATAAAATATGAAAATTGCAATACTGAAAGGTATATGGAAAAAAATTGAGTAACATTAAACAACAGTTCAACAATAAATTTGGATAAATATTACATTAGGACTGTGCTTATTATGAACGCTCCATGTATTTACCACACGAATTTTCACTTTCAAATCCTTTTTTTCAGGAGAGAACAACCAATGGAGTATAGATGTTAGCCATGAATGATAAAGAATAGTAGTCCAAAAGCAAATAGACGGTGCACAATTTGTCGATTTGAATATTTGATACCTAAGGGTTGCTATTTTATAGTAAAAACCTAGTATCAAAAAATTAGGGTTATAATTTTTTAAGACTGTGCTTATCATAAATCAATATTGGTGTGAGAGATATATATTGGTGTGAGAGATTTGTAACCACTATTAGTTAACCCATCCAAATTAGGACTGTGCTTTTCAGAAATCAATATTGGTGCGAAATATATAATAATAATAATAATAATAATAATAATAATAATAATAATAATAATAATAAACTGTTAGAAATAATATAAAATCATTGATACGACTCTATCCTAACAGCTTAAGCTTTTGGGATAATCAGTTATTTGACATAAACATTTAACGGTAAGAGAAATATATAGAATTCCATATTTATTATATGTTGATTACAAAATTATATCAAATCGATTGATCTAGTGTATTGGCAAAATGCACAAAATAGATCTTAAAGGGTGTAGCTTCGATTCTTGGTGAGATATTTTTTGACATTTTGTTTAAATTAATTTAGGGTAAAATGGGAGCAAAAATGAGCGGGGAAAAATTAGGATTAGGAATGGCAAAATAAACCAAGCTTATAATATAAGAGATATTACAAAACTACTAATGGTGTGAAATATAAAGTAATAAAAATATAATTGTTTTGAGTAGGTCTTGGGTGAATGGGTTTTTTTGTCAATTTAGTCGAGAGAATTTCACATTTAAGGTGTATGAGTGAAGCGTCAGAAATTCAAATTTCATTCTTACTTATAAAATACAATTTCTCTATAACTAAGTGAGTGCTTGGTCAGAAATCAATAGAAGTTGGGTTTTATTGATTTGATTATATTATGATTTAATTCGAACATAGAGAGAAAAAATTGGATCAAATTAATTGGTTTGGATTGTGGAGTCAAGGGTTACTCTGGTTTACCTAATTAGATTAGTCCAATTTTAGATACAGCTAAAAGATCATAAATGCCTATAATAACACATTTGAATACTTCTTCCATTTGAATTACTATACGCAGTCGTTCATTTTGCATAATTTTTATTTTACTCCAATTCCATTGAAGTTGGTATTTGACATAATACACAGTTAGTGGGTGTAAAACAGGAGGGTAGGTGGAATAGCTAAATAGAATACAATCTTTGCTTTCATTAAAAATACATTTGTAAGAAATAGCATTTTTTTTTTTGGGAGAAAACATGATATCATATCAGGGATACAGACACATAACAAATACATGAACCGATAAATTGAACCAAAAACAATCAAATTTAGCCTACGCAATGTTCAAAATGAGAGCATTTATCTCGACTTTCCAGGATTCAGGATATTCATTTTGAAAGAGTTGTGTGCGGCCAGCCTAATCCTTGTACTTCAACTCAGATACTAGGAATCCAGGCATATCGAATGAGGCTGAAAACTTCTCAACATCAGCTTTGAGGTCTTCAAGAGCTTTGTTGTTCACCAATCCCTTGTTGAAATCCTTCAAAAGTTTGCCATATTCCTTTTGAATATCTAGTGTAAGAGTTACTGCACGGTGAAGGAACTCTCCAATCTGCTCAAAGTCTTTTTCAACCAATCCCCTAGAAGTCATAGCTGGGGCACCTGTTAACAAAATATTCCTGTCAATTACTCGTGCAAAATGATGACATTCGGTTGTAAATTATAAAACATGCACAGAATAACACATCAACACTTTGCATAAACAAGGACTTCCAATTTTGGCTTTCTTTGTGACCAAACAAATGGTGTGTCATGTTTCCAAATGCTTAACCGGAGATCCCAGCTAGCTGGCCATGGCAGATCTCCAGCAGCCACGGGCAGCTAGCTCCAGCAGCCACTAATTTTTTTAATTAATAATTTAAAATAACACCAGTTCGTATATACAGGAGTTCTTACCAATTCTTACTCCACCAGGGGCCAAGGCACTGCTATCACCAAAAACAGCATTCTTGTTCACAGTAATGTTACAGAGATCACAAAGTTTTTCCACCTTATTTCCTGCAAGAGTATGGAAATTGCATCAACAAATTGGTGGTCCAACTTTAAACAATCAAAACCAAATGAGCTTACTACTATTTTTCCAAGTTATTATTTGCTTACCAGTCAAACCAAGAGGGCGGAGATCCCACAAGACAAGATGGTTTTCAGTTCCTCCGGTGACAAGACTGTATCCCTTGCTCATCAAATAATTTCCAAGTGCAACTGCATTGGCCTTAACTTGCTTGGCATATGCCTTGAATGCAGGTGTTGCGGCCTGTTTCAAAGCAACAGCAAGGGCGCCAATCTGGTGGTTGTGAGGACCACCCTGAAGGGAGGGGAAAACAGCAAAGTTGATTTTGTCTTCAAAATCATAAACTGCATTCTCGGGCTGACCCTTCTTTGGTGGCTTAGGTCCCTTCCGATAGAAGATCATACCAGCCCTGGGACCCCTTAAACTCTTATGGGTTGTTGTTGTGACAATGTCACAGTACTCAAAGGGATTGTTAGCTTCCTGCATCCACAAGTAATTAAATCTCATCAAATAAAACACTAAAATTCAAGAAACAATTACTAGTCCTGACAAATTCTTGCTTCTGTCTATAAGCATAGTCAATATAAAAATCTCAAGCACTGAGCTGCCAGTGTTTATGTTATTAAGTTTAAAAATCATTTTCAACGGACAAATTTATCAGTTTTTACTTTTAACACCTATACAAAAATTAAGGTTAACTTTAGTCCTTGAAATTATAAAGAAACTCTTTTAATCGTTATTGATATGTTTTAGTCTTGTAACATTTGTTCATATTTAAATTAGTCTTTATATTTATCATATTTCAAGAACAAAAAATATAATGGTCTATAACAAATATTATAGGTACTATAACAAACACCAAAAGCAATTTTCATTTATTAAAATGAAACAAAAAATATATAAACATTATTATTAGTAGTATTATTTCAAGAGCACTAATAATTTAACAAAAAAAATATTTTGACACAAATCTTGCCACCAAAACTACATTACTATATTATTATATACTTTTTCTCCTCTCCCTTTCATTCAAATCACCACTTATGTTGGATGTATTTTATATGTTATACCTACTTCCTGTACAGTGTCAAGATTTTGTATCAAATTATCATTGTTCAGATTCATTACTATTTACTTAACCAATCCACAAAAGAGAAACAGATCTAGTTAGTAACTATGAAGCATACACACTCCTCAAATTACGAGTGTCCACCGACACCGACACAACACCAATACATATGATCACATTGAAGTATGTCATTTCTCAAATTATTTCGGCGTTATCGTCTCGTCTCAGTGTCCGTGTCATGTTTGGTGTCTCTGTTCGTGCTTTATAGGTTAGTAATAATAATAATAATAAATTAACAATAACAAATTAACAATCAAGATTATACTAACTAACACTATCTTCATCAAGCATGAACACATAAAATGCAAATTTGTTAGATCATAGATCCATACCTGAGCAGCAACAAGGCCACTAATATGAGCCATATCACAAAGCAAAAGTGCACCACACTTATCAGCAACTTGTCTAAACCTAGCATAATCCCAATCTCTAGGATAAGCACTTCCACCACAAATAATCAATTTTGGTCTAAAATCCAAAGCCTTCTCCTCCAACCTATCATAATCAATAAATCCAGTACTCTGATTCACCTTATAAGGCAAACTCTCAAAGTAAATCGAAGTAGCAGAAATTTTCTTCCCACCGGAAGTATAGTAACCATGAGTCAAATGTCCACCGGAAGGTAGATCCAGTCCCATAATCCGATCATGAGGCTGAAGCACCGCCGTGTAAGCGGCGAAGTTCGCCGGAGAACCGGAGTAAGGCTGAACATTAACTCCCCAATTAGCGGCGTCGAGATGGAAAGCGGTTAGAGCGCGTGAACGGCAGAGATTTTCGATCTGATCGATAAATTCGTTACCGCCGTAGTAACGGTTACCGGGAAGACCTTCGGAGTATTTGTTAGTGAGGGCACTTCCTAGGGCTTCGATGACTGCGAAGGAGGTGAAATTTTCTGAGGCTATGAGTTCAATTCCACGGCATTGACGGCGTTTCTCTTTTTCTATTAGGTCGTGGATTTCTGGGTCGACGGTTACTAACGGCGTGTTTCCCCATTCACTAACTGGATCCATTTTAGTTGAATGAATCACGGAAATAGGAAGAATATGGAAATAAAGAGAAAAGCACAAACAGTGTGGTGTCACTCACTGGTTGTGTTTGTACATCTCAGTTTGTGTGCTTTGTGTTGCTTTTAAAACATTTCTTAGCTGGTGATTCTAGTCTTAATGTACAATTCTATCCTTTTTTATCTTTTTGGTAGGTAAATCAGATTTGTTTATCTCCCTAATTAAAATTGGTCAATAAAAATAAATATATTTAGTCAAATACATCAAATATTTTTTTTGTTTTTTCTCACCACATAGTCTACCAGTAAAATACTGCTGAATTTAGATTTGGTAGATACTTGCAAACACACCGATTTTAATATATTACTCCCTCGTGTTTTTAATATAATAAAAAATTGATTTTTTAGATTCATGAAATGATTAATGTATTTAGACTAAAAAATGAACTGAATACATTAATCATTAAATGAATTTAAAAAGTAAATTTTTTTATAAGCAAAATGTATTTATAGGTTCTTTAAGTTTTATATTTGTATAAGATATATTTTTTAAGTATCAGATATGTCTTTAAGTTTTTTAAGTATCAGTATGTCCTTTAAGTTTGTATCAAATATATCCTATTTGATACAAACTTAAAGTATTTATCCAATAAAAACGTAAAATTTAAAAGGCTTATATGATATTTAAAAATCTTAAATGACTTATCCGATACTTAACGAACTTAAAAGACCTATATAATACAAACGTAAAACTTAAAGATTTATGGATGCATTTTGTCTTTTTTATATAAGGAGCTAGGGAGAGTAATATAATAGTGAAGTGAGAGGTAAGGTGATAAATAATATTTAATTTTTGTGTCAATAGCTTGTGATTTTTTTTTTTAACCAGTGTCAAGTAGCTTGTGTTAAAAAAACTGTAATAAAAAAGTCGTGATTTTTTATTTATTTTCACCACAAGTTTAATTTAGTTTGGGGATCAATTTTGTCAGTCCATTTCCGATTGCAGTTAAAAAAAAAGTCGTGATTTTAGGTATATTGTGAGTGATGTAGGTAGATCCATAAGTGACGTTGATCGAAATTGTGGTTTATGTCATTTTCTATGTTAGAGTAAGTGGCTAAACAACCGAAACTGTGGTTAATTAGTTGCTACTTTCCCATTAAGTTGGTGGGATAAATTTTGAAATGGGTAGGTCGGTTGGTGAGGGTGGTATGGTCATTCTATTCTCACCAACCCCACTGCCAAGTGTTACATTTACTTGCTAATATACTGGTAAATGAATCTATAGGTTTACTCTATTTCTTATTCTTCTATTTATTTTCTATTTACAGAGATATGAATACAAATAAAATTAGTGAAATCCATTAAAAGCGAGTCTCACTAATTAGTAGGTCCCACAAACTTTTATTTGTGTTTATCTTTCTAAATGGAAGACAAATGAAAGAATAATAAATTGAGAGAATCCAAACCCAATAATAGCGGGTTCTATTTTAATATATTAAAATATTAATATATTAAAATATTTATTTGGGCACCATATATAGTCGTGAATGTTGAATTTTGAAATCAAAGATTAAATTCAACAATTGACAAATATTTTTATATGGACTTAAATAATATTGTAATATCTATGTTTATGCTTATACCACCTACCACGTGTCTTAGCACACAGCCAAAAGTATTAGTACTTCAATGCATGATACATCCGAGAGATAGAGAAGAATGAGAGAGATGGAGAGAATAGTGAAGGAGAGAATCCAATCTTCTATAAATCATTCATTTTCCACAATATAGAAGATGATGGGTAGGTGAGCACGTATCACAAACAATTTTAACTCCAATCTGTTGTTCTTGAGTTGTTGTGAGGAATTAAAAAATTGATTTCAGAATATAAAACCGACTTTATAATTTGAATGTTTTATTTGGATAGATGTTTAAATGTTGTCTAGTAAAAAAAAAATATTTTCATCTCCAGTTTAATTTGGTCTGGAGTTAGTTTTGACATCAAATGATTTCAGTCTTCTTCCGATCGCAGTTGCGGGGATTGAACCGTGGTCATTCCTACCTTTGTCTAATAAAATTAATTTTGCTTTGGGAGTTTATTCTAATTTAAGATTATACTAATTTTTTACTCTTTTTTTCTGTTGGTACATATCATTTTTTTTACTTTTATAATTGATTTTAACTTCAAATATTCAATGTTTAGTCTACTTTTGATTGAATTTATTTGAAAATAAATCACTTTTAATTTGATTATTTTTTTATATAAGTCAATTAATATAGTATAATTTGCGTCGTGGCATATATAACCAAATGCACACAAATTAATAATCAAAGCCTATATTGTCAAAAAAAAATAAATCAAAGCCTACTTTTTATGTTAGAGTGAAAATGAGTTGGTGTTCTTAGATCTCATGTAACAATTATAACCTACCAAATAAACTCAAACACGAAGTTTACTTCTTCTTTTTCGTAAATACACAAATTTTCTTTTGATAGAAATCACTGCAAAGATATATCAGTATGCATGGAACAAAAATTTAATAATTTTACTAAGAAAAACAAACAATTTAAAAATTGGCACAACAGACAAAATGATAGATCTTATAGAAAAAAAAGATAGTTTGAAGGATAATTTGCTGAAGAAGTTTTATTTATTTATTTATTTATGGTTTTTTTTTTTATATTGAGGTGTATATTTTTTATGCATATTGATTATATCAAGCGTTGTTGGGACAAATTCGGATTACATACAGTCAGGAAAGATTTAATCTTTAGATTAAAATCGAACAATTCGAATGTAAAATAACTTAAATGATCAGTTTATAAATCTATTTTAAATTTGAACCGTCTAGTTGTCCTTCTAAAATAAAAGTCTAATTTATCTTTGCTTTTCTTCTTGTTCATCCACTCGAGGTGATTTAGAGTCAATTTTTGTGTTATCTTTCGTATGGTGTTTTACTCCAATTTTACCGGGGAGTTGTTTGTTTTGATTTTTGTCTTGGTACAATTTTTGTTTTGATTTTCAATCTTAGTACGGTATTTTCTTTTGTTCTGAATTGCATATTTATTTCAATCCAAATTCAACGACTTTATTGTCGTCAACGTTGAAAATTTAGAGACATGACTATTTTGGACATTTGAATTTTATCATATCAATTGTAAATTTTGCCGCATTTGTGGACATTACGGGCCGTTTGGTGCGGAAGATATGATAGTGACATTATAGGATATAAAACAAGATAAGATATGATATGATATAAGTAATATAACAGTTATCTCATTATGTGTTTGGTACTAGAGCTGATCGTATATGAAACAATCCAAAAGTGAAACCGCAAACCGAAGCAATCTAAACTGTGGAGAATTACCTTGAAATTGGATGAAGCAGGAAACTGAAGATGCAGGTTCTGGAGCTGGCGCGTCCCGCAGCCCCAGTCACGCGCCGCGCAGGCAGCTGAGAAGAAAAGAGTGTGTCGCCTGGTTGTGGCGCGCAGGCGCGCGAACCCTATATATTGGGGTGCGATTTCTGCTATGCCGTCACGATTGAAAAGAGGTTTTTTGAGGGTTTTCTCAAACAACAAAAGGCTAGGAATATTTCTTAGGGTTGATAATCACCACTTTCATCTTGTAAACACATATCATTGAAATCTCTTGGTCACGGGAAGAGATTTGGGACAAGGGTAGATTTAGGGTTTCTAATTCTTGTAACCTTTGTGAGAATCTTATTGTAACCAGAAGAGCAAAGTTTGATAGTGGAACGGAGAGCTGCCCTCTCCCCCAGAGTAGGTTCATTAACACCGAACTGGGTAAACAATTGTGATTGTGTTCTTTACGTTTTCGCGGTTTATTTGTTTATATTGATATTGCTTATTCTCACTTATTTTGATTGCTTTAATCGGATTGCTCCACACACTAAGGTTATTGGTGTGATTTAACCGAATTCATAACAATTGGTGCCCACCGTGGGGCAAGAATCAAACGATTAAGGTATCATGGGTTCTAAGTGGGACATTGAGAAGTTCAATGGGAGTAACGACTTCAATCTTTGGAAGGTGAAGGTTAGGGCAATACTTACTCAACAAAAGTGCGATGAGGCGTTGAAGGGAGTGGCAGCCATGCCGGCTACTCTCTCAAACACGGAGAAGGCCGAGATGGATGGCAAAGCATTAAGTGCTATCATCTTGTGTCTTGCAGATAAGGTGCTGAGAGAAGTGGTCAAGTAGAAAAGTGCAGCGGCTATGTGGACCAAACTTGACAAGTTATATATGACTAAGTCCCTGGCACATAAGCAGTGTCTGAAGCAACAACTCTATTTCTTTCGTATGGTGGAGAATAAATCGGTATCGGAGCAACTATCAGAGTTCAATAAGATTATCGATGATTTGGCGAACATTGATGTGAAGATAGAAGATGAGGACCAGGCTTTTCACTTGTTGTCTGCTTTACCTAAGTCTCTTGAGCATCTCAAGGATGCATTGCTATATGGCAAAGAAGACACTATCACCTTGGATGAAGTCCAAGCGGCTTTGAGAACCAAGGAGCTGACAAAGCTCAATGAATTGAAGATTGATGATAATGGAGAAGGCTTGAATATCTCAAGGGGTAGAAGTGAGAACAGAGGTAAAGGGAAAGGGAAGAAGCACAGGTCTAAGTCTAGGGCAAAGGGTGATGGTGGTAGCAAGTTCAAATGCTATCACTGTCATGAACCGGATCACTTCAAGAAGGACTGTCCTCAGAGAAGGGGCAGTGATAGTTCGTCGGCTCAGATTGTTGTTAGTGAAGAGGAAGGTTATGAGAGTGCAGGTGCACTGACAGTTACTAGTTGGGAACCGGAGAAGAGCTGGGTCATGGACTCCGGATGCTCTTATCACATTTGTCCAAGAAAGGAGTACTTTGAAACCTTGGAATTGAAAGAAGGTGGAGTTGTGCGTCTTGGCAACAATAAGGCGTGCAAGGTTCAAGGTACAGGTTCTATTCGTCTAAAAGTGTATGATGACCGTGACTTTCTTTTGAAAAACGTGAGGTATATCCCTGAACTTAAGAGAAATTTAATTTCGATAAGCATGTTTGATAATCTAGGGTATTGCACTAGAATTGAACGTGGTGTGATGAGAATTTCTCATGGTGCATTAGTAATAGCTAAAGGGTCTAAAATGAATGGTCTTTACATTTTAGAAGGTTCCACCGTTATTTCTAATGCATTAGTAACTAGTGTTGAAAATGCAGACATAACTAAACTATGGCATTTGAGGTTAGGGCATGTCAGTGAGAGAGGTTTAGTTGAGCTAGCAAAACAAGGTTTGCTAGGACAAGAAAAATTGAACAAGCTAGATTTTTGTGATAACTGTACACTAGGCAAACAACACAAGGTGAAGTTTGGGGTGGGAGTTGATAAGTCTAGTAGACCTTTTGAGTATGTTCACTCGGACCTTTGGGGTCCAGCGTCGGTTCCTACTCATGGTGGAGGTTCTTATTTTCTTAACATTATTGATGATTATTCTAGGAGGGTATGGGTGCACATCATTAAAAATAAAAGTAATGCTTTTGAAAAGTTTAAAGAATGGCATACCTTGATAGAAAATCAAATTGGAACTAAACTGAAAGTTTTAAGAACTGACAATGGCCTGGAGTTTGTTTCAAAGCAATTTAATGAGTTTTGCAGGAAAAAGGGTATAGAGAGGCATAGAACCGTAACATACACACCGCAGCAGAATGGTCTTGCTGAAAGAATGAACAGGATCTTGTTGGAGCGGGTGAGGTGTATGCTGTTGGGAGCTGGATTACCCAAGAGTTTCTGGGGAGAGGCAGTTAACACTGCTGCCTATTTGATCAACAGATGTCCATCAACAGGAATTGATCTAAAGACACCTATGGAGGTTTGGAGTGGCAAGCCGGCAGACTACTCCAACTTGAAAATCTTTGGAGCTCTAGCATTTGCTCATGCTAAGCAAGATAAGCTTGATGCTAGAGCTGTGAAGTGTGTGTTCATTGGTTATCCAGATGGTGTGAAAGGTTACAAGCTGTGGAAGATGGGACCGGGAGGATCAAAGTTTATAATAAGCAGGGATGTCACTTTTGATGAGACCTGGATGAGGATGAAGTGCAAAGACCTGAATGCAAGTCCAGAAACGGGGGTGGAGAATTTCTAGTTTGAGGTGGAGCCTTTCACTAATAAGGAGGGAACAGAGGAGCAGACTCTAGTCCCTGAAGAGAGTGGAAGTGATGAAACATCTACTTCTGGCTATCAGCTAGCTAGAGATAGGGAAAGAAGAGATATTCGTCCACCTAATAGATACGGTTATGATGACCTTATTTGTTATGCTTTGAATGCAGCTGAAGAGGTGCAAGACTCGGAACCAAAGAACTTCAGGGAAGCATCAGAAAGCATAGAGGGCAAGGACTGGTTGAAGGCAATGAATGAGGAAATGCTATCATTGGAGAAGAACCAGACTTGGAAGCTTGTGCCATTAACTAAAAATAAAAGGGTAGTGGCTAGCAAGTGGGTGTTCAAGAAAAAGGAAGGCATTTCTGGAGTTGAAGCACCAAGGTATAAGGCGAGACTTGTAGTAAAGGGTTTCACTCAGGTGAAGGGGATTGATTACAACGAAATCTTCTCACCGGTGGTGAAGCATTGTTCTATAAGGGTACTTATGGCGATTGTGAACCAGTATGATCTTGAGTTGGAACAAATGGATGTGAAGACCGCATTCTTACATGGAGAGTTAGAAGAAACCATCTACATGCAACAACCTGAAGGTTTTGTGGAAGACAATTCTAAAGTATGTCTGTTGAAGAAATCTTTGTATGGGTTGAAGCAAAGTCCAAGGCAGTGGTATCGTCGGTTTGATGATTTCTTATTAAAGGCTGGATTCGTAAAAAGCAACTATGACATTTGCGTGTACATGATGAAGAGGAATGAGAAAATCATTCTCTACCTTCTTCTTTATGTAGATGATATTCTTATTGCAGGTTCTGAAAAGCAGGAGATTCTAAAGCTCAAGGAGAAACTAAATGGTGAATTTGAGATGAAAGATCTCGGTAATGCAAAGAGGATACTTGACATGGATATCATGAGAGACAGGAGTAAAGGTGAGTTGTTCTTATCTCAGCACGGTTATTTGAAGAAAGTGGTGGAGCGGTTTAGAATGACAGATTCTAAGGTAGTGAATACACCACTTGGTCACCATTCAAAGTTGTCAATAAAACAGTGTCCTCAATCCGAGGATGAAAGAAAGAAGATGGAAACTACCCCTTACGCAAGTGGAGTTAGAAGCATCATGTATGGCATGGTTTGTAGTAGACTCGATTTATCCTATGCAATAAGTGTGGTAAGTTGGTTTATGGCAAATCCGGGCCAAGTTCATTGGCAAGCTTTGAAGTGGGTTCTGAGGTATTTGAATGGTTCCTTGAAGGGAGGTCTGAAGTATAGAAGAACTGATCTAGGAAGAGATGCTTTGGAGGGTTATGTGGATGCGGATTATGCGGGCAATGTGGATACTAGAAAGTCTTTATCTGGTTTTGTATTCACTCTATTTGGTACAGTGGTAACGTGGAAGGCTAATCAACAGTCAGTTGTGGCCTTGTCAACAGCTCGAGCGGAATATATAGCTCTTGTTGAAGGAGTCAAGGAAGCTATATGGCTGAAAGGTATGATTGGAGAAATGGGGATTAGTCAAGGGTGTGTGAAGATACATTGTGACAGTTAGAGTGCCATTCATTTGGTGAATCATCAAGTGTATCATGAAAAAACTAAACACATTGACATTCGGTTGCACTTTGTTAGAGATATGATTGAGACAAAGGAAATCATAGTGGAGAAAGTAGCATCGGAGGAAAATCCAGCAGACATGTTCACCAAATCATTACCAAGAGTCAAGTTCAGGCATTGCTTGGACTTGATTAACTTTGAAGAGTAGACGAAGATTGGAGAGGGCAGCATGGTGGTTGGTGGGAAGTTGGCACCGCCATCAATTTAAAGGCAAGGTGGAGATTTGTGGAGAATTACCTTGAAATTGGATGAAGCAGGAAACTGAAGATGCAGGTTCTGGAGCTGGCGCGTCGCGCAGACCCAGTCACGCGCCGCGCAGGCAGCTGAGAAGAAAAGAGTGTGTCGCCTGGTGGTGGCGCGCCGCACCAGTGAGGCTGCGCGGCGCGCGAACCCTATATATTGGGGTGCGATTTCTGCTATGCCGTCACGATTGAAAAGAGGTTTTTTGAGGGTTTTCTCAAACAACAAAAGGCTAGGAATATTTCTTAGGGTTGGTAATCACCTCTTTCATCTTGTAAACACATATCATTGAAATCTCTTGGTCACGGGAAGAGATTTGGGACAAGGGTAGATTTAGGGTTTCTAATTCTTGTAACCTTTGTGAGAATCTTATTGTAACCAGAAGAGCAAAGTTTGATAGTGGAACAGAGAGCTGCCCTTTCCCCCGGAGTAGGTTCATTAACACCGAACTGGGTAAACAATTGTGATTGTGTTCTTTACGTTTTCGCGGTTTATTTGTTTAGTATTGATATTGCTTATTCTCACTTATTTTGATTGCTGCTTTAATAGGATTGCTCCACACACTAAGGTTATTGGTATGATTTAACCGAATTCACAACATAAACTGAAACCGCAAAAACCACATTTGGTTTGAACGAATTTGGATGATTTTTTTAATGAACCACGCGGTTCGGTTGGGCGGTTTTCATTTCAGAAAACCAAATCGAACCACAATATTAAACTTAAGTTTCAATTAGATTCCAATATACACAGCCCAATTACCAATTACCAAGACAATGTGTTACTCCCTCCGTTCCTTTTTATTTGTCATTTTAGAAAATTTACTACAAATTAAGAATGTGTATTTTTGAACCTTATCTTCCTATTATACCCTAATTTTATTTTATTTTTTGGAATATATCATTTACAAAAAAATAGGGAAAAAACAAACACGAACAAAAATATGGGAACAAAACAACAACAATAAAAAGATTATATGAAAAAGTTTAGTAAAAAAAATATACAACAAAAACATTATATAAAATTTATTCAATAAAAAAAATAGAAAGGAGGGTATAATAGACAAAGTAGAACCTTATACTATCAAAACGACAAATAATTTGAAACAAATATTTTTTTCTAAAACGACAAATAAAAAGGAACGGAGAGAGTATATTTTAGAGTCATAATGATGTATTACTTTGGAACTTCAGGATGTTCATTTTTTTTGTATTGTAATGTTACTTTGGTGTTATAATGTTATTTTAGACAAACAACTTTTTATCGGTACTGTGATGTAATTTTGGAACTTCAAGTTCTTTTTTTGGATATTTAAAATTATAAAGTACTGTAATGTTATTTTGGATAAACAATTTTTATTGGTACCGTAATGTTATGAAACTTCAAGTTTTTTTTATGTTTGAAATTGTTTAGTACTAAAATGTTATGATGTAAATCGAAGAACCTCAACCAATCCAAGCCGCACTAGTTTAGTTTGGTTTGGTTTGGAATTGGATGACTTTTTAAAAATCAACCAAACCAAACAGAACCGCATACATTTTAGTCTCGCGGTTAGGATGACTTTTATGCTCAAAACCGAACCAAACCACACAACGAACACCCCTATTTGAGCTTAGCTCAATTGGTAGAACATTGCATATTATATGCAGGGGGCGAAGTTCGAACCCCGGTAGTGTATAGCCGCTAGGCTACTTAACAAAAAAAAATTGGTACACACAGGATAACAAACACGATAACTATTATATCATGTTTTTTTATACATACATCATAATAATACGATAAGATACGTATCATAACAAATATATCCTTGTAAAACAATTTTATTTTTTAAAAATTATTTTATAATACTTTAAATCTTATAAATAAATTTTTTAAATAAGTAATCAAATAATTTTATATAATTTTAAATAAAAATATGAGCAAATAAATAAGTTAAATTTTTTATATGAATCAAGATGAAATAAATAACTCAATTATATATATTAGATAAATAAATAAATATATGATATATCTTATATTTAAATAATAAAACTATCATTGAAAGAAAATTATATTTGATTTATTATAAAATTTAAACTAATATCTCTATTATTTTGCTATTTTTAATATATATTTTTTTATAAATTAAGAGTATCTAGATATCAAAGTAGGGATATATGTTCCAACTAAGTTGACACCTCTATCCTTCCCCGTCCCCCACCTATAACTCATATTATTATTAAAAAGAAGAAAAATATGATAATTACAAGGGGAACTAGGCCTTACCCCAAAGAAATGATCGTAGAACAATGAAACATACCAACTCCTATTTAATCCTAAAAGACAAAATAGAAAATCCTATTAATTTAAGGTGAATGCACCGACTATTAGCACGGAACAGTCCACGTGTCCACTACTCTCTATAGCAAGCTATGTTGGCTTTTTCAAGCTAAACAATCTGAAATCAAGGAATGATATGAATATTGATATAGACTTGACAAAGTCGCTTTTTAAATATTGTAATTTTAGTAGAATTTTGATATTAACGATGATTTAAATTATAAAATTATCATTGCGAGAAAATCGTGTATATATTTAAAAAATCATTATTTTATTTTATTTTTAATTTAATAGATTATTTTATTTTTTATATTTATTAATTTTCATTTTTTATTTAAAAATATATTTTATAGAATAAATCAGTAAAATATTTTTTTATCATATCCTGCTGGTAAACCAACTCAAATTCAGGATAAATTTTTTAACTAGATAGACATAATATGATAAGTTTCTGGATTAACTTATCATATCGTGTCGCCTCACCAAACATTGGATTGAGACAAAATATGATAAAATTATTCTACCTCATCTCTTATTTTGTGCACCAAACGGACCCTAGAACTTTTATGCTATTGAGGGAATGTTGGCCGTTTGAATTGACTTATTTTTTAGCTTATGTGAAGTATCTTATGCAAATAAATAGGTTTTTAAAAATAGTTTATGAAAAAACATCTTATAAAGATTGCATCAGTAAAAACTTATGAATTAACATAAATTTTCATAAGCTATTTTTATAAGTTTAAAAATAAGCCAAATTCAAACCAACCTTAACTCAAATGTTGTGAGCTGTTCTTGTGAACACTTAAAGGAGTATACAAAGTATTTAATATGGACTGTTAATAGCAAAAATTATTGGTCAATATAAAGTAAAAAATATGGATATAGAAGTTTCATATATTTCTGATCAATCAGAGTTGTCCTTTGCAAGAATGGGAGATTGTATTTAGAGCAACTTTAATGGGAGTTAAATAAGTGGGTAAACTAAGTTATTTTTTGTGGGCCCAAATTGATTTGTAGGATTTAAGAAATTCATAGTTGACTTTTGTGGTTTTTACTTTAATGGTAGTTGTTTATAAAGAACCAAAATTTGACCCCACATGTTTATATTTTTTATTTGTAATTTTAATTAGTTTTGATTTAAAGTTAACATTAATTTAATTATTTTTGACAAAATGCATAAAAATATTATTATTTTTAAAAATAAAAAATATTAAAATTGAAAAAAAAGTTTTTTAATAAATTTTACCTAAAGAAATTATAAGTGATAATAAATATATAATATTAAATTAAAATGATACAAATTACACAACCATAATACATAAAAAAAATTCCATTTTCATAGGAATATAAAATAATACATAACAATAAGCAACAATTACATTTTAATTGAAATACAAAATAAGAGACAAATTAACTTTCGTTATTCTCATGACCAAATTTCTCCCAAATATGCTCCACTAAGTCTGCTTGTAGTTGACGATGGTTTTGCCTTTGATGAACATGTGCCATCCTTTCAAACAATGTTGTCAAATTGGGATCAGGACCGGCAGATACTTCAGTTGTGGAGAAATTATTATCAATGTGGTCATAATCAAAATTACCAGCATATGTGTCTCGCTCATCTTCGACAATCATGTTATGCAATATGATACACGCTAACATTATGTGTTTCATTGTATTCATATGCCAAGCACGCGTCGGACCACGTACAATAGCGAATCGGGCTTGGAGCACTCCAAATGCCCGTTCAACGTCCTTCCGTACCGATTCTTGTCGTTGGGAAAATAGCTTTCTCTTTTCTCCTTGCGGCATAGGGATGGTCTTGACAAATGTTGCCCACTCAGGATAAATGGCATCTGCTAGGTAGTACCCCATATGATATGTGGTCCGATTCACCGTGTATTGCACAGCAGGAGCTTTTCCATTCAAAACATCGTTAAACACATCAGACGTGTTTAACACATTAATGTCGTTGTTAGAACCCGCGGTGCCAAAATATGCATGCCAAATCCACAAGTCTTGAGATGCCACAGCTTCAAGCATGATTGTGGGTTTACCATGATCACCTCTAGAAAATTGACCTTTCCATGCGATAGGACAATTTTTCCATTCCCAGTGCATACAATCTATTGAACCCAACATACCTGGAAAGCCGCGTGCTGCGTTAATTTGTAGTAGATGTGCAATATCTTCATTGTTTGGCCTTCTCAAGTATTGAGCACCAAATATTGTGCACACACCCATTACAAACCTTCTAAGCACTCCAATGTCGTGCTTTCACCAATGCGAACGTAGTCATCCACAATGTCAGCTGGTGATCCATATGCTAAAATACGAAGAGCAGCAGTGCACTTCTGCAATGGTGAAAGTCCCATTTTACCCACTGCATTAATCCTTCTTTGAAAGTACTCGTCATGATTTCCAAGAGCTTCAACAATGCGAAGGAACACATGTCTTCGCATACGGAACCTTTGTCTGAACTGAGCTTCTGTGTATACAGGATTTTCTGAGAAGTAGTCATTGAACAATCGATTATGCCCTTCTTCACGACTTTGATCTATCACCATTCTTCTTTTTCTACGCCTACTAGTATTGTTGGCTTGTTGTTGCGCTTCACGTACTAACCTTATTACCTCTTCCTCAGTGTTGTCATTGAGGCAATCATCTATGACTTCATTCCAGATTTTATCTCATTCAACGTTTGGATCCATAGAAGATATGATAATGAAAATAGAATGGGAGAATATGTGAGGTATATATAAAGTTTTTTGTAACGGCTAGTTTTACAATAGCTAATTGTTATAACGACTAGTTTTTTAATGACTAATTTTTTATAAAAGCCAATTTTTCATTACTAATTTGAAACATAGATGCAAAACTAAAATGCTCTTGACGTTGAAACAATAATAATAATAATAATTCAAATTACCATACACCTAACGTCTAGTTTTTATAATTTAGTCTACACTAAAATTAAAATACAATTTGAAACATAATAATAATAATACACCTAACTCCTCCTGAAATACTTCTCCTTGATACTTTGACAAATTTCTTCATGCTCTCGACGTTGCTCATCATCCATCGTTGATTTGTCTTTCATGAGAATTTCATACAACATCGGTATGCTCTCAGCCAACCTTGCTTCAACGATTTTACCATACACAACTAATTTCTTTTCCGAGACATTTTCCATACCAGTCAAATCAACTATCGGTGTTGTAGATGAAGATGTTTTTCCCTTCCTTTTTGCCGCCTTTTGTCCCATTGGGCGCTCAGTCTGAGTTGCATTATTGTATTCTGAACAATCGATGGGATTTTTCGGATTAGATGTTGATGAATACGTCCCAACAGAGGATGTCTTTGATCTCTTTGAAGAATTGTTCATTTCTTGTCCCTTCCATTTAGGCTCATCCTTCAACAACCTCCACGCGTGCTCCATTGTGAAACGTTGTTCATGTACTTGATTAAAAAGTTTACGTGCCTCATCCATGACGTCGGTCTCAGATTGCCCACTTTTCTTGTTAGCAACGGCTAGTTTATAGCTGCCGCAAAACCATTGGCAATGTTTATTCAATAGATGCCATCGAGATTTGAGTGTAGACCACTCCCTCAGTATAAGTTGTTCGCGATTGTTGTTATAGCCATCTTTGATTCTACCCCAAAAGTTATATGCTTTTTGGTTAACTCCCACAATTGAATCTTTAGAAATGTTGAGACATGTTTGAATAAGCAATTTATCTTCTTCTTCTGAGAACCTAACACGATTTTTTTTTTTGGACAGAACGTTCTCCTTCATTAAAAGTAATATTTTCTAGACCAACCTGAGTGGACAACACTGGCCCTTGAGAATTAGTAGTAGACCCAATTGATGATTCTGATCCAGCGTTAAGAGACTCCTCAATGTTGGTTGGTGGTGGTTGAAACATAAAAGGTCGGTGATATTGAGAATTGTCACCAATAGAAAATGGTGGTGATTGAAACCTAAAAGGTTGAGGATATTGAGAACCGTCACCGGTAGGGAATGGTGGTCGAAGATATTGAGAACCGTCACCGGTAGAGGTTTGCATATAATTAAAATAAGGGTTCCATTGGTTGGGATCCATTTGATAAAAAAAAATTGGAGGATGAAAGAAAATAAAAGAATAAAATTTTGAAAGGTAAAAGTGTGTAGAAAAAATATAAGTTAATATTTATAAGAAGGTAAAATAGTAATAAAATATTAAAGTATGAGTTTGAATTTTTTTATTACCGTTGAAAATTTGTCTTTTCAATTTGATTGAATAAAATAGTAATTTTTGGCTATAGTTACCGTTTGAAAAAATTATGGCTGTTGTTTGTCACTTCAATTTAGCCATGATAAATGAATAAAATAATAATTATTTGGCTTCAATTGTTACTAGTTAACGTTGGCTAGTTAGCTCACGTGAAGAAAAGTTAGAGCACTTACTTTGCCATGTCACACCTTAATATTGCACATTCCTTATTGCATGCGTTTGTTACTAGCAACTTGGGTCTTAGATGACCTGCGCTAATGTTGCTCTTATAGACCTTCCTTTTTTTCCATTCAACCACTTTGACATTAGCATGATCATGAGTTAGTGGAGCGGGTTTTCCTCCTTTCCACCTCTCATAGTGGGGTGATTTCTATACTTAGTGGGATCATGAGTTACTTTTCCCGTCTTTTTCTTCTTTATTTTCTCCGCATTCCTCCTTCTATACATTGACCACATGCCTATTTGCAAGCTAATCATGGAGGACGTGGGTTGATTGTGAATGTATTTCCTAGATCGTGTACTTAGTCATAGAGATAGTGGGAATGAGTGAAACAAATAGTGGAATAGAAGCGGTTATAGACAAAGATCGTGGGATCATGGGCGTTAGAGGTGACTCGCCCTGCCAGAAATGGGTGTCTCGCCTTTCCGTCACGCCTTAGGATGTGATTGGGCTGAATTTCATATGTGCATTGGGCCTTTGTCTATTGAGCCATTATCTGAATCTTAGAACAATATGTGGGTCTTGCTAAATACACCCCTTATATTTTTACCCCAGTCTTTGAGCATATTCACATCTTCATTCTTTTTAATCTTTAGCAAACTTGAATGAATAATTATTTCGATAAATGTACTCTACTAGTTTTGAATGAATAAATATAACTGTTTTTAGTAATTTTTTTAACTATATGTCAAATTTCTTCATACTACATGCAATCCAAAATGAGTTGAACTAGGCTTGAGCATCGGTCGGTTTCGGGCCGAAAATCACAAAACCGATAAAAATCGCAATCATTTAATTTGGACACAATTCCAATCATCTATATTTTCGGTTTGTTCGGGTGTCGGGTCATACGGGTGGCAGGTTGAATGGGTCGGTTCTCACGGGTTAGATTGAAACTTTGTTTACATCCAAAACTTCTCTATTATCCAAAAATTCATAATTTTCTAATAGCTCAGTACCTCGTACACAATGCAACAATAGATAGACGGGCTAAACTAAAAAACAAAGAGAGTGAGATGCAGTTACTTTGTTTCAAATATGTAGATCTAAATACAATATAAAAGATCAAGTAGAAGAGAAGTAGAAATTAAAATATATCTAGACTATATATTAGAATATCTTTCGCACCTCCTTCACCAACGTATTATGACAAATAAATAAGTTTTTATGTATTATAATAAGTTTTTAAAAATAGTTTATGAAAAAACATCTTATTAAATTGCATTAGTAAAAACTTATGAATTAACATAAATTTTCATAAGCTATTTTTATAAGTTTAAAAATAAGCCAAATTCAAACCCACCTTAACTCAAATGTTTTGAGCATATTCACATCTTCATTCTTTTTAATCTTTAGCAAACTTGAATGAATAATTATTTTGATAAATGTACTCTACTAGTTTTGAATGAATAAATATAACTGTTTTTAGTAATTTTTTTAACTATATGTCAAATTTCTTCCTACTAAATGCAATCCAGAATGAGTTGAATTAGGCTTGAGCATCGGTCGGTTTTGGGCTGAAAATTAAAAAACCGATAAAAATCGCAATCACTTAATTTGGACGCAATTCCGACCATTTATATGCGGTTTAATTTGGATCGGTTTTTGGATATCCAAATTACAAATTTTAATTTTTTATTAAATATTAATATTATAAAAATACTATGAATTAATAGTTTGAATTTTTTGACGAAATAAATATTAAGTTTGATGTAAAATAACATATAATACGTTAAAAATTAATATTTTGGAGTGACAATTATTAATTATATTTGAAACATATCAAAAAGTAAGAAATAAATTAAATTAAACTAGCAAATAGTATTAACAAAATTTAAAATGAACAAAAAATAGTTTAATGCAACATATATTCATACTAATAAAAAGATAATTAAGTATTAAAATATATGTATGCGGTGGTTCGGTTTAGATCGGTTTTGAGAAATCAATTTGTTTCGATCTAGCGGTTTTCTTAAAAAAAACATCCAAACACATCCAAAAATATTCGGTTTTTTGCGGTTTTCAATTTTTTTGGATCGGTTTGCGGTTTTTATTTGGATTGGTTTGGATTTGAGCACCGCGTGAGCTTAACTCAGTTGGTAGGGACATCGCACTATATGTACAGGAGCCCGGGTTCGAACCCCGGACACTCCACTTATTCACCTTTAAGGTGGATTTTCTAGGCAATAGGCTATTTGACAAAAAAAAAAAAAGAATTTTAGAGACATGTCCCACCCGCATGCAACCGTTCATGTCCAATTTTTCGCAATTGTTGATCCGAGACCCAATCCGCATGCATTTGACCAAATACTTTAATGTGTTGTTAGTTATATCGGTTTAGAATCGGGTATCGGATTTATTCTCAGCCCTAAGTTGAACCTTCCTCTTACCCTCTTTAACAAAGATCCAGGCCTTTAATATTTGTTCATGATCTATCTGTACAAAATTCTTCTCAACATTCAACTAACATCAATGTAGCCTTTACAGCCTTTTACTTACTACTAGATCAAGATCACCGACAAGCATCACCATATAGTCATGTGAACCGACACTTTAACTGGCCTAAAATGGGACACCACGTTCCATGAATGATGAGATCTCAAAATCTCCCCACCACTTTATTCAAGGGCCACACCACACACACACAGCCCAAATCTCCCCACCACTGGCATTTCATATATTAGTTCCTATATATTTTAAAATTCAATTAAAATAGTATATCCGTGCATTGCAGCAATGGTAGCACTACTACTAAGTACAGTACTAACTAGTCAGTTTAATTAATTAATTTTAATTCTTAAGACAATTCACATGTGTTTATGTATAAGTCATACAAAACAGTGGCATTTCACACTTGTTTTGCATTATGAAATAGAGAAAGGTAGCATTAAAAAGAAGGGGGTGTGTAGGTAGTGGCACCGCAGCTTGCTTGATGTTGTGAATCTGAGACCCACCAACCGCGCAGTCACAATCGGGGGTTGTTGACCGTTGAGTCCTAACTAAGTAAGTAATGACTCCCACGTCATACAATAGCACCGTGTTACACAATCACCTAATTTTTCCTAATTATATTAATTAATCTAATTAACATTATTTATAAAGAGCTTCTACTATATCATTTGATAAATGAATTAAATTATAAAAAAAATAAAAGAATTACAGCAGTGTTTGAATGTTTTAACATGTATCCTTAACACACATGTTCTAATAAACTATTTTTTAAAGATTAATTTTAGTTAAATGTAGGTTAAATGCAAAGTTATTTATGTCTGAGTATATTTTCATAAAAATAAGATGAACAAATAAATTTGATTGTAATATTCAAGTTTGAAGTAAAATACTATTACACCTTTTTTTTTATAAGAGACAATCAGATTCATAAAAATTGATGTATTTGACTTATAATATAGTTCATATATATTAATTTTTGTTGACTTAATTGTCTCTTATAAAAAATTGAAGGGAGTACAAATTCTAGCTTTAACTTAAAATTAATTCTAAAGATAAAATTAATTATACTTAAGAGTTAAGATCATTAGATATGTTAAAATCAATTTTATGCTTCCATAATTTATGTTGACTACTCCAAATAGGGGTACTCAAATCCAAATAAAAACTGCAAATCAACTCAAGAAAATCGAAAACCGCAAAAAATCGAATATTTTTGTATATCCTTTTGAGAAAACCGTTGGATCAGATCGAATTTCGAATTAATTTTTCAAAACCGATCCAAACCACATATAAATTTATTTTTGTATCGGATGAATTTTTGCCTCAAAAACCGATCCACCAGCCACATAACTCCAAAACTAAAAATCAAGCATACACAATAATCTCCATGGGAATGCAAACTGTAACTACTTTAGAGAAGTGTCTTTTATCCACAAAAGGAAAAGAGGGGATTTGTCTTGTTGTGGAGGAGTGAACAAGGTTGTTGAAATTTGTAATCCAAGCATTCACACTGGTTTCAATTTCACTAATCTATATTCAGGTAAATTTTAGATGCTAAAATAAAAGAGAGAAGGGAAAGAGAAAGACACAAGAAAAGTATAGTGGTTTCCCTATTGGTACATCAACTCCCTTCACACCCTTGAAGAAATTCACTATGCTAGAATATTTGTACAAGCATTACACCAGGACCTATCCTACAATCTTTCTAACATACACAAGATAGTACCCCACTATCTTTAATCACAAGAATCTTCACCAAACCCTATGATGAAATTCTTATACAACACAAGATAACACCCCACTATCTTTAACAACAATTCTCAACAAAACTATGATGAGAATTTACAAACAAGTGTTGAAGAATATACAATAATGTAGGCTGTTATCAAATCAATATCACTTTATAATGTATGTAACTTAGTGCTCAGAAACATTTTTGGATATGAAAATATAATCAAGGTTTCACAAGATATATGTATGAAAGTTTATGAGAAAAAAGTGATATTGTTTTACTTAGAAATATTGATAATGTGAAAGTTGTTATTAATTCTAATGATCACAAATATATTTATAGAGACTTTAAAAATTTCTATGAAGCAAGACAACCCTTCAAAAAAATTTATAATAAAAAATTATGTATTTAAAATAACAATGGTTCATGAAAAAATAAAATTCTGCAATCTGTCCAGGATTTATTAAATCGATTGATAGGCATGGTCCGATATAAAAGGGTCATTTTCAAAATTCAAACGTTGCACTGTTTTGGAATTACAAACAGCAACATATCCTTTTAATTCGGTTATACGACCCAAACGATTTAAATTGATCTGACAGCTATTTTTCAAAACTAAGTTTTTTAATAATTTTTAAAAGCTTGCTTCATATGGACTTTTATATTTAACTTGGAAACTTATTTGTAATTAATTTTAAAATAATTTATGAGCATTCTAAGTTATATAATTATTATAGATCAAAGATAAGGATCATACTTACAATTAATTTAAATAAAAAGCCTAAAGTCTTGGTCTTTGATAAGAAAAAAAAAATTAATCAGATAAAAATAAGGAAAAGTGATGGGAAAAGACAGAAATAGAGACAATCACAATTCTAATCCAAGAATAGTGATAAACCAAGTGAGGATCGCCACAATAAACGTGGTTTCTTGATAAGATCGATAGACGGTTCAATCCAGAACCAACGAGCAAAGCTAAAAAACACACAAAGTGTAAAATTTAACAAAATTCATTCTATTTAGTAAGAGTTACATGCCTCATTTATATAGGAAAGATTTATGATGATGTAATAAGCAAAAGTAACTCCTAAGAAAACAAAAGGATTTCAGCCACTAATTATCTCGATAGTGGGACTGAATTATTACAAGGAAAATGCAAAGTAAATAAGAGATAGTGGTGTTCTTTGATTGTTTGGTGCACCACTTTCATATGCTTAGTGGAAGAGCTCTCTATTTTCCACTTTCTTATGCTTTATTGTACCACTGATTTTCGAGCTTTAAAAACACCGAACTGACTTTTGAGTTAAACATATGAATTGTAGGAAATTAAGTAAGCTTTCCAACGAATCAAAGATCACCTCGATCGGACATCTAGAGCTCCAGTTACAACAAAAACAAGACAGACATATGTAAACCTACGAAAATATCATTTTTCAACCAAAATTAATTGGTTCTCTTTATTCCATGATTGAAATAACTATTCTTGTTAAATGATAGAATTTTAGGATCACATCATTCTCTCATTCTTCAAGAGAATTCGACCTCGAATTTGTTGTTCTAAATCCTCCAGGGTCAAAAATAAATCTAAAGAATTCATGAAATGTAACCACATCCACTTTAGAAAACTTTTCATTTGTATTGAAAAAATTTGAGTGCTTTTGTTTTCCTTGTGATTCATGGATATAATCATATTTCCAAAAATCATAATTTATTTCCACTTGTTGAGAAAACTCTTCTTCTTTCACTTTGTTCCTTTCATGACATAAAGAAAAAATGTTAGAGGTTTGAATAATATTAGAAGAATCCCAACACTTAACCACACAAACCAACGTAGAAGAAGGTAATAGTGTAGTTGTAGGCCATGACCTCCTAACACATTTCTCTTGCTTTTTCTCATTGATCTCAATTTTCTCTTTATTTTCATTCTCGTCCACTTTTACCTCATGACTTTCTTCTTTTTCATTCTTTTATTTTTCTCTTCTTTTTTGCTCAATTTTTTCTCTCAATTTCTTTTGATATTTTCTCACCTCACTAGGCTTTAATGGTCCAAGAACAACCTTTCGGCCATGATGCACAAAAGAGTATTTGTTGGAATACCCTTCATGACTAACCTTCTTGTCAAATTGACAAGGTCTTCCTAACAACAAATGACTAGCCTCCATAGGAACTACATCACACAATACCACATCCTCATACTTCCCAATTTTAAAACAAACTTCAACTTGTCTATTAACAATCATTCCAACGCTTTCATTAAGCCATTGAAGTTTATATGGTTTAGGGTGTGGTTTTGTTTCTAAATTAAGTTTCGACACTAAACGAGTACTAGCAATATTAGTACAACTTCCACCATCAATAATTAACAAACATACATTTCCTTGGACTAAACATCTTTTGTGAAAAAGGTTTTCTCTTTGAGAGGTGTCTTCTTCATTGACTAAGTTCCCCAACATCCTCCTTACCATGAGTAACTCTCCATTGGATATTTCTTCATCCATTTTTTTTTTGAATTTTTTTGTGTGTTTGTAAACAACTAAAAGAGAAAATTAAAATGAAGCATTGCAATGGTAGCAATGGAAAATGAACATAATTTTGAAATTTGAAAGAAACGAAATTGGTCCAAATGAAACCTTGCTCTGAATACCACTTGATAAGAAAAAATTTGATAATTAGATAAAAATAAAGAGAAGTGGCGGAAAAAGACAGAAATGGAGGCAATCACAATTCTAATCCAAGAATAGTGATAAACCAAATGAGGATCACCACAAGAAACGTAGTTTCTTGATAAGATCGATAGACTGTTCAATCCAGAACCAATGAGCAAAGCTCAAAAACACACAAAGTGTAAAATTTAACAAAATTCATTCTATTTAGTAAGAGTTACATGCCTCCTTTATATAGGAAATGCTTATGATGATGTAATAAGCAAAATTAACTCCTAAGAAAACAAAAGGATTTCAGCCACTAATTATCTTGATAGTGGAACTGAATTATTACAAGGAACATGCAAAGTAAATAAGAGATAGTGGTGTTCTTTGATTGCTTGGTGCACCACTTTCATATGCTTAGTGGAAGAGCTCTTTATTTTCCACTTTCTTATGCTTTATTGTACCACTGATTTTCGAGCATGAAAAACACCGAACTGGCTTTTGAGTTAATAATATGAATTGTAGGAAATTCAGTAAGCTTTCCAACGAATCAAAGATCACCTCCATCGGGCCTCTAGAACTCCAGTTATTATAAAAACAAGACAGACACATCTAAACCTACGAAAATGACATTTTCAACCAAAATTAATTGGTTCTTTTTATTCCATGACTGAAATAATTATTCTTGTTAAAGGATAGAATTTTAGGATCACACCAAGAAGGGAAAGAGAAAGACACAAGAAAATTATAGTGGTTCCCCTATTGGTACATCCACTCCTTTCACATCCTTAAAGAAATTCACTATGCTAGAATCTTTGTACAAGCCTTACACCAAGACCTATCCTACAATCTTTATAACATACACAAGATAGTACCCCACTATCTTTAACCAGAAGAATCTTCACCAAACCCTATGATGAAATTCTTATACAACACAAGATAACACCTCACTATCTTTAACAACAATTCTCAACAAAACTATGATGAAAATTTACAAACAAGTATTGAAGAACAATAATGTATGGCTGTTATCACATCAATATCACTTTATAATATATGTAACTTAGTGCTCAGAAACCTTTTTGGATATGAAAATATAATCAAGGTTTCACAAGATATATGTATGAAAGTTTATGAGAAAAAAATGATATTGTTTTACTTAGAAATATTGATAATGTGAAAGTTGTTATTAATTCTAATGATCACAAATATATTTATAGAGACTTTAGAAAATGTCCATGAAGCAAGACAACCCTTCAAAAAAATTTATAATAAAAAATTATGTATTTAAAATAACAATGGTTCATGAAAAAAGAAATTTCTGCGATCTGTCCAGGATTTATTAAATCGGTTGATGCGCATGGTCCGATTTAAAAGGGTCGTTTTCAAAATTCAAACGTTTCAATGTTTTGGAATAACAAACAACAACAGATCCTTTTAAATCGGTTATACTACCCAAATAATTTAAATTGATCTGACAACTATTTTTTAAAAATAAGCGTTTTATTAATTTTTAAAAGTTTGCTTCATATGGACTTTTATATTTAACTTAGAAACTTATTTGTAATTAGTTTTAAAATAATTTATGAGCATTCTAAGTTATATAATTATTAAAAGTAATAGATCAAAGATAAGGACCATACTTACAATTAATTTAAATAAAAAGCCGAAAGTCTTGGTCTTCATCTTAATTTCTTATCTTGAGCATCCATAAGCTTTCTTCTTTTGTGATGTGAGTTTGTTATCATCAAAATCCAGCCAAGTTCAAGAAGGAAATCTCCTTCACAATCTCCCCCTTTTTGATGATGACAAACCATATCTTTTTGACATTGTTGCACAATGAATCTCCCCATATCTTGTATGCTCCCCCTTTGTTTTACAAATTGATATCCTGAAAATTTTACAAACAAGTGTTGACATGTCATATTCCATGTCATCAATTTTTTTTTTTGGTATACTTCATTAATTTTTAAAATCAATTTTTTTATTTGTTATAATAAATAAATAAAAATTTGACAAAAAATCAAATATTTTTTAAATCAAATAATATTTTGGATACTACATTATTATCATTATTATATATATTATATATAACTAAACATCAATAATCAGTAATAAAAAACCAAAGGACCCAGTAATAAAAAAACAGAGTGAGAACGCAAGTTGGTTCTAAATCATGGAACCCTAAGAAGAACAAAATCAGTAATCAGTTATCGATCCACTTTGTTCTCTCCCTCTCAATCGTTGATCAACTTTGTTTTCTCCCTCTCAATCGGCGCTTGATTCATCATTCGTGAACACTTCTTCAACAGTGCTCGCGTGAACAGTTCTTCATCAACAAGAAAACTAATTTACTGATTACTGATTTTGCTCTTCTTAGGATTCCATGATTTGAGAATCAACTTTGCGTTCTCACTCTATTTTTTTATTACTGATTATTCATTTTTAGCTATATATATGTAGTATCCAAAGAAAGTATTTGATTTATTATAAAAAAAATTATTTTAAAATTACTTTTATTTTTTGTCAAAAAGAAACATTGATTTATTATAAAAAAATAAAAATATTTGATTTAAAAAAATAATGAATTATCCAAAAACAATTGATGACATGGAATATGACCTGTCAACATGAACATTGCAACATTATTAACAAGTTTGACACATCAGCAAAAATTTGATCAAATTGATTTTGCTGATTAAAAGTTCAAGTTTTTAAAAATAGAGGATTAAAACTGCTTTAAAGCCTATTAATATTTATTTATTTATTACATACATAAAATCGGGTAGTTAAGAATAAAAGTGATTAAGCATAGAATTAGAACGGAGATGAAGTAGGAAGAAGTTTGATAGATCCATATTCTCAACCATAACCAAAGAGTAAAATACGCATCATCAATTTGAGCCATTCAAACCCTATTTATACATTACACATCCCCCACTCACTCTCACAACACACAACAAACACTCTCTCATTTCTCACTTCTCTTCTCTCCTTTCCTCTCCATTCCATTTCCACCAATCACAATGGCATTGCTTGTTGAAACCACCACAAGCGGCCGTGAATACAAAGTTAAAGACATGTCCCAAGCCGACTTCGGCCGTCTCGAAATCGAGCTCGCCGAAGTCGAAATGCCTGGACTCATGTCTTCCAGGAAAGAATTCGGCCCTTCCCAACCCTTCAAAGGTGCCAAAATCACCGGTTCTCTTCACATGACTATCCAAACCGCCGTCCTAATTGAAACCCTAACCGCTCTCGGCGCCGAAGTCCGCTGGTGTTCCTGCAACATTTTCTCAACTCAAGACCACGCCGCTGCTGCAATTGCTCGCGACAGCGCCGCGGTTTTCGCCTGGAAAGGTGAAACTCTCCAGGAATATTGGTGGTGCTCTGAACGTGCACTTGATTGGGGTCCTTCCGGTGGACCAGATCTGATCGTTGATGATGGTGGTGATGTTACACTTTTGATCCATGAAGGTCTTAAAGCTGAACAAGCTTTTGAGAAGAATGGTACTTTGCCTGATCCTAAATCTACTGATAATGCCGAGATGCAGATTGTTCTTACCATTATCAGAGATGGTTTGAAAACTGATCCTAAACGTTACCACAAGATGAAAGATAGAATTGTTGGTGTTTCTGAAGAAACTACTACTGGTGTTAAGAGACTTTATCAGATGCAAGCTAATGGAACACTTTTGTTCCCTGCTATCAATGTCAATGACTCTGTTACCAAGAGCAAGGTATAATAATTTTTATTTTTTAATGAGTTTTTGTCTTGATTTGATTTAGATCTGTTGTTAATATGTGTTTATTTGTTGATTTTAGTTAATTTCAATTTCAGATCCATGTTTTGTTTTGTTTGAATTTGCTAAATTTTGATGAGTTTGGTAGCTCCTATAAAATGGGAGGGAGAGCATTATTTTCTTTTTTGCGCCATTTTGTTTTATTATAACAAGTGTGATGATGTAATTGTCTTTTTTTAGTATATCTAGAAGATTTGGAAATATTTAAAATTGGATTATATTTTTTATATGTCTAGAAGAACATGGTTTGTTTAGTTGGAACTTGGATTTGTCAAAATAAAAGGTTGGTTGGATCTAATGTTTTTAAATTGTTTAGAATCACAACGGATCGGGATTTTTCACTTAAAAAAGCACGTACATTAATTGATCCGAGTTTTTGAGTTGAGATCTGTCAGCTCACATTACACCTTCACCAGATCCAATTTTTTTTAACAGTATTCATGATTGATTTGAAATTGGCCCGAAACATTGATGTTGCGGTCCAGATTATGGTTGTAAACATTAATTTTTTCAAACAAACAATTATCTGTCTCTAAGTTGTATCTTGTTGTATATTCAATTCGGTTTTTTTGTGTGTGGTCTAACGAACAATGTTGTTTTGTGATATTAACAGTTTGACAACTTGTATGGTTGCCGTCACTCACTCCCCGACGGACTGATGAGAGCTACTGATGTCATGATTGCCGGTAAGGTTGCTGTTGTATGTGGTTACGGAGATGTTGGCAAGGGCTGTGCTGCTGCCTTGAAACAGGGTGGTGCTCGTGTGGTTGTGACTGAGATCGATCCAATCTGTGCACTTCAAGCACTCATGGAAGGTCTTCAAGTTCTAACTCTTGCAGATGTTGTCTCCGAGGCTGACATTTTCGTTACCACAACCGGTAACAAAGACATTATCATGGTCAGTGACATGAAGAAAATGAAAAACAACGCCATTGTCTGCAACATTGGTCACTTCGACAATGAAATCGACATGCATGGCCTTGAGACATACCCTGGTGTGAAGCGCATCACAATTAAGCCACAAACTGACAGATGGGTTTTCCCGGAAACCAACACTGGCATCATTGTCTTGGCCGAAGGTCGTTTGATGAACTTGGGATGTGCTACTGGACACCCCAGTTTCGTCATGTCATGCTCCTTCACAAACCAAGTCATTGCTCAAATTGAGTTGTGGAAAGAAAAGAGTTCTGGCAAATATGAAAAGAAGGTCTATGTTTTGCCTAAGCACCTCGACGAGAAGGTTGCCGCTCTTCATCTTGGCCAGCTTGGAGCTAACCTCACCAAGCTTTCCAAAGATCAGGCAGATTACATCAGTGTGCCTGTTGAGGGTCCATACAAGCCTGCTCACTACAGGTACTGAAGTGATCAAGGAATGGTTGAGGGAAAGAATAAAGATGATTCTATCCGTATTGTGTTGCATTCGATTTTGGAATATTTTTGTTTTCTCATTACAATTTTTAGATTTATGGTACATTGGGAATTCTTTTGGATTATTATCCTAGAATCTCGATTCCATTCGGTTAAGGGTAAGAGCAAAAAATCCTATTGGTTTCTGTCAATTGAGACCAATTGGGTTTGAATAATGCTTTGGTTGCGGCTGTGTGGGTTATGATTGATTATTAGAGTATAATAACGTGTTTCTTGTCTATCTTTGACAAAGAAACAGGTTAAGGAAAATGCAGAAAAATATGTACTTTACTGTTTTAAGTTCGATTTGTTTTAATTTATATTCTTATTTTTTTCACTTTATGAACCGTACATGGCAAAATTGCATATTATGCTACCTTACCAAAACATAACGTATAGATCAAAATTGAAAAGAAACATAAGATAATTGCTTTGCACATAATTAACCTCCAGAAAAGGAAATAGTTTGACATGTAGCGTTGGATGCAAGAATCCAAAATGATTGAAAAGTATATCTAATCAACAGTCTATTTATTGTTCAAATAAAGCAATGCAATGCTTTCAGGAGAGGACCAATTAGCGAAAGTGACTCGAATCTTATAGAAAATCGTGGTTTTAGTTTTAGTTTTAGATTTTTGTATTCGGATATTAGCAGTAGTTTTCTTGGGGATTGTTGGATATAATTTAACCCTAAAAAACTTGCCAAAGACTCGATCTTTCATCATTTCAAGGTGAGTTTTCACGAAGTTCCAATCCAACAAGGACCAATCCGTTTCTCTTTCTCTTGGATCCCCTCATATCTGTAACGCCTCTCAATGGCTTTTAGATTTGACATTGAATAACATTCATAATGACCCTTCTATTACTCTTCAACGGCTCCTCTTCGATCCTTATAAATATACCTTTTCAGAGTGGTGTAGATACACTTTCTTTCCACTTAAAAACCCTCCCACTCTTTGCTCTTTTACTAAGGCGCTCTGTTTGGTAAAAATAGCGGTGAGCTGATAAGCTACCTTATAGCTTATAGCTGATAAACTAGTTGAAGTGTTTGGTAAAATTAGCGATTTAACTAGCTGATAATGTAAAATTACATGAAAGGGCATCACTCTATAATAAAATTTATATCAATTAATATTAAGATATTATTAAAAAACATTTTTTATTTAAAAAATATTTTTAAATATTTTTACCTTTTATTAAAAAAGTAAACATTACAGTAAAATAAAATATATTGAATATGTATATATAAATTATATTATTGTAAAACTTAATTGCAACTATTAGCAAAAAAAAAAAACTTAATTGCAACCTATACAATGAATAGATAATAATAATATTATACTAATTTGATTCGAGATTTCACAATGCATGTGAGTTTTTCTTATGGTACATTATGCGAGTAAATTAACTTGTTTGTATAGATCCGCGGGTGCAAAAATATTATACTTTTACAAATAAAAAGTCAATTTTGTGAACAAGTCGAAAAAGTATACAACTCCTATAATTAACTGGGCTAAAAAGTCAATTTTGTAAAAGTAGAGAGTGTAAAGTTAGTTCAAAAAAATTGTGAGGATGTTTACTCGTCATATATAGCACAAGTGTTATATAAATTTTGCAATAAAAATATAATAAATATTAAAATAATGTTAATTATGCTCGTTCAAAAAAGATAATTTTGACTAAATTATACTAATCCAAAATAATAATCAAAATAAGTGCTAAAGGGTAAAATTGAGTTTTAGTTAAAATAATAAGGGTAAAAGTGGAAGAAAAGACAATAAGCTATAAGCTAATTGAAATAACGTTTGAAAACAAGCTATAAGCTAGTCAAAATAAGCTATAAGCTCGTAACGAAAAGACCATTACCAAACAGAGCTTTTAGCTTATAAACTATAAGCTATAAACTAGTTTTTTATGCTTACCAAACATAGCCTAACTTTGGTGTCAGATTCAACTCAATTAGCCAACTTTCTTTATCATTCATATCAATTAATAAAGCAATGGTGTTCAAAAATATCAATAGCTATTTTCATGAATTCATTTATGTTGAGTTTGTAAGACTTGAGTTGATTATTTGGATTAGTCGAGCTAAATTTTTATTTAAATTTGTCTGTTTAATTAAATAAACGAGTTCAATCGAATTTTTAATAAGTCGAATTGAGATGGTTGTTAAAGATCTGAATCCTTAAAGATCGGCTAACTCGTTTATTTATTTTGAACAACACGGAAAAATTATGTTTTTACAATTATTTTAGGACAACCCACCATCATACAAAATTATTTTAATTATTTTAATAATTTTTGATATGCCTTAATTTTCATGCAAATATCCACACTGCATTCTATTCTATATTTAATCGTCTCATATATTATCAAACACTAGTTGGTGAAAAAACACACCTTCCAAAATAGGTAGTTAGGGTGGCATTTAGTATGGTGAACTAGAAAACTTCTCCACCATGGTCCATGTTAGATTAACGGTTATATATTGTAGTTCTATAAAATTTTATCATAGATCACTTACACCATATCACATCTCCTACTCTTTCTCTTTCCTCTTGCCTCAATCCCCCACCACAACCAGAAACCTACTTTTAATCTTTTTCCTTTCTCTCGCACCATTTCAAGATGAACACAACTCAGAAAACAACAGCAACATCAATTGGATTTGTTCAAGAAATTTTGTCATTTTAAATTAAAGCCAACCTTAATTCAATTGTACTAAAATTATATTTTGTCATTTTTAGGAACATTAAAATTCTTTTGCTAAAATCTTGTTCAAAAGTACTATTCACATAAATATACACGTGTATCCTTGAAAAAGGTTATTTTTATAAATGAATTTTCATGAAATTCTGATGGAATATTTAATCATATGAATTTTTGGGTTGAGAAATAAGAAGAATATGAAGAATCTGTACGTATGGTTTTCATGTTTGATGATAGTGGTTTTGTTCTTCATTGTATTGTTTTTTCCCCATATTTGAATGAGTATGTTCTTTTTCTGGATTTGAAGGTAGAGAGTTGGTATAAATTTCTTTAAACTTATTGTGTTTTATTATTTTAAAATAAAATAATACGCAGCTACTAGTGTGAGATGCACGGAGACTAGGAGAGTGATGAAAAGTAAACGTGATATGGTGTAAGAGGAGCATGATAAGATATAATGGAATTGCAAATCTAATCATTAAAGAACTACTTCACCATCGTGGTCACATTTTTCCTTCCCCATACTAAATGTCACCGGTAGTTATGGTCAAGGCTGCTTTCAGTAGTCGGTAGAGCGTGGTAGGTGCATACTTGTTTTTTTTGTTTTGTTTACAATACAATCCACATACTCTATGAAACAACAAGTAGTACTGTATTTTAGTTTCTTTGAAGTGAAGTTGCCACAATATCATTTTTTACGTATAATTTACGACTTTTAGACTTCCTTAAGACAAAACAAAAGAATCAATTACACGTTGCTGAACGGTTTTGAGCTACCTCTACTCCGCCTTTGTGGTTAGTCACCAAACCCACTCAAAAGGTCAAATATAATTAATACTTACATTTTATTTATATAAAACATAGACTCTGTTTGGTAAAAATAGCGGTTAGCTGATAAACTAGTTTATAGCTTATAAGCTAAAAACTATAAGCTACTTGAAATAACATTTGAAAATAAGCTATAAGCTCATAGTAAAATGACTGTTACCAAACAGAGCTTTTAGCTTATAAGGTAAAAGCTATAAGCTAGTTTCTTGGCCTTCCCGAACAGAGCCATAGTATCTTAAACACATGATTTGAACCGATCGTTAGTTGGTTCAGTGGTGATTGACGCTAAACTTGGTAGAGAGGACCACGGTTCAATCCCCGCAACTGCGATCGGAAGGGGGCGGGAACCACTTAATGCCAGAACTGACCCTCGAACCAGACTAAACTGGTGGTGAAAAAAAATAAACACGTGATTTGGAGTTTAATCTCGCTTAAGAGTATCGATGTTTCATTATTGAAAGAATTACAACAATCTGATTGGTAAGAATAGTAGATAATTGATAAATAATTACACTCGACCATTTTATACATTATAATTGATAGTCAATGATCGATGATGTATATCTAATAAGCTAATTGAAGTATTTAGTAAAATTAATAGTTGAACAAAATGATAAGTACTTCCATCCGGTCCTTTTTATAATGAACATTTTGAAAAGAATATCGATCCACGGGAATTGTTGTAAATCAAGCAAAACTAATTGGACTACTTATTAAATGTAAAATTAAAGACATATTGAGGGGTTTTGTTCATGAAACTTTGTTTATGAATTTTATTGAACAGTTGGTGGGCGAACAAGTAATTGTTCAATTATCCCTAGTTCCAAGATCAACTTTCATTTTCATGATAAAGTTAAGCAATTCAATCAATCACATAATTGAGTTAATTATATGAAACTTTAAGTGCAAAGAATAATCAATTGAAACTAGATTGTAGTGAATTGCCTTGAAAACTCAGAAACAGGAAAAAACAGAAAACTGGTGCTTGCTGTCAACTGAGCCCCGGGCGCAGGATTGCTGAGCCGGGCGCAGACCATGATGAGCCGGGCATGGGTGCACAATTATATATGGGCTGTTTGTGTTTTTTGAGGGACAGGAGGTGATTTTTAGGGTTTCCAAGGCCAACAAAAGACTAGGGTTAATAGAGTAACATCTTGGGAAGACTCTACGGTTGGAAAAACATTCTATCACCTTGGGAAACACTTGTAATTGAATTTCTTGGTCACAGGAAGAAATTCGGGAAAATGGTAGAATTAGAAAATTTCTAATTCTTGTAACTCTTGTGGAGAATTTCATTATAATCAAGAACTTCATTGATAGTGGAACGAAGAGGGCTGCCCTCCCCCAGAGTAGGTTCATTAACACGGAACTGGGTCAACAAATTCTACAGTGTCCTTTACGTTTTCGCGGTTTACTTTTGTTATTATTATTATTGCCGGTCTTGCTTGTTTTGGTTGCTCAATTGTTTTGCTCCACAGACTAAAAGTTATTGGTGTGATTTAATCGAATTCACAACAATTGGCGCCCACCGTGGGGTAATGATCAAACAAATTGAGTACCATGGGTTCTAAGTGGGAAATTAGGAAGTTCACCGGGAATAATGACTTCGGGTTATGGAAGGTGAAGGTTAGGGCAATTTTAACTCAACAAAAGTGTGATGAAGCTTATGAGGAAGGCTATGAGAGTGCAAAAGCCAATACTTCACCTTGGGATGACAAATACTTTTTTTTTTTTTTTCTGTTTTCTTCCGGCACAAGCCAATACTTTTTTTTTCTTCCTGTTTTCTTCCAGCACAAGCCATCTCTTCAAACCCATGATTTTCTCTTATTCTAAGCTTAAAAACCATAAAAACGTCCTTCAAAACTCCCTTGAATTATGTTACTTTTAGTGTGTAATAATGAAGTTATCAGGAGTCAAAATGCTCCCCTTCTATTTATAAAGAAAAACAATTATTTATTTTATTTTTTTAATAAATTAAATTTTGTCTGATTCTTCACTTTAGTCTCTCGTGCCAACTCATCGTGTTGATTCTTCACTTTGGTGCCTTGTGCCACCACAGCGTGCTGACATATGTCCCCAAAAAAATTCCACATTAGTTTTTTGTCTAGTTAACGGCCAAAAGTAACGCCGGGGACTAAATTGACTAACGGATTAATGCAGGGATTATATTTTAGTTTTTCTCTATGAGGGACGAGAATGACATCGAGTTGCACAATGAGGGATGAAAAATGACCTTTTCTCCATTTAATAATAACCACAGAAACATCATTCAAATTAGAAACAAGGATTCAAAGCAACAACAGTCACCAATTAGCAAAACACAAGAATGATAGAAAAAAAAACCAAAAGAAATGAATAATGCTATATTCTTGCATTAGAATTTCAGAATCTTAAAATTGTGTAAAGCTCCCTTACCTCTAATCCCTGCATCAATCTTCATCCTTAACACTGATGAATTTGTTCTTGTTCTTTAAGTTTCCTCTTTCCCAAATTCTCAAGTTTCTCTTTTTCTCTTTTCTCCCTGATTTTTAAAAAACCATGGCAAATCCTAATCCTCACTAAACTTTGTCTATTTATAAAGGTTGGATTATGTTTCCACTTAACAATAAAATTCGGTTTTTAATTTATTTTAATTTTCTCTACAGAATTCTAATTGACACCCCCTTTAATTACTAATACCAACAAACACACTTTCATTTCCCTTGGCTCTTCTAACACTCTAGGCTCAATCTATTTTTATTTATTTTTCTCTACTGTTTTACCAACTCATACCCCCTATTTCAACAATTACTTTAAATACATCTCCCTTCCTATTTCTTCCTAAATTCATATTTTTTTTTCTCTAATGTTTTATCTTCTTTTATATATTAATCATATTTTTTTTCTAATGTTTTCTCTTTTTTTATTTATTAAAAATTTCTCATTAATTAATCACCTATATTTTCAACATCTCAACCCTTCTTTTCTAATTTCCCAATAATTAATAAATTAATTAATCATGCCAAAATGATTAGACAATCGTACAAACACACCACAACAAGTAATTAAATTCTGATAAAATAACTAGGAACGTTTCGATTCTAATAAAACGAATAATTCTAGAAAGTTGGGGCGTTACAACTTCTTGCACTTATAGAATTTCCATCTTCAAAAATTGCTTGAAGGAAATAACACTGGAAACTAATGCAGAAAACTTTAACATTGACTGAGTCATGAGACGACTGACTCGTGCATATCTAGACGTAACCAATGGGAAAAAGACTTTAACATAAGAATAAGGGTCATGGGTGTTAAGGATAATTTAAGAAGATATAAATCACATAATAGGAACACATTTAATCAATTATCTACTATTTTTATAATTAAGACAAAAAGATTACAATAACTAACACAAATAGTCTCTTGGAACAAAATGAGTTTTATTTATAAAACACCCTAAGTTTTGATGATAACAAAGTATTAAATGGACAATTGAGATTACTAATTATTGATCTAGTGTGCAGGAATAAAGTAAAAATTTAAACACCAAGATCATCATTTTGAGCTTCTGAAGACCACATTCTGAACGTTAAGACTCTGAATTATAAAACCTTCAGAGCCTCTGAACCAAGTCTTTCAGATGCCAAAAGATTACATGTCTAGAAGCTTGCGTAATTCAGTCAGAAGACAACAAAACGTCATTACAAGTTTCTAGTGACATTCTCTGAAGATTGACAACTCATGGCTAATGAAATAGTACATCATCCTTATCTTCAAATGGAGCGTATAGTACTCTGTACTATTGTTTACTCAAAATGCTGAAGCGCCATTTCAAAAGGATGAAGTAGTGGAATTGGTTTACTCCTTTTGGAAACCACGATCTTTTCCATATCAGCAAATTGCAAATGTACTATCAACGGTCTTATCTCAACGTCTCAATTCATTTGGAGTATATATAGAAGACTTATCTCTTGAGAGAAGACTACTGAAATGCTGAAACACTGAACGTTTGAACAAATATACTTTGAGAGCAATTTGAATTTCAAGTCATAGAACTGTTCATTCTTGTAACTCTAAGCTACAATATCTTTTGATATTATTTAGACTCTGAGCTTAATTCTTGGTTTTCACTTAGGATTAAATCAAGTGTTAGTGAGTCTAAGCTTAGTAACTTTCAGTCCTACTTAATTTGTATTAAGTTAGTTTTGAAGTCTCTTGTCTTGTGTGACTTGAGCAAGTGTGAAGTCTCCTGCTGTGTGTTCTGGAGCAAGTGTATAATCTTGTGTGATTATAGTGAAATCCCTTGGAAGTGGAAGGAGACTGGACTACTCTCGGTTTGTGAGAGGAACCAGTATAAATCTGTGTGTGCACTCTTCTCTCTGTTTATTTATGCATTGTGTTATCTAGCTTTCTTATATCCGCTGCATTTAACTCTTACAAAAGCTAGAAAAGTTTTAACTTTTAAAAACACCCTAAAGAGTGAAATTTCAATGCAGCAACTTATGAGTCAAGCATTATAAATCTGGTTGTGAGTGAAAAGTGCGATGTATATAGCTTTGGAGTATTGGCACTAGAAACTTTAATGGGAAAACACCCTAACGAAATACTGTCATCACTTAAATTAGCATCAACTCAAAGCATGAAATTATGTGAAGTATTAGACCAACGTCTCCCATTTCCAAATAATGCGATGATTTTACTTGACATAATTCTTGTAGCCGTAATAGCATTTGCATGCTTAAATTTCAATCCTTGCTCTCGACCAACAATGAAATGTGTGTCACAGAGTTTTGTCAAAGAGTTTACACCATTAACCATTCCTTTGAGTGAAATTTCAATGCAGCAACTTATGAGTCAGGAATTTAAAGCATTATTTTTTATTCTCAACCATTGAAAGGAAACCTTTGGTCTGTTTCTTGCCTGCAGTGCAACAGTGCTACTGTCATATGTCTTGTCCGTCAGTGCAATTTGGCTTTGGTTTTTAGCTGTTGTTTAGTTGTGTTTTTAGTGACTTGTGGTTTTGACAGGTTGAGTAATATTAGTGGGAAGTGTTGTGTTGTGTAATAAAATTCTTGGGAATCCATGATTATAAATTCATATTGGCAACTCCTCTGTGCTTAACATATAAAGGGAAATTTAGAAAAGTTACCAAAGGTTTTTATCATATTTTGGAGATTCTGAAAGAACATTGAGGAACTTATTACCTTTAATTGATATTTTTATCAACAATTATAGCATAATTTGAAACAAAAAATTGCTCTCTGGAATATAAAACAAGGTAGAAAAATCATTAATTGTCCGATGAGTTATGTTCATAACGTAATAATAAGTTCGCAACTTAAAGTGCGAACCATTTATTTACCTAATTTTTTTCTCCTCTTCACCCTTCTCTCATCTCCCATAAAAACTTTGAATGAAACACAGTTCGCAAGTTAAAGTGTGAACCATTCATTCACCTAATTTTTTTTTATTTTTTTATTTTCTGTCAAACTTATCAACTCTTGTAGCCTTGATACATGTCTATTGCAAGTATGAATGTAAACTTGGTCATATCAAATATAGTTATATTTATAGTGTGTGTGATTGGTCGATAATGTTACAACCGCTCCGGTGACAAATTAAAATATGATATAAGATAGTGGCCACATTTTTATAGGGTACACTAGTTTAAGTGTAAAACTGTAAATTGAATTCGCACTTTAAATAGCGAACTGAGTTTCAGTTCGCACTTTACATAGCGAGTGCCAATATTTTATGCTCAAACTCAACATCAGCGCCCCCATGAATGAAAAAATCATGAAAAAAAGAGTTCTTTTTCTAGATAGAAAACTGCAAACTGAGTTCAGTTTCTAGATAGCAAACTGCAAACTAAGTTCGCTTTCTAGATAGTAAACTGCAAATTGAGAATGCGAACTCCTTTTTTCATTCGAGGGGGGTGCAAACGTTGAGTTTGAGTTAAACATATTGTCACTCGCTATTTAGAGTGTGAAAAAGTGTTGGCATCCTGAAATTTCAAAATTCATCAAATACACCCCCTTAAATTTGGAAATAGGCAAATACCCCCTAAAATTGTCAAATGTCAATCAAATTGCCCCCTGCTTCATTTACTCCGTCTATTTTAATGAGGAAAAGATGGATGAGACAAAAATTGTTAAAGAGTATGATGACTCAGATTGTAAATTAATTTTACAATGACAACCAATAAAAATAATTTACCGTTCCAAGTCATATTAAGAAAGTATGGTTAATGGAGTGACGTGACAGAAAATAATTTTACTTGGTTGGTGTATATTTCATTTTTCTTTAAATAAATAGTACTTTTTTAAGTTAAAAAAGAAGAAGAAGAAAGGTAACATGTATAATTAACTGTTTGCCTCATTATATAAATATAATGGTATATAGTCCCACATGTATTGCGGGTTAAGATCCTCTCCATTTATTTTCCTCTCCATTTCCTCCATTTAGGAGAGAGATTGACACATAAAAATAGGGATCTTAACCCTATTGCATAGTGCCTATACTGCTTACGGTATACTACATTAAACGCATTGCACCACAGAACTCGCTATTCCGTCCATTCGTGAAATTTATCATGAACTTGTTTCGCGACATAAATCATTTCCCTTGTGTTATTCAGCACTTTTGTTCATGAATTATGGACTATTGGAGATTGGTTCTTTCTTGCTTTGTGGATTTATCTTTCAAATCCTAAGTGAGTTTGGACCAATGCTGCAGTTTAGGATTTATCTTTCTTCCCTTTACATTCTTGGATTTGGAGCACAACTTGATTGAATTTGTAAGCACTTTTGCTCTGGTTTTATGAGCTGAAGATCTGTACGTCTTTTTGATTGGAGTAGTTTATGGTGCTGCCTACAAGTATTGAAATTTAGTCTTGTTTGAATACATTGATGCTTGCTACTGATTTGTTAGCCTCTTGTGTGATGATTGAAGACAATTTGAATCTCATGACTTGGTTATTCTTTGTTGCTTTAACTTTGCTGAAGGACTCTAGGACATGCATCATATTTATGTTATTGTTGGTATTCAATGTTGCTTTAACTTTGCTGAAGGACTCTAGGACATGCAGCATATTTATGTTATTCTTGGTATTCAATGTTTTTTTGTGTTATTTGGGTTTAATATTGTAATTCAAACTCAAATTGGAAAATCTTTTAATGTTGAGTTTGAGGGAGGCTATTAAGAATAATGATAGTTAGTTAGTTTATTGATGTTAGTTAATTAGTTAGAAAGTAATTATAGTTGGTTATTCATTAGTTGGAGCATTTAGACCCTATAAATAGGACTACCTTATACATTTTTTATCTATCTGTTTTCAATAATTCAATATGAATACTATGAAGTTTTCCTTCATATCGAGCTCTCAAGCTTACTTCTCTTATGAATTCGATTTTCATCTCTTCGATCCAGTGATTTTTAACACTGAGCAACAACTCTATGATATGTTGTGATTTATTTATTTTAGTTGAAAGTGTAATATGTATGGATAAATAGTAAGAGGATATTGATACAAGTATTAAGGACCCGTTTGACCCTACTTATTTTCTACTTCTCCATAAAAAAAATAGATAAGTAGAAAATTGTGTTTGACTCTACTTCTTTTTAAAAGAAGTAGAGAAATAAAGTAAAGAAATAGAAAATAAGGAGAAACAGGGTCAAATACAATTATTTATTTCTCTATTTCTTTTAAGGAAAAGTAGAAAATAAGTAGGGCCAAACAGTTATCCATATAATATAATGAATGGTCGTGTATATTATACACAAATATAATATTAAGTTGTTAAATATAAATTGGCTAAAATGCAGTTTTGGCCCCATAAGTTTCAATTGTGCGATTTTAACCCCTAAGTTTCACAATTGTGCGATTTTGATCCCCCCATGTTTTAATTGTGCGATTTTGGCCCCCCAAGTTTATCCCCTTTTGCATTTGCTAGCCTTCCGTTGATTTTTTGACTAAAAATTTGCTTATGTGACATTTTAAAAAAAATTAAAAATAGTTTTAAAAAGGCTAAATTGCACTTTTGGCCCCATAAGTTTCAGAAACTTGCAATTTTGGCCCCTTATGTTTCAAAATAGCAATTTTGGCCCCTAAGTTTCAAAAAGTTGCAATTTTGGCCCCTTATGTTTCAAAATAGCATTTTTGGCTCCCTAAGTTTTAGAAAGTTTCAATTTTGACCCCATATGTTTTAAAATAGCACTTTTGACCCTATCTTTATCCTTTTTGCAAAAAGTCAATTTTGACCAAGTCAAAGTTGATGTGGCTTAATAATATATAAACCTGTTAAGCATAAACTGCAGAGTTATTGTTTTTAAATAAAAACAGTTCATAAATTTTAAATTTTTTTTTAAAACAAATTAAAATTAAAATGTATTAATTTTTTTTTAATAAAAGGTTGAATAATTATTTTTTAAAAAATCAGTTTATAAAGTTTTAAAAATAATTTAAAAAATTTGGAAACTATTTTGTATAGCAAAATTATTTTATAAACTACATATAAGAAACAAAAACTTATTTTATAAGTTATTTTTTAAATAAAAAAACAATTTCTCATTTAATTTTAAAACATCTTTTTAATTTTAATTTATTTTTAAAATATTTGTTTTAATTTTACAATGTCACATAAACAACGGGGGTTAGGATATGCAAAAGGGGGAAAACTTGGGGGACCAAAATCGCACAATTGAAACATGTGGGACCAAAATCGCACAATTATAAAACTTAGGGGGTTAAAATCGCACAATTTAAATTTTGGGGCCAAAATCGCACAATTGTGAAACATTGGGAGCAGCCTAATATGAGAGATCTCCACAACAAATAACAGATGGATCTAGGATATGCTCTGATACCATATTAGAATTTGGAAGACCTATGCTCAACCACAAAAACTACCTTGAGAGTTGAGATTTGCACTATTCTTATAAAGACTATCTATATATCTCTAATCAATGTGTGACTTCTAACATTCAACAAAAATGCCGTTCACGTCGTGCTAATTAATATATCTTTTTTTTTTTGTTACTGCTAATTAATATATCTAGCGGTACGTAACTTAAAAAACATGATCTTTATAATTGTTTATACCCAAAAACTATAGTAATGCATATGTCCAATTCACATATCTTTACTCCACTTGAATAAGTATAGAGTCTACCATTGGCATTATTAATAGGGAATATAATAAGCCTTGATTATCATGTGATCTTAGGAGGAAGCATCAGTGTACTCCAGCCAACATGTCTTCCCATAGACTCAAAATATTCAGCAAATTTCATCTTCCCTACTTTAATATATGACAGTAAATGCCTTCTTATATTATATCTACAGCTCTATATCATTGTTTATTGCTATGGTCTATGGGACATGTCACATGTGATGGTCAAGAACAATCAAATTTGTGATATCCTGAAAGTGACCAACCATAACACGGAAATGAGATTATAGTGTAAATAAATGTGAGAATAGCTGTTAGAACTTGCAACAACATCATTAGGATTTTGACATAATATATTATTTTAGACAACTTTTACAAATAATATAATAAGCTGAAAATATGGTCCTCTTTTGTAACCAATAGGAATGTTACCTTTTAAAGCAACCAACAATGAGATAACATTATAACATTTTCTAAACAATTCTATTCCAACCTGAAGTTTGTTACCCCACTTGTAAGAGATATTGTCCGTTTTAGGTTTTATGTGGGTCATCGCAGTTTTACGATTAGTTAAAAAGACATTTCAGTCGGTTGAGTAGAGTGAGGTTTTCAATTACTTTTAATCTTGATTCTCAAACAATATAAGACTTTTGTTGTACCCGAACAATAGCCCTCATTTGTGGTTGAGGGGCTAAAGAGTATGTCAGACCTTGTAGACTCTCCTTCTAGGACAAATGTTCTGTCCTTAGATCCGCTGCACAACTTTCCGAAGACATTGTCCACTTCGATTCTTATGTGAATCCTTACAATTTTATCTTAACTAAAAGACTCTTTAGTGGGTTGAAGAGAGTAAATGTTTACAAACTACTCTCAATTTCAATTTCCAAGCAATGTAAATTTTTTCGATTTTCCCGATCAAATTCTAACTCAACTATGTGTATATTTATCATTTGTTAACAATATCACATCTTTGGCCACATTTAATAGGCTCTGTTTGGTAAAAATAGCGGTTAGCTTATAAGCTAGCTTATAGCTTATAGCTGATAGCTTATAGCTTATAGCTGATGGCTTATAGCTTATAGCTGATAAGCTAATTGAAGTGTTTGATAAAATTAGCTTATAGCTGATAAGATAATGTAAAATTACATGAAAGGGCATTATCACTTTATAATAAAATTTATATCAATTAATATTTAAGATATTATTAAAATATATTTTTTATTTAAAAAAATGATTTTAAATATTTTTACCTTTTATAAAAAAAAGTAAACATTACAGTAAAATATATTTAATATGTATATATAAATTATATTATTGTAAAACTTAATTACAACATATACAATGAATAGATACTAATAATATTATCTAAAAAGTAAATTTTGTAAAAATAGAGAGTGAAAAGTTAGTTCAAAAAAAATTGAGGATGTTTACTCGTCATATATAACACAAGTGTTATATAAATTTTGCAATAAAAATATAATAAATATTAAAATAATGTTAATTATGCTTGTTGAAAAAAGATAATTTTGGCTAAATTATATTAATCCAAAATAATAATCAAAATAAGTACTAAATGGTAAAATTGGGTTTTAGTTAAAATAATAAGGGTAAAAGTGGAAGAAAAGACAATAAGCTATAAGCTAATTGAAATAGCGTTTGAAAATAAGCTATAAGCTAGTCAAAATAAACTATAAGCTCGTAACGAAAAGGTCGTTACCAAACAGGGCTTTTAGCTTATAAGCTAGCTTTTTGTGCTTACCAAACAGAGTCACATGCTATCAGCTTAATGACCTTTTATGACTATATTCACTAGCAATTTCATCCACCCTTGTGACACAAGGAAAACTATATGGTATGAGCCAGATGGATGGAGTTGCTATCATCAAGATGAATAAATAAATAACTGTCTCTTTTAATTTAGGAAGGGGTGTCATTGACACAGTTCAATAAGCATAAAAAGGAATGGAAGAGAAGTACTATTGTGACCCTCCCAAGGGTATCATTAAAAAGAATAATAGAATCACATATACTGTTGAACATATCTTATATAGTGAAACTTTCCATCCAAGATATTAAGATTTATCAATTAAAATAATAGGAATATTCAACACTAAATGTTACCTACAACAATAGTTACAAAAGATCCAGGCCATTGATCTAGTAGGGGATGTCGGCTAGCATGTTCTTCTTTGCATTCACTATATTGATTGGATACTTGTCTTACAAGTTACAAGAAAGCTCAAAAAGCAGTCATAGATGCTAAGTTTTCAACAGGCTATCCAACCTAATTTTAAAATGACAAAGTTATGAAAAGGACAGACCCAGATTCCCTCCGGTAAAGATATCACGTCGCAGTAAACAATCTTTGGTCATTGATTTGATTGAGATTGGAGGATTCAGATTATGCAGTTGGTAAATTAATTTTAAATTATCTTAGTCATTGATATGAGATCAGATGATCTGGATCTGTAACTGCGTACAACAGCTAATGCAGTTACAACAGGGAATCTATTTTTGAAAGGACTGGTAAAGTAACTAATTTTTCAACACTTCTTTTCAAAAACGTCGAATTCAAATGAGGTTACATATCGGTATAATATTGCAAGAGACCCAACTTTTAATTAATTGATTAAATTGGTTTTAGTAAAATCTTACAGCAGATACTAGTCTAAATTCTAAAATGCCACAATGCCCTACTTAACACATAGCTTAAAACTTTTATTATGAAATAATTGTGATAAGTAGCGCATTGTGGCATGAATATGACCTCAAGAACCTCTATCAGGGGTTAACCTTACAAATATAAGGAATGTAACTCGGCTGAATATTCAAACCACAGAGGCAAGTAGATGATTTGAGTTCCTTCATGAAAGCACCTAGCTTTGAGAAAATATCAATCATTTCCGTAGTTCTAAATTGCAGTTCGCAGCTGCCGTAAAAGATTTTAAAGCCAGCATAACCACAAATGTGGTCACATCAGCTGAAACTATTTACATATTCCTGCAATATCAAGAATTGCGATCTAACCGCTACTGCAACCAGCCGACCACAATCATAATTTAAAACTCAACTCTATTTTTGTTATCCTAATGACAGAAGTATTTTACCAACACAAATTCATGAGAAAGTTCAACACTGCAACCAAGTCTGATATTATTAATTGTTCCATATGCATTTGATTGTAGTACATTTTTGTTGCTAAATGGGATGCCGGCTATTTAATATTTCTAGACTTAGCTCTAAATCTAAGCCTATGTTTGGTATCACATTCGATATATCAGAATCACAACGATCCAGCCACACTCATAGCTTCTTCTGCAAAATCACGTTGTGTCACCGTAATTTTGGCATACTCACCGTGATACCAAACATACACTAGCTGAAATTGTAACCCCAAATTTCTATAAAATAAAATTTACCAACAAATAGGAATCAGAAACAAAATTAGATATTTTCATAAATACACTAATCATAGTTAATACAATATATGCTTAAAAATAAAGAAAAACAGAAAGCATATTAAAATCATAATCTTATTAGCAATAAAGGAAAGCTCATAAACAAAACAACATAAAAGGGTTAAATAAGGGAATTAGGAAAGGAAAGAAAAAAGGGTAAAAAAGGACTTTCCTTGATCATTTTCCATGAAAATGTCTTCAAGAACCTCTAGCACATGCAGTAATAACCTCACAACCTCTACTATAATGATTAGCTTGTTTTGGATGACAGTTATAGTAAGAAGCACCAGCTTTATCACAAGGAACCATATCTCTCTTCAATGTATCATAGCTAATGTACTTTTTTTGCATTGCCAAAACTCTTCTATTGCTCTCTGAATCCATTAGCTCAGATTCAGTGAAACAATCTTCAATGGTTTTTGTACAAACCCTCTTAGTGATTACTGGATGATGATGATCTATTTCAGTGTTTTTCAAGAGATTGAGGTTAACAGTAGTTGATATATATAAGAGGGAAGTGGAGATTGGGAGAAGTGTATGAATGAAGAGAAAAAGGAAGATTGTGGAAGTGAATCTGGGTTGGGACATTGTTTGGAGGTTTGTTTGTTTGTTTTTGAGTTTGATGTTGTTGGGTTTGTGAAAGAGATGCTTGGTTGTTGGAGGGTCTTAAATTGGGTAGGAGAAGGGTAGGGACAATGCTACTGGTGCAAGTGCAATGGTTACTTTAGTCAACTACTAAGTATATTAGGGACATTTACTGTAACCAACTCAATGGGAGAAATCATTACATAAACATAAAAGAATCCTTGCAAACAATCATTTTAGTCTCTAAAAGTATTAGAATAGATTAAGAGTCGGACCGGTTCAGTGGTGATTGAAGCTAGATTTGATAAGGAGAACCACGGTTTGATCTCTCGCAATTGTAATTGAGAGGTGCTGAAACCACTTGATTCCAGAACCCCAAGCCATATTAAACTGGTGGTGAAAGCAAAAAAATAAAAAATAGGAGTACTCGGTTTTGATGTAGGTATTCTTGGTTGTGCTCTGGCACTCACATTTTATTTATGAGTATATTTAAATTGTAAATACACAAATATATTTTTTATTAGTTATTTTTATACACAAATATATTTTTATGTAGTCAATTTAGTTATCAAATTATTATTTGTTGGTCAATTTAATCTATAAAGTTAGCCATAAAAGAGGTGCTAGAGAGATTAATAATTTTGATTCATTTAGAGGGATTAAGGTTGGTTGCCGTAATAAAAACCTGCAATGTTAGAAATAATATAAAACTATTGATGTAGCCTTTCCTAACAACTTAAGCTTTTGGGATAAACGGTTATTTGACATGGTATTAGAGTCTCTATGACTAAGTGGTCTAGAGTTCGATCTATATTCATTCTCAACTGTTAATATGAGATCAAACGATTTAAATTACTTTTCAGTAATAATAATCTCATACGCTAATTTTTGTACGAACGGCCTATATTGATTATTGTGGTGTGATTTTGTAACTGCAAATTTTTTGTTTTCCATTTAGAGGGTTATAGTGACAACACATCACACATTTAGATACAAAATGGTTGTTCCCCCTACAAGAATTACTAGTATATATGGTGAGTCGATTTTGTCTGATTATCTTGAGTGAGATTTGTTTATTAATTAGTGAAACATTCTTCATAAATAAGTTTTTCAACCAAAGTATGTGTGATTTTTAATAAACTTGTAAAGTTGATTATGATTGTAATACCTAAATTAAAACTAAAGGTGTGACTTTTAAATTGATATTATTATTATTATTATTATTTCTTTCACCACCATTTTAATTTGGTCAGAGGGTCAGTTCTGACATCAAGTGGTTCCAGCCCCATCTCAATCGTAGTTGTGGAGGGATCGAATCGTGATCTTCTCTACTAAGTTCAGTGTCAACCACTACTAAAACAAATTGATATTATGGTGAAATGTGATTTAACTCTTTAACAATTAAAATATGGGTGAATTCTAAAATGAGGGATCTATTAAGTCCCTCACCGATGTACCACTTATTTTAACCATTAGATTGAATATGCCTACTTGATCTAATAATTCATCACCACACACAATTAATTTCTCACTCTCCCTCACAGATCTCATTCTCTCCTTTTCCTGCACGTTTTCTTTCATCTTTCCTTTATCTCTCCACCAGTGATTACTAACTACCCTTAAAATTGACAAAATTGCTTTCTATTTTCCAAGATGTGACTCAATTGGCAGTTTAGTTTTTATGATAAAATTGTAAAAACTAACTTTGATGCAAAGGATAATCAATAACGGTCTTTGAATTTCATCATTTTTTTTAATTTCATCATTTAAAAACCTTATTAACAAAATCAATAACAAGAACATGGAAAAAATAATCACTGTATTATCACTTTGAATTTTCTAAGTGTGTAGTTGATGTCTTTTTATTCTGTCATTTTTTCTGAAACTTTTGAATCTAGGTAGTGCACCTTTGCAAAGAACAAACATATTCTTTGTTTCTTTTTTGAATAATTAAAAAACAGCAACAAGGGTTGTTGATCTCTAAGAAGCTTGTAGAGAAACAATTTTCTGCAAATTTTGTGAGTGGACGATGAATGATGAGATGATGCTTGATGCACGTAGGGAAGAGATAGAGTTAGGATTGTGTGTAAATATGGATAGGAGTTCTTATTTTAATTTATATCAAATCTAAACCATTAATTACATCTAATGGTATTATTTTAGTGTCTCACCGATGAGGGACTTAATAGATTCCTCATCCTAGAAGCCACCTAAAATATGTGCTTTATTGAGTAAAAAAAAGAAGAAAGAATAATGACCGTTTAAAATGAGTGACATTCAATGGTAGTTTACATATAACTCAATTCAATAGCATCTTCATAGAAATCAATTTATGAAAAGTTCTCTTCTCACCCCCTTCATGCCTTTTAGACCCTCCACACCCCCTCCAAAAAAATTGGTTCTAGTACCCGACCTTTTTTCAGTGTAAATTTTACACTTAAAAAAAATTCGGGCCGTATTACCCGAACTATTTTGGGGGGTGTGGGGGGTAAAAAAGACACGAGAGGGGTGTGAAGAGAACTTTTTTCAATTTATTGGTACTTTAGCTCCTTGGAAGCCCAATAACTTGACTAATCCAACCCAAATCCCCTTATCCACTCGCATTAGCTGCGTGATTTGGTTCAGATCTAGAGAACCTATTGGTAAACTAAGAAAAATTCTCTTCTACCCCTTCCATAAAGACTTTTTTGGCCATGCATAAAAAGTTCGGGAAATATTTTTCAAACTTTTTCTAGTGTAATTTTTTAATCAACAGCAAAAAAATTCAAAAAATACGTTTTAAACTTTTTGCTGGGGGGTCGGGATTCTTCGTAAACTAAACGTATTCATTGCAAATGTTTAACGCTTATTAAAGTTGGTGAATCTCCTTAATTTAACATGAGTAATGAATTGCTCAAAAAAAAAAAAATACATGAGTAATGAAAGTGTTTCTCTTCTAATCTAAATTTTTTGTTTATAAAGGTTAATCTAGCAGGATTCATCCCATATCAATCATGGATACGGGCTTAAATTTTGTTGTCTTTATGAGAAAATACATTGATAAATGATATCTGTATTTTTTTAAACGTTCTTTGAATCTTAAACTCTGACAATACGGCAAATCTAATTCACCTAACATTTATTCAATAAAAAAAGTTGATGATGTCATCGACTATCACTTTCCATCGTATAAAGGGAGTCACTCAACGTAAGTTGAAGATAAAATCATAAAATATATAGAATGATTATAATTGAGTGAAATTTAAGTGATAAAGCATATATAAGAGAATGAGAGTTTTTGTTCATATTGTAAAACCTAAATTAGAAAAGAGATACAATTATGAAAATGCATAACAATACATTCCACTACCTTCCATTTCTATTTGATTATCAACATCACATTAGACCAAGAAAAACCATTTTGTAAGTATTCATATAGTTTACATTAATCCTATCACAGTTAAACTAACATCATTCAAACCTCAAATATAGTTTGGGTGAACCAGAGTTTAATTCCCGGTGGAAACAATTTTTGGCCATACTTTACTTATCCCGCGGACGAACTTTGGATTACCGGGGCCCCCTTCCCCTGGGAACCAAATGGGTTAACACAAAAGAAAACCACAAATATCTATAAAACTACAACAATAATCATTCTGAACTCTAAAGAACAAAGTCATTCTGTAAGGTACTGTGACCAAAACAGATCGTTCACTCTGTCTTTAACCGGAGCAGCTATGATCGCTTGGTCGTTACTAGGAGACTCTATTGAGGAAGCTAAATTTGTAACCACATTATCCAAATTCTTGTTTGAAAAAGCTCCAAAATCACATTCTTTATGCTCATTGGTATGAAAACTTGATTCACCTGATTTACGGATTTCTTGACCGTCTATTTGTGGTGATATATCTTGTGCCGGAGAGGATGTCAAAGTTAGACTTAAAATACAGCATATTTGATCACAATCACTTTCTCCGCTCTTTGGTTCCGAGGAGTTCAATTTTCCACTTTGTAATAAGCATGAATCCATATCAAAAGTGAAGCATGCTCCATTATCGGTATGCTCTAAAATTTCAGATGAAGGATTTAACAGAATTATCATATATCATATATACAAATTAAAGCATATTTATACATACGAAAAGAGAGATCAATAATTGTGTACCTGAGATAGGATTGACCGAAGGAGAGCATGAGAGCGAATGACCTTCTTTGCCAGATGCAAATCCAAGTATTTCTTTCGGTAATTCTTCTTCGCACAATATCTTATTATGTGTGCTTTCTCCATCTTCATTAGAACTAGTAGTTGATAACAAGTTGAGTTTACTGCAGAAATCTTCACGGAAAATATTCATATTTCCGACTTCCATTATTCCAAAATTGCTATCATTGTCAACAAAACTCTTTTCAACATGAGGAATTCGTCTCTTCTTATTGTATCCTGATAAATTTAAAGACTCGATTTTTTGATAAATTTGCTCAACAAATTTAGGATTCTGAAGTTCCCTTTCAAACAAGTTCAACAAGTTTTTCTGCCTCTTCTCCATGCCGTCTAATCGTTGTTGCAGTTCTTCCAAATGAAGCTTTGCGGTTGATATATTCTGCTTGAAGTTTGAAATATTGGATTGAATAGTAGTTTTCTCGTTCGAAAGTTTCTCTATTTCTTCCTCAAATGCTAACCTTTCTGGATCTCCATGAGAGCCTTGTGAATTGTGACTGTGAATTGGTTTCTTACGGTGAATGTTGTTAAGAAGATGCTTTTGACCTTTCACAAAATATGCATTAGCAAACTCCCATTGCTCATGATGTATTTTTCGAAATCCCTGTCATCGGAACACATAACAATGAACCCAAAACAAATTATATTACCAGCCATATATTTTAGAAACAGATTTGTGCAGTACATAGTTTTCAATCTCATTTGTGTATCTTAAATTAATAGTCGAGATGATTTAAAGTTGATTCTGTAATTGTTTAATATGGCTTGTCTTAGATTTTAGTATTGACCAAACTTAACCCTACAAAACTAGGTGAAAAATTGCCTTTTACTTTATAAATCGCAACTCCGCACTGATGTGAGACTTCTTAACACACCCCCTCGCGCCTAGCACTGTTGGGCTTGCACCACAGATATAAATGGTAGATGGCCCGATCAGAAACCTGATAGCGGGCGGCGCAGATCGTGGATGAGGCTCTGATACCATCTTAGAATTTAGTATTGGGCCTAACTCAACAATACAAAACCAGCTTGTAAGATAAAAATTGTCTCTACTTTATAAAGACATATTCAAGTCATCTCGTAACTGATGTGGGACTTCTTAACCGCTTGAAATGATGAAGAAGAAAAAAAAAATCTTGTGATAAGTCAAAAGTTAATTATCCAATTAAGCATGTTAGTCTTTCAAAATTCAGTATAACATTTCTCTTAAGCTTATCTACTGTTATAAATTTTGTGAGAATATTTGGATTGACTTATGAATAATAATCTCTACCAAAAATTAATTAAAAACAGAAAGAAACACACAAAGCTTAATGAACGAAGAACGTACATAAGTATTAAGCTGACGAATGAAGCTGGAGAAATTATTGTGTTTGAAATAATTACGAAGAAGAAGACTAGCAAATTCAGTTGGATTCCATACGATGAAACTGTTGTTGTTTTCACTCCAAGATACTATCTCATCTGTGCACGAATCATCAACCATCTCATACGTTTTCACTAGGAACGGTGCTGGACCACCACCACCACCGCCGCCGCCTGACCCCGTTGTCGAACCCTCCATATATGATGATGATCTTCTTTAATTTGTTCCAAATGAAGCAAACAAACAAACAAACAAAAATAAATGATTTGTCTTAAATATGGTAATCAACTTAGATTTCTGGTCGGTCCACGCACGCACATTTGACTTTTACTTTGTCTTGTTTGAATCAGACTTTTACTTTGTCTCTTTAATAACATATTTGCCATTTCATAATTTGTTTTTTGTATTTTGCCGTATCATTCCCCTTCGGTCTACTTTATTCTTAATGAATGTCTGTGTAAACTTAATTTATACCGATAGTGTATGATCTTTAAACTCTTATTTTAATTTATAAAATTGAGTTGAAATTTAAAATGATTGATCTCAAATTAACGGTTGAAATTTATTATTGCATCAAACTATAAAAAGTATATATAGGAAGCATATTCTGATTTCTGAGGCTTCTTTGAGAAGTATTCTAAATTATTTTATTCTTTTTAGAAATATAAAAAAGTATTTTGAAGCACACTACTGAGAGAATTAAGGGGAGACAACACATATCTTCTTTTTTCTTCTTAAATCAAGTTCAAACTTGAGCCTGGACCATACAATAATATGAAAATTCTTACAAAGTCTTTCCACTCGGTAAAAAAGATTTAAAAAGAGACGTAAGGCTCATCAGATTAATTGGAATACAACATGCTTAGATCGAAGTCGTGGATATTTGGGTATTAAGAAGGTTATGTTAGAATATTTTCTAATATTTTGTGGGCTGCAATTAATTGTGGGTTTTGGTTTTATTAAAAACGGGTTGATGTTGTTGTGATCCATGTGATGATGCTTAGGCCCAATTAGTGTGATCAATAATAACGGGCTTTGGACACTAATTCTGATTCGTGTAGAAACAAAGTGTAGGTCCAACCTCTAGTTGGCTAGGGTTGCTATATTATATAAATAGATAGGCTAGGTCCCCTTTGCCGTCACGTGATTTGTAAGCCGTCACTCTGACTATATGCTTGTTTGTGGTTGCCTATTGATAACCTCAAATCCTGGAGCTTGTGATTAGGCAAAGGAAGACCTTGTCTAATATATCGATGGTTTACGATATTCGTGATTTCCGGTAATGATTGTGATTCTCATCTCATAAGTAAGTGTGTTCTAATTTCATATAATACATCGATCTCTAAATTTTTAATTCTTTCATGTGGTATCAGAGCCTAATATTATATGATTAGAACCCTAATTTTTTTTCAATCGTGAATCGTAGCCATGTTTGATGATTGAGAAATTTTAATTCGGCCATATTTGTTTGATGATTGAGAAATAAACACACCGTGTAGTATTTTATTTTGATCGGTTTGGTTTCTGTTCTTAATTAATGGATGCAGATTCTAGTTTTGATCAATTTTTGTTTTATGAATTCAGTAAGTTTGGCAGATTGCAACATGGTCCATATGTTTACTTTGTTTTGTTTAACTGTTCACGGTTTCCAACTTCTGTTTCATGGGCATCATCTATTAGAAACCTATGTTCATGTTGCTTGTACTTGTAATTTCATTATAAGTTATTACTTTTTTGTATATTTCTCAATTGTGGATTTTCTGCAAAAGTGGCTCCTGCCTAAATAATGCTTTGAGAAAAGTTTTTATTTATTTATTGGCTTTCCATATATTACTCGCTGGGTAATCTCTAAATTAAGTAAGAATCTTGGGACTACAATTTTGATCTATATGTGGGAACCATAATAAATAATAAAAAATAAAAAAAATAAAAAAAATTATTTGGAGTAAATTGCTTTATAATCTGAATGTCTTGATTATGATCAATATTTGCTAGATGCATAAAAAATACAGTGTTCATTTTAATGTTAAGACTTATCTTGATATGCAAATCCTTATAAAACTTCCATATAAATATATGCTGCGGTTTGCAATGTATTTTCAAAGGACCTATAATTTTTGTTAATACATATTTATTCCTAAATTATGAATTCAACTTGGTTTATGAGATAACCAAGGTTTTGTGATTCTGATGCATCGTCATGGTATTTGGCTTCTATTTTAATTCATATGGTTTAATTTTATGGAACTGTGCAAAGTATGCATATCATTTGACCAAGTTATTAGGCTGCCCTTATAAAATACAAGTTGATTTGATTTTGTTTTCCTTATTTTGTGCTGGTGTTTTGTATTATATGCGGGAAAAATTGTTGCTTGTCTCAATTCACCATTAAGGAATTTAAATTGATTTTATTTCAGAATCAATCAATTTGATGTTTTATTTATGGAATAAAATTATGATATTTCCCATATATCCATAATATTTCTATATATTCCATAGAAGAATATTTGATTTGTTTTAAAATTATATTCTTGATTTTGGAATTATTTTATGAAATCTTTAGATGCATGGTGTTGATTGAATATGAGAATTTTATTTATTTTTAAATCATTTTCTCATGATTTGAGCCTAAAATAATGTTTGTGAAAATATACCTATATTTGTTATGAAATTAATCTAAGGCATTGCAATATATTGTAAAGTATAGAAAAATAGGGAGAAGGGAATGAAGAGAGAACATGAGAGTATATTGTATTACTTCACAAGTGTGTCATTACATTGCAATATAGGTCCTATTTATAGGACACAAATAGGTAAATGAATGATCATATTACAACTCACTCACTAGTGGGAGTTATAAGTATGTGGAAGGTTAATGGATGGACATCCACTAATTGATATATTCATAACACTCCCCCTTGGATGTCCATCGAGGATGTGCCTCGTTAAAACCTTACTAGAAAAAAACCCAGTGGGAAAAAAATTCCAGTGAAAGAAAAAGAGTACAACATCCTTCTACATAATAATATTTATTTCTCCCCCTCAACCATACAACCATCTCTAAGACGACGACGATCAATCTTTTGTATCAAGTGTTCAAAAATTATACTCCGAAGTGACTTTGTGAAAAGGTCTACCACATTTTCTCACAAACGGATTTGTTGGATGCTTATCACCATTCTTTGCAGATAAACCATAATTCTCTTGTATGTGTTGAAATTGAGACTTCAACCAAACACATTCTCGATTCACCTCATGTAATGCTAAGAGTTCTGCATGATCTAATGATGTTGCAGTTATGGTTGTTTCACAGATCTCCATGAAATTATTGTACCTCCATGTGTAAACAAATAACCTGCTTGTGATCTACCATTATGAGGATCTGACAATTAAATAACCTGCATCTGCATAACCCGTTAATTCTAATTTTGATAAAAACAAACTCATATATTTACCTCTAAGATAACGAAGTATATGCTTAACTTCGTTCTAATGTGTTCGTGTAAGTGAAAAATTATATCATGAAAATAAATTGACAGAAAATAAAATATCAAGACGTGTATAATTAGCAAGGTAAATTAGTGCTCCAATTGCACTTAGAAAAGGTAATTCAAGACCAATTATTTCTTCATCCTCTTCTCGAGGTATGAAATTATCTTTCTTCACATTTAGTGATCGAACAATTATTGAAGTAGAAAATTGATGAGATTTGTCCATATAGAAACGTTTTAACACTGTTGCAAAATATGCTTCTTGATGCACAAAAGAATTTCATTATTCAAATGCTCAATTTCTAATCTTAGGCATAACTTGGTCTTTCTCAAGTCCTTCATCTCAAATTCTTTCTTTAAACAATTTATAGTTTTTGGAAGCTCTTCAGGAGTTCATATAATATTTATATCATCAAAATGCACGATAAATCATTTATGAAGATACATGGACAAATAGAGTCATTTGTATATTCCTCTTTTAATAAATATTGATTGAGGCGATTATACCACATGCGCCTAGATTATTTCTTATTCAATTTGATGGAATAATTTTTTCGAGATCCAGAGCTATGTGCCTCAGGAAATTTAAATCTTTCAAGAAGCTTCATTTAATATCACCATCAAGTGATCCATATAAATAAGCTATAACAACATCTATCATGTGAAATTAGAGCATTTCATGTGCAACAATGCTAGTTAAGTACCGGACATTACTGACATCCACTACAGGTGAATGCAAGTAAACCAAACTTTAAATATTTGTATTTCATCATTTCCTTTTCGCAAGAAAGTTGATTGGTGTCTCATCATTTTCATATCTTCATGTGTACGGACTACTGGTCCAAAATTCTTTCACTTTGCAAAGTTACTTTAACTACGTAGCAATTGCATCTTTTCATTTAGACAATCATTGTTTTGTCTATAATTCTCAATAGACTTTGATTCATGATCCTCATTATCTCTTATCACATATAGCGCTATATTATATATAAAAATATCATCAACGTTGACTTCCTTTCGGTTCCATCGTATTATATTCATGACATAATTTGTCGAGATCTCTTTATTATCATAAATTTCAGGTACCTAATAAGTTCTTCTGGAACTGAAAAATCAATTATGTCAAATATTCTTTTCATATCCTCACTTGGGTCATCTTTCAATTTAGCTCCTTTTCTTATTTGAGGATTTTTACCTTTGGAACCGACTGGCCTACCACGCTTCATGGTGGTTAAGACTCATTTGCAATAGTTGATTGGAGCAATAGCAGCTGATAATTGATTTCATAAACTTTGCAAATGATTTATCTTTTGAACATATATTTCAAACTATTTTATATGAGGATCAAGATGAGATAGTAATAATAAACTATTATTTCAAGTAATTCATTTGAACTTCCGGTTCACATTTTCAGCTGCTCCTTCTCTCCCCCTAATATTGGGAAAATTAATTCATCACTTGATAATCAGCCTTCTGGGCTGTAAACAAGTCTCCAATTTTTAACTCAATATACTTTATAATAGATGGAGATTCATATCAAATATATTTTCCCAATATTCTTTAATAATTCATCTTAGTGCATTATATTGGAGCAATTGGAACATACCAAAACATCCAAAAATGCTTATATGAAAAATATTAGGTTATAAGCATAAACTTAATTACAAATTAAGGGGAGGAATTACATACAATAACTTTTTGGCTTGATGCGAGCAAAAACTCAATATAAATGACCGCATGTTCCCAAAGTAGAATTCTGAAGTTATGATTTCATAAGTATCAATCATATATTTAACTTTAGACGTCTAAAGAATGAATCTTCAGGTCCATATTTTTAATTAACATATTATGAAAGATATTCAATATCAATTTTGTTTTACATATGATACTTATCAAATACTTGTAAAAAATTTAGAAGATGAGCTCTTTGTCAAATTAGTTGAGAAAATAATTTCACAAACTTCTGGTTGTGAGTTGACTAACCATTTAGTTGATGCATCAATTAAAGTCATAAAATATCTAAATGATAATTGGTGAATTATTTATAAATATCATCTTATATACATTCTCAAATTGTGAGAGACTCAATTTTTTCAAATTTTCATATTCCTTTGGGAACTAATAACATTCAAATTATTGGATTGAAGAAACTTCTGGTTCTTCAATACATATCCAATAATATAATAATTATTTTTCGCATTATTATAGATCCGGGACAACCCAACCGGTCTTGCCAAAAACAAACTTAATATAATTTGTAAACTTCTGGTTTACAATAATTTGTGCTTCAATTGCACTAATTAATGTATATAAGTGTAGTTTTCACAAGGGGATAACTTTATCAGTACACTTATTTTATTCGAAATATGTCTCATAATACATGCTCAATACACTCAAGAGTGAATATTTGAAACATAATAACAAAAATGTATTATATCCAAATCAATAAATATTCTAAAGTTTTGATTTATCTTTTGCATTACCATATATACAAAAATAGCTAAACATAAAATTTCTCCAACAAATAAAAGTTTCTAAATCATACATATTTTATTTTTTTTTTCCTTTCAAAAAAAATCATACATATATATATTTTTTTTTTTTAGGTGACTAATTAAACAACACAAATTGTTAATAAGATATATTTTCAAAGTTTGACATCTTCAAAGTCTATATTATATGTAAGGTAAAAATCAAATAAATTTATTTCATAAGAAAATATGCATATATTCCAGTTATATTTATGAGATAAAAGTCTTGTGGAATAAGAAAGAATAAAATCATAATCAAATAAAATCATATGAAAACAAAGCATGTAATAGAAGGTTAAATATTACCTCACAAAAAATTATTTAATCAAATAATGGAATAAAATAAATTTTTTATCAAAACTAAATCTTGACATGTATCATATCAACAATAAATCAATTACCATAACCATAACATTGATTTGTGTAGTTCTTCAAAGAAGTATATAACCAATCAATCTAGCTAGTAAGTTATTTTTACGATCCTTCTGGGACAAATCATTAACGAATTCTTCAGGAATTCATATAGAATAAAATCGAATTTAAGTTCTTCAAGAACTATAGAATATATTTTAACAATAAATCAATCTTTTAGGGATTAACCCTTTGAATTCTTCTGGAATTCACATAGAATAGTGTTGAGTTATTCAGGAACCGCCGTTTTGAATTCTTCAGGAATTCACGGAGAATAATATGAGTTCTTCAGCAACTACATAATAGTTCTTCTTGATTTTATAATATGAGATCAATCCTTATGCAATACTTGAGTAATGCATAAGGAATAAATAAACACAATAATATAATACAATAATAATGATTCTCTGTATCTATAAGGTACTAATTCCGATTGATGAAATTATAATGATATGACATATAATCATTCCTACATAAATAAAAGTTTATTTACATACAAAAATAGATTAGGAAGAATTGCATACCTGGGTAAACTCGTGCAGATACCAGTTCGGATACCACAATATATAAAGTATAGTTATTTTAAATTGAAACAAGTTTGAGGTCAATCTAATCAGGTTATAAGATGCATGAAACTATTCGTTTTAATAGGCAAATAAATTGAATCACAAAAAAACACAAAGTATGAAAATATATAATAAAGTCACACCATCCCAATAACTACCAACACGGCAAGGGATAGAAGCCACACAAACAAACTGTCAAAACACCTTAACAATTTACTACAAACAAACTCCAAATAGGAATATTATAAATTATAATCTATACCAAGATCCCATCAATACAAAGAATTAGGCCAAACATACAAATTAGGCAACTGCAATCAGACACAATCTTGATAGCAAACAATCCTTGCCAGCATATCAATTCAACTATACTGAATTCCATAGTTTTAACAAAATTTCAGAATGCTCATATAAAAAGTTATTGATTTTTATCCAAACCAATAAAACTCACAATTGATCAAAATAAGCTAATTCTATATTGACTAAATTAAAGCATCTCACGTCACAAAATTCATATATAGAAGTGTCGAGAAGTTATGCCAAAATAATATGAATATCATCACATGCATAAATAAAGTATTTCAAGTTTCAACTTCTTCATATCATCATCTCACTACTACCGTATATATTTTAAGTAGACACAAAAACCAAAAGGTTATAGGTCACAATTATATTATTATCATTTTTAATTTCAATACAATCACAAATTTAACATAAAATTCAAGACTTATGAAGTTTAAAGGTTAAAATATGTACCTGGCCCTTGTATGTGATTTCAAGGGAAGAATAATGTAAAACTTACAAAGATGTCGATCATATTCTCCAATTCCTCAAGTTGTGTTGTTAGAGCGTCGTGCTGATAACGTGTTATGAAATTAATCTAAGGCATTGCAATATATTGTAAAGTATAGAAAAATAGGGAGAAGGGAATGAAGAGAGAACATGAGAGTATATTGTATTACTTCACAAGTGTGTCATTACATTGCAATATAGGTCCTATTTATAGGACACAAATAGGTAAATGAATGATCATATTACAACTCACTCACTAGTGGGAGTTATAAGTATGTGGAAGGTTAATGGATGGACATCCACTAATTGATATATTCATAACAATATTGAAATTATTCTTTTGAGCAATTATTAAGGCAATTGAAAATCGAAATACTGGCTTACAATTTTCCAAAAGACTCCATTCTATCTTCTGCATGTTCTATTTTTATTGGCTTATATTTTTTTGGAGTTTCGAGCATTTGTATGGATTTATCTATTTAGAAATTGTGATACCAGTGTATTTGGTTTTTTAGTTGTCATTAAACTCAATGTGCATCACAGTATCTATGAAATTGTCATATGCTTTCAGATTTTGTTTATATATAGCTTCATTTAAGAGTATAGTGTGATGCTAATAGCCTTTTGGTTTATAAACATTGCTGCATTTGATAATTTCTTTTCTCGGCCGTTTAATTGGATTTGAGTTGAGTACTATAATACTTTTGCTCTCTAATTATGTTGTGGGTTTTCTTCCTCAATATTGGGACCAATTGAATTGTTCTATGCGGGATTGCTACTATAATTCTATTTTGCAGCAACCATGTGAAGTATGTTAAGAGAAATTGGTTGAGGAATTTTTTGGGTACCTACCACAATTCAATTTAACGTGTTCTGCTATTAGTGCTCAAATTTTTCTGTTTTGCACAAATAGTATTTATTTAATATTTGTAGTTATCAGCAAATTCAGAATTTGGACTATTAATTTTGAATGTTGCTATCATTCATATTTTGATCTCCGGCTTAGCCTTGGTGTTTGCTGCTCTCTTTCTTCTGAGAATACTGCTCAGTTGTGAATATTATAAGAGAAATTTATTTTTATTTTTAGGGTTAAATGGTGTTTACCCCCTGCAAAGTAGGCGAGTTCTGGATTACCCCTGGAAAATTTTTCGTTTAGATTCCCCCTACAAAATATAATTTTCTGGATTCCTCCCTCAAATGACACAGTGGCAGACGGAATCTCCACGTGGCAAATGGAATCTCCACGTGGCGCTGCCACGTAGGAAAATTTTAATTAAAAAAAAAAAATGCCACGTCATTTTTTATTATTATTAATTTTTTTTTAATTTAATTTAATTTTTTTTTACTCAATTTTTTTTTTTTTTTTTTACTCAATTTTTTTTTTTAACTCAAATTTTAATTTTTTTTATCCCCTTTTAAAAAAAATTAGCGCATTTTAAAATATTAAAATTTGAGTTAAAATTTTGTAAGATTATACTATAGATAAAAAATAAATGTTGAATACTATATATAATATATAAATGACTCATAAAATAATGACTTCAAATTGCACCAACACTAATTGCATATAAGTATTTGTTAACATTGTAAATTCACTTTTAGATGATATTTTATGCACCCACATTCTTTAAAACAAATAAATTTTCACGCACCATTGTCAACCAACACTTTCTTCTTTTTTATAGAGTAAACAACACGGCCATGTTAAAGAAGAGAATCAGTGTGAGACATCCAATAAAAAAGAAGAAAGTGTTGGTTGACAATGGTGCGTGAAAATTTATTTGTTTTAAAGAATGTGGGTGCATAAAATATCATCTAAAAGTAAATTTACAATGTTAACAAATACTCATATGTAATTAGTGTAGGTGCAATTTGAAGTCATTATTTTATGAGTCACTTATATATTATATATAGTATTCAACATTTATTTTTTTATCTATAGTATAATCTTACAAAATTTTAATATTTGAAAAGGGGATAAAAAAAATTTTAAAATTTGAGTAAAAAAAAAATTTGAGTTAAAAAAAAAAAAAATTGAGTAAAAAAAAAAAAAATTTGAGTAAAAAAAAAAAAAAAATTGAATTAAAAAAAAAAAAATAAATAAAAATGACGTGGCATTTTTTTTTTTTAATTAAAAATTTCCTACGTGGCAGCGCCACGTGGAGATTCCGTTTGCCACGTGGAGATTTCGTCTGCCACTGTGTCATTTGAGGGGGAATCCAGAAAATTATATTTTGTAGTGGGAATCTAAACAAAAAATTTTCCAGGGGGTAATCCAGAACTCGCCTACTTTGCAGGGGGTAAACACCATTTAACCCTTATTTTTATTTTTGGAGCAAATATTAAGGAAATTGTAAATCGCATTATCCTTGCATTGTTTATTATTATTATTAGAATCGTTTATTATGATTATGATATAATATAACGGTTTACTGTTAATTTGTGAAATGTTTGAGATGACACCGTCAACGATCCAATTGTAAAGTCATCAATGTCCATCGATTCTATTTGCAAGGATGAAAGTCACACTCTTGGAGGTTAGTGGTGTAATTATTTATCCTCTTGTGACTTATTATATAATTGCATATAAGGAGATTTATTTTACATGATATCATTGACTCCTTTTGATTGTTAATTATGTGCAATTATATATAAAAGTGTTATTGTTTTCCCAGAATATTCTAAAATTAGAAACTCTATATAATTATTGATGATTCCTTTTTATATACTCCAATTTTTAAAAAATTTATCCTATTGAGTGGGAGTATTAATTTCAAGTTTAATATTTTGAGAGTTATATTCTGGATAAAATGCAATCCATTAGTTTATTTTAAATTTATTTTTTTAAAATGGATTGCAATTCTCCGTATATCATGTAATTAATGGACATGCTGATTGATGTGACAATACTTGACATGTTTATTGTGTGATAGAGAAGATAGTTGAATATTTGTTTAAATATTTTGAAAATCTTTTATTGAGAATGCAACTATAATTCTCTATCAAGTGGGAGAGTTTTACATGTCAACTATTTATAAATGTTTATAAAGACTTAAATTGAGGAAATATAGTCCTGTGTTATTTATAAAAGTTCAGGACTATTTTTTTTATATCCTCAATTGATTTAAGATTGAAGTCTTTTATTTTTCCGCTGCGTAAATTATTATATACTGAGTTGACTGTTTAACAGTAATGGTATCTCTCAAATGAATATTTTACCGCAATGAATGAATCGAAATATGTTAATAATGCAAATTAAAATATTGAGTTACTAATTTAGATGCATTTATATGATGCATATTTTTACCGAGTCGTGTTCAGACAAGAAATATTGATTCCTATGCAAAAGATTTCATGCATTGATATAGGCCGTTACCATCAAAGTGGGACCGCTTATATTATTGATTTGATGAAGTTTTCTTTGTAGTTTGAGGATTGATTTTTTTAATTATTGATTCCTATGCAAGAGATTTCATGCATTGATATAGGCCGTTACCATCAAAGTGTGACCGCTTATATTATTGATTTGATGAAGTTTTCTTTGTAGTTTGAGGAATGATCTTTTAATTATTGATTCCTATGCAAGAGATTTCATGCATTGATATAGGCCGTTACCATGAAAGTGAGAGCGCTTATATTATTGATTTGATGAAGTTTTCTTTGTAGTTTGAGGAATGATTTTTTAATTATTGATTCCTATACGAGAGATTTTGTACGTTGATATAGGCCATTACCATCAAAGTGGGACCGCTTATATTTATTGATGGAATTTTCTTTGTAGCTTGAGGAATGGTTTTAATTGTGACATGTGATTTTCTTCCTAAAGGTGATTATTTTATGTTATAATCAAAAATTAATTTGAGATGAAGTTATTGGAGGATGTATTGATCGGAGGAATTTGCTTGCCTAAAGGTGACAAATTTCAAAGTTCAATGTGTGCTCATTGATTAACTCATCTGAGGTTTTGACTGAGGATTTGACCTTAGTTTGTGCATTCTGCCTAAAGGTGATTGTACTATTATATTGGCCTTGTTGTGATAACTTCTTGATTTTGAGCTATATCTTGTCTTTATGATGATTAACTCATCTGAGGTTTTGACTGAGGATTTGACTTTAGTTTGTGCATTCTGCCTAAAGGTGATTGCACTATTATATTGGCCTCGTTGTGATAGCTTCTCGATTTTGAGCTATATCTTGTCTTTATGATAATTAACTCATCTGAGATTTTGACTGAGGCTTTGACCTTAGTTTGTACATTCTGCCTAAAGGTGATTGTACTATTATATTGGCCTCGTTATGATAATCCTAATGCATTATAGTTTTGATTCAATAAGAAATTCCTCCACAAATAATTGTTATGTTTCCATTGAAATGTTGAACATCTTAAAATTATAAGAAATGGAAGCAAGATTTGGAGAATAAGTCTATGATTAATGCGGAGAGCACACTTGAATAGAAGGAACATTTGGGTAAGTGGGAGATAAATGACTACTTGATTGTCACACTGATCTTGTTAAAATTTTATATTAGTTGATCCCTTAATCAAGAGTCTTAGGTTCGTTGTTTTCAAGAGTAACATTGCAAACACGGACATTGTGAGTTCTTTTGATATGCTTGATTAGTGGGAGTTTGAAAATAACATTTGAATAAGTGACATATAATTAAGATTCTTTTGATATGCTTGATCAGTGGGAGTTTAAATTTAATATTAACTCCTTTACAATGTTTGAAATTATTTTGTGTCTTTTATAAACCAGAAACCATGATCAAGCACATCAAAAGTTATATATCAGATTTTCTGGCTTAAATTATTTTCAGCAATTACTGCAATTTTCTATTGTTTGACAAGCACATGTTGCGGCGCCATTGTATGAACTTATGTGACCAAATCGGTTCAAGCTGTTGGAAACATCTATATTGGCGCGGATTTTTGTCTATTGTGCTCAGTTTTTATGTTGATCAGATTTTGCTGGTATCATTGGTTTCAATTGGTTTGAAAATTTAAATAAAGTTGTTTGAAACATTAAAGATGTACGATACCTTATTTGTTTCAATTGGTGAAGCTTCATTCTATAAGTAGTATTTGTTTTGTCTGATGGTGAAGCCATCTTTGGATGTAAGCTTAGACAAATAAAGCTTCAAATATTTATGCCTTATTTTATGGTTGAAATTATTTTGATCAAATATAAAAATATTATAGCTCAGTGTTATTGGGATCACTTAGTCGATGATCAACACTATTTTGGAGCTGAGGCATTATGTATAAACATAAATAAAAATTATAGCTCAGTGTTGTTTGGATCACTTAGCCGGTGATCAACACTATTTTGGAGCTGAGGCATTATGTGTAAACATAAATAAATTAAAGCTCAGTGTTGTCTGGATCACTTAGCCGGTGATCAACACTATTTTGGAGCTGAGGTATTATGGTATCTTAAGGACCGTGTAATTTCTTTGGCTTTGATGCATTTGAGAGAAATTATGTCTAAAATATTGGAGCTCGATGTTGATTAGATCATTATACCGTGGTAATCAACATTGTTTTGGAGCTTAGACTTGTGGTATCTTATGGACCATATAATTTCTCTGGCTTTAAGGCATTTGAGAGAAATTGAGGACTGATGAAGAAAATGATAGTATGGTTGTTGGATCACAGACATATCATTTTCTCGCTACACTCTACACGAATGACTAGTCGACGGAGTTCGGTGGTATTTGTAACCATGGAAGGTATTGTATCAATAATGATATAATTACCGCTATGATTCGATATCATTTAACTTTTGTTGGATGGAGTCTTAATTAGATGTTGCATCTTGGGATCATTGTGGCCACGTTAAAATATGTTATCAACCCGGGAGTCGTTTTCAAAATGTTTTCTTAAAATTAAATATACACAATTGATTTTGCCCAAGTGGGAGAATGTTAGAATATTTTCTAATATTTTGTGGGCTGCAATCAATTGTGGGTTTTGGTTTTATTAAAAACGGGTTGATGTTGTTGTGATCCATGTGATGATGCTTAGGCCCAATTAGTGTGATCAATAATAACGGGCTTTGTACACTAATTCTAATTCGTGTAGAAACAAAGTGTAGACCCAACCTCTAGTGTACATGATGGGTAGTATGGCTAGGGTTGCTATCTTATATAAATAGATAGGCTAGGTCCCCTTTGCCGTCACGTGATTTGTAAGCCGTCACTCTGGCTATATGCTTGTTTGTGGTTGCCCCATTGATAACCTCAAATCCTGGAGCTTGTGATTAGGCAAAGGAAGACCTTGTCTAATATATCGATGGTTTACGATATTCGTGATTTCCGGTAATGATTGTGATTCTCATCTCATAAGTAAGTGTGTTCTAATTTCATATAATACATCGATCTCTAAATTTTTAATTCTTTCAGGTTAAGGAATTTAATATCGCTTTACTGGGTAGTGGTATTGGAGGGTGAGGTCAGGAGAGGGCCGTTTGTGGAAGTAGGTGTTAGAACATAAATGCGGTGTTTTTAGAGGAGTTGTTAGAGAGGGCGCAAAAAGGCGTCAACGTGGTGGAAAGATATTTATAGTATTAGTAGGGGTCTTTCAGTGGGGTAGTTGGTTGGTTTGAGAACTTTTTATTTCGGCAAGTAGAAAATAGGGAGGTCACTTCTTTTTGGGATGATTCTTGGTTGGAAGAGGGGCCGGGTTACACTTATAGAGTGTTTTTCGTATTTGGTAGGGTTGTCTTTGAAGCCAGAGGTGTTAATTAGTTGGTGTTATCTTCCGCAAGGGCGGGGGATCGTTGAAGAGGGAGGGTGGAGTTCGAGACGATCTTTGTTTGTATGGGAGGAAGATTTATTGAAAGGTTGTTGTGCTCTCTTACAAAATATAGTTTTGAGCATATGAATTTATAATACCCATCCTGAAAAGATTATCTCTCCTACAAAGCAACACTCCTACACCATCTCTTTTTTGATTCTCATCGTTCTCACAATGTGTGGTGTGGGGAATTAAATGGCTAGGTGTTTAGAGTGTTCTTCATAACAATTCATTTTCACATGCTCAACAATTCAAAGGTCTACAGGCTTGCTTTTTGGGGATTAAAGATAGCTTCCATGTTATTTGGTTGACAACAATTTGAATGATTTGGAAAACTCGTAACGACTACTTGTTTAGTAACAAAACCTTTGATAGTAATTTTGTGCTTGATCAAATAAAGATTCAAGTTCGGTGATGGTTTAAAGTCAAGCTAAAGGTCTTTTAAGTGTGCTTTTCATTGTGGTATTAAAACCCATTGGTTGGTTTGAGAATGAGGGAGTTTTGATTATTCATTTCATGGTGTAGGAGTGTTGCTGCTACGGTTACAGCAACAAGCAAGGTGTTTTAGTGCTTTAACATGTGAATTTTTTTTTAAATACTCCTATACAAACAAAAAAAAAATACTAAAACACCCTACCCTACTTTTCAATTGTGAGGGGAACGCTCAATTGGGGAGTGGACGTTCATACACAGAACACGCCATCTACAAGCTGACGTTCATATGTAGAACGCGCCATTCTCATGATGGCGTCTAGTTTTAGGTTTTTTTTTTCCGTTTTTTAGTTTCGGTTTTTAACCGTTGCCTTAGAACAAAAACGCGGTGTCTTTAGGAGCAAACACAACACTTCCATAAAACAGTATCCATATGCATAACCCGCAATAGTTTTAACGCGTTCTCTAAAGTGTTCTATAAAATTCCATTTAATATTCATGATATTTTCTAAAAAAAATAATTAGACATTAACAAAAGGTAGACGGGCAACAAGTTGCGCCGCATATTCCATTTGATATTTACATTATTAAATACTCATATTATAAATATATTGATTAGAACTGATGATCAAGTACTAGAAAAATATGTTAAAATTAGCTTTTCATACTTACATATTGGTTAGAACTTAACTCTTCATTTATACACATTATTATGAGTATTTAATAATGGAAGGATTTCAAAGAACACTTTAGAGAATGCTTTGAAACCGTTGCGTGTTATGCATATGGATACTGTTTTATGGAAGTGTTGCGTTTGCTCTTAAAAGACAGTGCTTTTTTGTTCTAAGGCAACGGTTATGAAGGTTTCCGAAACTAAAAAACGAAAAAAAAACCCAGAACTGGACGCCATCTTGGGGATGCCGCGTTCTGCATATGAACGCCAGCTTGTGGATGACGCGTTCTGCGTATGAACGCTCACTCCCCAATGGAGCGTTCCCCTCACAACTAAAATGTAGGGCATTTTGGATTTTTTTTTTCAAGTAGGGTGTTTTGGTATTTTTTTGTTTGTACATGAATATTTAAAAAAAAAAAATCTTAACATGTTGTGCATGTTGTAACACGATGCTTGTTTCTAGTTTTTTTACAACTTGTGTGTGCACATCTTGTGGAATTGACAGGTTTACCTTTAGTGTGTGCACATCTTGTGCAATACTAGGGAAGTGATTAATATATATCTCTTCAGTTGCTTAAGAAAAAGAGTCTCCACTTATTTGGATTCATAATGCTCTACACATTAGGAAACTTTGAAAGTATCCCCAGGTAATATCCGCCACGGATTACAAGGCTCAGTCTGTTGTCACCATCTTCCAAAAGAGATTTTTGGGTAAGCCACTAGATTTGGTTTAGTGGTGAGGAGTTTGAATGATATGTCATAAGTTCGATCCTCAGCTCCGTTATAAACTAAAAAAGAAAATGAGATTTGGGGGCACCAAAACCCCTCCAATAATCGAAGCAAATCAATAAGATATGTATGGAAACAGAAGCCTTATAGGCACACCACCGATGAAGAGAAACTACATCCATGATAAAGGAAAGCTAGGACATACACATACGTAAATCACGAAGTCCACACAAAGGAGATCCGATGCTACTCCAAAATAAATTTCGACAAACGTTGCCAAGCTAAGTACCATCTTTTCTTTCAAAAAAGTTTTAACATCTATTTAGATATATACTTCCTCCGTTCCTATTGTCGTTTGAGAATCGTGTAACAATGTAATACTATTCGTATAATCTACTTTGATTGTAATTTTTTATTAATATATATATAATTAAATATTAACATATAATATGTTGCTCAATTTGTCTCGACAAATATTTTCAAAATATAAAATTTTCATATTTTTTTTATAATAGATAATTAAAGATATTAGTGATCAAAGTTGTGCATTGACATATATATGCATAAATTTAAAATCACAATTAAAAAAGAACGGAGGGAGTATCATCCCTTTAGTATACGTATAATAAATTCCATTCTATTTATAGGATTTCTGAACCGCCATGAAATAAAGAAGAAAAATCCCTTCCTTTACGTTGCGTGGTTTAAAATTTGAAATTTATCTATCGTATCTTTGCAGATATTGTTGTCAAACATGGCTTATGCAGATGATGATGAATCACTTATTGAAGCTGAGGTTTGCTTTCAATTGATTTGTGTTTGTAGATGCCTTTAAATCCTCTTGTTGTTCTTGATTACATGACCTCATTTTTTTTCTTTTTTCTTCCAGGAAGAGGGTTCGCAACCTAATCGAGATCAAGTCTGATTGATTTTGGCTGAGTTACTGGATTTCTTTTGTTTGAAATGTTTCTATAATTTTATTAGTTTTTCCCACAGGATCTTAAACCTCGATTTCATGGATCAGATGAAGTAGAATATGATGTATGTTGTATCTACTCTTATAGTAATTTGATTTGATTAATCATGTTGTCTCTATTTATAAGATGAAATGACGAGAAAAAGGTGCTTTTATGATATGGACTTGAATTTTATTTTCCACATTACAGGATGATGATGTTGTTAATACATATAGAATTTACGGAAATGTAGTGCAGCTGCTCTAGATATTCTTTCTAACGTGTTTGGAGATTAGATTATTCCCACTCTGATGCCTATTGTTGAGGTGATTTACATCCCCTTGTTGGAATGAGTTTGTTGAACTGGTGCTATATCAATTCAAATTTAGATTGTATACATGTAAACATTGTGTTAAACATGTGTATGTATAGAAGACATTCTTAGAATTGGGAGTTGACCACAACTATCCCTTAATTTTGGATGTTGAATGGTTGTATAATTTGATGATAGTGTTGCAAAGTTATTGTGAATTGTTTTGACTTTAATTTAAATTTTGGATTTTGAATGGTCATATTAATAATATTACTATTTTGCTTTAATACTATTTGCCTTAACTCACATGTTGAATGCTTTAGAAATTTGTAGTATCAATTTTGGATTGTGTTTATTATATGTTTATATATATATATATATATATATATGCAGATTATACGCAGGTACATGGGTTAAACAAATTCTCACGATTTTTTTTAAAAAAAAATGAAGATTTTACATCAGTGATTAGTTTGGAAGATGTGAAAAGTGAAGCTTTTACATCTGTTGAAAGCTTGACCTTTACATCAGGGGAAAACTTTGGCCAGATGTAAAAAATAATTGAAAAAGTGCTTTTCACATCAACTGACATGCGAACCTGATGTAAAAAGTGAACATTTTACATCAGTTGGGGCCAGATGTAAAAAGTGTCCAACTTACTATATCTCGTAAGTTTACATCTAAAGGGGGCCAGATGTAATAAGTACTTTTGGCCAGATGTAAAGAGTCAAATTTGTAGTAGTGTCAAATGAATAGATAAGTGTTTCGTCCCTTGATCTATTACTTCTCCGTTAAAATTAAATATTTCACTTCCTTAAACCTTATGACAACGGACAATATATTTTTATAGTTTAGAAAATCGCCGACTTATTTTGCAGGAAAAAAGACATACATATTAGTGAGACCGTCATAAAGAACTTTCAAGTCCTTAATATTTTCATAGCAAGGACTTGGGGGGCAACTGTTCTGGACCAGCTAAAGCCAATACACACCAATATCCAATATAATGGGATAAGAATAACATGTGGCATCAACGACCACAGAACCAAGTACACGAGCACGGATAAAGGACTCTCGCGCTCCTCACATCCATTTACGTGCTCGCAACAAAAGGACAATCCATGTGTTTTTTGTGGCTGATCCTCTACACAATGGGGACCCCACTATACCGTAAACCCTAACATTCTCCTATATAAGCATTTATATATCAATCACAAGGTATGACATCTACGCCTCAAATTAACACCCTGTTTGCTCATTTAAATACTGACTTGAGCGTCGGAGTGCTAACATTTATGCAGACACCTTCACCCCCCCCCACACACATAAAGCCAAGAAATCACCAATCATCATCAATTATGAGCTCTACCAGTTGGATCATCACCTTCAAAGATATTCATATCTGAACAACCAATTCAGATTTAGTTGGAGAATATGATATTTTCGTGCACAAGATATTCAATTCAATGTCTAGCATTCCTATTTTTTCTGCATAATTTGCATAATTCTAGTTATAGTAATTATCTTGAGCTATTGAACAAGATTATACTTTTCCATTAACCACTTTATTAGTATTACCTTGTTTTTAATTGCCCATGAGCTAGAGAATCAAATTATACTTTCTATGTGTTGCCTATGCAACTTAATCTAAGAGTATTATTTTTATATTCAGCGGCGGAGCTCTTAAAGAGCTAGGGAGGATCATGGCCCGCTTCAAGTTTCAAAATTTTCATTTTTTATACTTTCCTCGGTTTAAAATTTTTGGTTCTTTTACCTTTTTAGTTTTGTCTAAAATCTTTAGTCTTTTTAAAAAACCAATGCACAATTAATGATACTTTACCATTTGTACTTTTACTAAAGCTAAAACATTAATTAAAAATATTTTCTCTTTCTTAATAAAGTAATAGTGAAAATGACTTAACTTTTTAATCTTTATCATTTATTAATCTCTGTGCAAAACTCTAACAGAACTAAAGTTTTGAGCGGAGGGAGTTGGCGCATATACACACACATATCTCTAGTTTAAGACTATATTTTATATATATATATATATATATATATATATATATATATATATATATATATATATTAATTGTAGACAAATTGAGTGAAGTGACTGAGTGGTAAAGAAGTTCACCTTTTATGTGAGTGAGAGTGATGTTAGTTTGATCCCTTTACATGACATTTTGACTTTTTAACACTATTTTTAACAAAATAAAAATACTATAATATCAAAAAACGTGAGATTTGAATCCCAATTTTGCAAGTAAAATTAAAATGAACCAAACTATTATACCATTAATGATGAAAGATACATTATGGTGAAAAAAAATATTTATCTACATAACTATATTGCAAACATGATTTTCTATCGATGTTTTTTTTTTTACAAATACGAACCCCCACCCACAGAAGAAACAACCTAGTTTTGGTTTTTTGCATTGAAATTAGAAAGTATAATACTTATAAAGAAACATTTTGATACATATATAATAAATATTTGACAAATAGGATTAAAATATTATTGCCTAAATTTGCAAATTTCTTGTGAGAGACAAAAACGGATTTGTTTCTGTTAAATCATTTGGACAAAAATCAATATCATCACTGTTAATTACAATTTTCCATCATAAGGGATGCTCCTACAATATATAAATAGTCTTTCTTTCTCTAATTCTACACAACATCGTTCTAGCTTAGCATTTGTTTTTATCACTTTTGCTAATATTGTTTTTCTTATTTCAAAGATTCAAAGATGAAATTATTGTTTGCTCTTCTTCTAGTGTCTATTGCTTCACCTAGTTTGTGCTCTAATACTCCAAATGCTTTCGATATTGTTAAGTATGGTGCCAAGGGTGACGGCCAGACTGATGATTCAAATGTATAATTTTTTTTTGTTATTGTTTTCATGCAATTATATTTTATCCATGAGATTTTTGTTTTCAAATCTAATACATTTTTCAAACTTTATATGAAAAAAGGCTTTTCTAAAAGCTTGGCAAGATGCGTGTAGTTCAACTGAAGACACCCCAACACTCATTGTACCTGAGGGAAAAATATTCATGACGCAACCTTTTACATTCCAAGGTCCTTGCAAATCCACAACCATTAATGTTGTGGTAGGTTATTAATTTTCATTTAAATGTCAATTTATTTTGTTGGACTAGTACTATACTAATATTATTATGAATCTATGATCATGCTTAATATTTGATTGGGCAGATTAATGGAAATATCACTGCTCCGGAAAGTCGTGAAAATTGGAAATCGGACAGTAATGATCATGATTCATGGATCACATTCAATCACATAAGTGGGCTTGTTGTGAATGGAGGTGGAACACTTAATGCTCAAGGTTCTTCTTGGTGGGACAAGAATGAGGCAAGTGATAGGCCAACGGTAAGTTTATTCCATTCCAGTAAACTATATGGCAAATTTACCCAATTTGAGTCTTGTATATAAAGTGTATAAGTAATTAGTTATTTGATATATATAACATGTATGTGCAGGCTGTTCGTTTTCTTGGGTGTGATAATCTAAAACATGGCCCATTGACACACCTCAACAGTCCAAGAAATCATATAAGCATAACTGGATGTGATGGCGTTTTAATTTCTAATGTTAATTTAATTGCACCAGAAAAAAGTCCCAACACCGATGGAATTGATATATCATCATCAACTCAAATTGTCATTGAACATTCAACCATCTCAACTGGTTCAACTCTAAATTGTTCTTTATCAATATATATATATATATATTTATTTATGTTAATCATAAGTCATAATTTAGTCAATTAATTAGACTTGTTTTTTTCCTTTCTCTCCCTACTTATTTGATTTGCATTTTTATCTTATTTATTGTTTATTATAGGTGACGATTGTGTCGCCATTAATAGTGGTTCCAAATCGATCAACATAACTAACGTTAATTGTGGACCTGGTCATGGCATTAGGTCAGTTGTTCAATTCAAATAATTTTATGTTTTTAATTTTTGCATTATGTTATTATTCGTCAACAACATTAATGAAACTCTAACCTCTTTGGGGTGTGTTGGTGAATATATAGTGTAGGAAGCCTTGGTAAAGACGGGGAATATGCTACGGTAGAAGATATATACGTGGCACACATTACGTTCACTCGATCAACAAATGGTGCTAGAATCAAGACATGGAATGTATGGATTGATTATAGTTAATTGAATAATTAATTAAATCAGTTATCTTGGTGATTGAATCATAATACTAATGTGTAATAATACTAATGTTTTGTTTGTGTTGTTTAAATTAGGGAGGCTCTGGGTATGCGAGGAAGATAACTTATGAAAATATTACACTTGTTGAAGTGAAGCACTCTTTGATTATTGATCAGAAATACACTGCTCTAAAATCTGCAGGTGGAGCAGTAAAAATCAGTGATGTTACTTTTCGCAACTTTCATGGAACCACAACTTACAACACTGCAGTTGAACTGAATTGTGCACAAATTGGTTGCACTGGCATTGTACTTGACGATATCAACATAGTTGGTCTTAATGGAGAGAAACCATCTTCATTGTGCAATAATGCACAAGGGTCATGCTCTTCCTGCAATCCAACTGTTGAATGCCTTGACAATTAACTTTGTGAAAAATTGAAGAAAAGAAAAACAATTTGACTCTTAAAATGTCAAATGTTATTTAAATTATGTCTTTTAAATACATGTGTAAATGACATTGGCAAAACAAGGTTAGTATTCATCACTTTCTATTGTGATCCGAAACTCTATTTTTGTATAAATTTAAAAATAATGAAATGAATATAAGGGTTTCAATATGTTAATAGGTGATTTCATTTTATTAATATATGTTTTCAATATTCATTATGATTGCAATATTTCATTTTTTTTATAAATGAATAAAGGGTTAATAGCAATATGTGTTTATCTCCTGCAATGTGGACGAGTTTTAGATTACTCCCCCATAATTTATTTATTTTCGATTACCCCCTTGTAATGTGAAGATTCTATAGTTTATTCCTCTCATGGAATATGTTGACTTAAGATTATGTCATTTTACCTCTATAATGTTAGTGAATTTTGGTTTACCCCCCTCATTGGCCATGCCACATCATCACTTATATGGGATCTTAACTCAACATATTCCATGAGGGGGGTAAACGACAAAATCTTCACATTACAAGGGGTAATAAAAAAAATAATATTACAGGAGGTAAACCAAAACTCGTCTGCATTGCAGGGAGTAAACATCTATTATCCCATGAATAAAAGAATGAAGTGACAGTACCGTTAAGTTTCTAGACCTCCATTAATAGATTTAATGATTACAAAATTTTAAATTCAAACTAAGCAATATGTTAATCTCGAATATTCTTTAAATCAAAATCAACATCTTCGAGATACATCAATTGGAATTGGAAAGATAGAAGGAAAATGCAGCAAAGAAGGAGCTTTCCAACCAAAATTTAAACTTAAACAATAAATGACGATTGGAGCAAATGATTTTCGAAGGACAACTGTTATACACGTGTCATACACGCAAGATCGAAGACAATTATTCAGTTTTCATATCTCTCATAAATATGAGAAACTTAGGTTGTTTTAGGAAGTTTGTTTCCATGAGAGAAAAACACTGTTTAAAACAGAAACACACTGCCTAAAACAGAAACACACCCACATGGTAACACAGAAAACACACAAGGATACACGTCTTACATGGCTGTAAATCTCAATTGATGTTTGAAACTCAATTTATACTAATGCAATTTACAATTTATAACAAATACACTAGATTTACTCAAAGACGCTAAAATCCTTAGAAATTTTATTAATTGTAAACCTGTTAACTGAAGAACCCACACATGATTCAATCCAAATCCTAGATTACCCGAAGATTCATTATGTTAGAGTGAAAAATTACACCACTACCAACAAGAATACTTGACCAAAAAAACAATTGTTCATTTATTGCAACCTATAACTCCTTTTTGTAATTGATGTTTTTTGATAGATAGACGAAATTAAAATAGTCATTGGAAACTCACACATAAGTGATGTGACATCGTTGTTCACTCCTGAAGCTTCATTATGTTGACTTCTAGCAGACAAGGAGACCAATTTCAAATAGTTGGAGCAAAAATATGTTGTCTCTCGCTGTAAGTACGCCTTACATATTGAGCCTTCCACTCTTGCCTTGTTTTTCACTGTCCGCTTAAAATCACCCATCATTCTGAAGAAGAAAAATATGAAGGAACAACTTTTAATAAATGTGAAATATTAAAGAGAAAATAATTAAAATATCTATAATGAATACAAAATACCTTTCAAATGGATACATCCATCGAAGTTGAACTGGACCACCAAACTTTGCCTCGTACGGGAGGTGAATTGGAAGATGCTCCATTGAATTAAAGAATCCCAGTGGGAAAATTCTTTCAAGTTTGCATATGATGATTGGAATGTTCTCATCCAATTTGATCAATTCATCATGTTTTAATTTGTTGGTGCATAAGCCCTTAAAGAATTGACTTAATTATGTAAGTGGTTTCCATACAAGTTCAGGCAACGAACTAAATGAAAATGGGAGTAAGCACTCCATAAATACGTGACAATCATGGCTTTTCATCCCATGCACTTTCCCTTTGTTAACATTCACACATCTAGCCAAGTTTGAAGCATACCTATCGGGCATCTTAAGCTCCTTAATCCATTTACAAACCTTCTTAACTTCATCAGAAGAAAGACAGAAATTGGCCTTAGGCTTTGTTATCTTTCCATTGTCATGTCTAACCAACTCCAAGTCGCTACGTTGACAAATTTCGGCCAAGTCCATTCTTGCCTTTTCATTGTCCTTTGTCTTGTCCTTAACATTCATGACTGTGTTAAACACATTGTGAAGAAATGTTTCTCAATGTGCATCACATCTAGATTATGCCTTAATAATTATCTTTCCAATATGGGAGATCCCAAAATATGCTTCGTTTAGACTAATTGTGAGTAACCCCATATCATGATATTTTAGAAAACTTGATTATCGGTCACTCTTGGAAAATCACGAACCCGACACATTATTTCCTCGCCTGTCAATATAGGAGGCGGCTCATCCCTCACAACACTATTTTTGGTGAACCTTTTTTTATTTCTTCGAAAGGCATGATTAGGTGGTAAGAACCTATGGTGACAATCGAACCATGAACTTTTGCCTCCATATGTCAATGTAAAAGCCTTATTGCCACCCATACAAACTGGACATGCCAACTTACCTTGAGTAGTCCACCCAGATAACATACTATAAGCGGGAAAGTTGTTAATTGTCCACATTAATATTGCCTTCATTAGAAAGTTTTGTTTTGTGGAGATATCATAAGTCAACTCTCCATCACTCCACAACATTTGAAGCTCATCAACTAATGGTTGCAAGTACACGTCAATGAGTGCTTTTGGGTTAGATGGTTCAGGTATGAGGCAGGTCAAAAACATAATTGGTTTAGTCATGCATGAAGTAGCAAAGTTTTTCACAAGAAAGGGGGGTTTGAATTGTGAACCTTTAAAAATATTGCCTATAAAAATGATCAACCACAATATACTTAAAGAATATTATTAGATTATTAGTTAAAACAAATATTCAAAAAGTGTTGCTGACTGGAGAACGTTCTCCCAACACTCTCTGACAGTATATAGAAATGATAACTTGTGATTTGTGTGATAAGTGTTTGCTTAAATTAAATCAGAGTAAGGGAAGAGGATGCACACAAACAATTTATCCTGGTTCACCCAAAAACTTGGGCTAGTCCAGTCCCCACACTCCTTGTGAGATTGTCCACTAAGAGATGCTAATGATCTCAAGTTACACTTCCTTTGATCTTGATCCAAGACCAACAATTCTTCTAAGCCTTACAGACTTGATCTACCTAAGCCTCACTGACTATGAAGGTGTCACTCAATTAGTAGTTACGTACTAACTTGAGCCAAGGTTACAATGATGGAAGATATGGTAATAAAAGCGTATGCACTCAATACACTTTTGAGAAGCTTTGAAAATGGATGAAAACTCTCAATACACTCAATGGATATTCTAATCCTAGATGAATAAATTACAGATCTAAGTGAGAGAGATAAAGAAGAGCTTTTAATAAAACTTGTATCACAAAGACAAGTGTTAAAATGTTGTTGTGAAAACTCTTGCTCTTCAAAGTTGCCAAAGACCTCTATATATAGTTGAATGATGATCAGGGAGTCTTGGCCACGAAGTATATCCGTTAGAAGCTTGAAAATAATGGCTAGTAGCTTTGTATTTTGACAGCTCGTATAATTTGAAGAAAACTGATCAGTCTGAGATTGATCTCCAAAGTTTCTTCTTCTGAATTTTGAAAGAGGAGCGTATGATGAACTGTTGTTGAGCTGTAATGTTGTTGTATGTTGCTTAACAAGCAAGTATAACCGTTGTGCAACTTTTGGATGAACTTTGAACAGCTGTATGTGAGCTAGTGTCACTCCAAGTAAGTATTTTCTCTTTCCAGCATTGGTCTGAGATCGTTCTCCAGGAACTGGACGTGAAAGAACATCTTTCTTTTATGTAGAAGAGCTGATACATATAGAAACCAGCTGTAATGGATAAGATCAACAATGGTAGGCTGTACTTGATGTTTCAAAAAGTCCTTGTTGCAAGTACAAGTGTCATAGAGAAAGAGAAACAACATTGGAGAATGTTCTTTCTTTATTCATTTCAAGTACAAGTCAACTCAAGTTCATGTTGTGTTGTCTAAATCTCCATGATTAATGAAAATTCAGTCCAAGTAATATGTGGGAATGTTTCTTTGGACAGTTGATCATGTGCATATGCTTGAACCTTGAATTTGGCAAATGTGGTAACTTCACTAGTCATCCAAATATTTCATGCCTTAAATGAACTCTTGAACTGTAGAGATCTTGTGAGTTAAACCCAAGATAAAAGTGTTCATTTGTCTTGTACATGGTTGACTTATCCATAAGTGCTTTTGCATTGATTGTGTGAAAATGGATGTTGCGCAGGTTTCAGAGATCAATCTGAGACCAATCCTGAAGCTTTTGTTTTTATCAAAATAAAAACATGATATTTGATCTAAAAGCTCAATTGTTCCTAGCTTAATTAAAACACTCAAGAGCACTTTGTTAGATACCAAAAAGATTAGAATTACTCTTAAAACTAATTAAGAGGTTTATTATCTTTAAAACATCAAATTGAGATTTTGCCTCAACAATGCACAGTTCACGGGGGAGATTATATGGAGTCAAAATAACAGGCCAACAAGAATAAGGGGTTGAAGATGCCTGAATGTAAGGTGTGAAACAATAAGAACATAAACCTAGCCTCACATTTCTTGGTTCAGTCGCAAAGCCTGGATACATCAAATCAAAATGCTTCCAAGCTTTTCCATCAGATGGATGACGTAAAACTGTTGAACCTGAACTATTAAGGTGGTGTCATTTAATTTGTTTTGCAGTTTCTATTGCCGCATACAATCTTTTCAACCTAGGAGTGATTGGTATGTAGAACATTCTCTTAGCTGGAACGTCTTTGTACTTACCCATCCCAGAGTTTCGAGGAACATATCGTGGTTCGTTACAAAACCTACACTCTCAATCTGTAATTGTATCTTTGTAGTACAACATGCATCCATTAGCACAACAATCAATTTTCTGAGACTTCAAACCTAGCATGGACACCATTTGTTCTGCCTGGTAAAAATTTGTTGGCAATGAATCTTTTGAAGGACACACATCTATAAGCATGCTTGCAAAGAAATCAAGACACTTTTGAGGAACATTCCAATTTGTTTTGCAAGCCATAAGTTTCACGCATATTGAAATTTTGGATTTAGAAGCACCCTCGTATAACGGTTGGTTGACAGAAGTTAACAAATCATAAAAATCTTGAGTGTCCTTATTTGGTGGCTCTTCATTATTGTTTCCCGCATTGCCATTTTCCTCGTTGACCCCATCCTCATCATCGTTCCCCTCTTCTTCACTGACCTCATCCTTGTTGAACTCGCCGCCCATACTTTGGAAGTCAAAATTGGGCCCCAACGCATCCTCCACCATATGTTGCATTAATGTAAAGGGATCATCATTATTGATATGTCCACCACTACTAGGCACATTTTTTGGATCGATATGTGGGAATTTTTCACCATGATCTGTCCAATACCAATAATTTGGTTGGAATCCATGATTATACAAGTGAACTTTGATTTCACTTGCAGACAGCACAGACACACACATGCACATATCACATGGACATCTAATTCCACCCTCTTGCTTTACCTTACGACGTTGTTTTTCAGCCTTCTTTATGAACTCATCAACCCCTCTTATGAAGGTTGGTTTCAAGCCCCCCTACCGATGTCTATCATATACCCAACTACGCTCCTGAGGGTAACCATCCATTTTATGTAGAGGGACTTGAAGTTAACCAAAAGAAGGAACTAACATAAAAATCAGCAATATGTTCAAGACTTTACTTAAAGGGAATGTATTTCAACATTATTCTTCAAAATTTAAAATAGATTTGGAGCAATGAAGTTAAAGTTGAGATTTCATGCAGAACCGGAAAGGGGTAGTAGGATTGTAATACGTGAAATCATAACACGAATCATAAGATTCTACAAAATTCATAAAACTCATAATATTCATATAAATTAATACTCATGCATAAATTAGTGTTAGTAAGATAAAGAGAATCTTTAAATTAAAAAATTAATTAAACTTAAAAGTCATAACTGTAAGGATTGTAACCAATTGACATAATCTCAAAATCCTGAAATTATGAGTTGAATTAAATCAATATATTCTGAGTTCAAACTATGGGTGTTTATTGCAATAATCTGAGTTAAAATTGGATGGAAGTATTGGGTCCTTAAGTGTTAGAATCCATCCAAAATCTTCTTACGCAGCTCAGTGATAAACCAATATAAACACCTTATGACTTAGTAGCTTATAAAAAAAAACTTATGACTTAGCAATACATTATGAGTTGAAAAAACCAATTTATGGATCATGTTAAAACAAATATATCCATGAACAAGGATTCTTAAGTGATTATTTTTAAATACTACAATAATCACTTAGGCAGAATGAAAAATAATCTCAAAACAACTCAATAATCACTTATGCATATCAATGAAAACACTTTATTTCAGATAGCTAAAAATCTTTAAAAACCCAACCAAATCAAAGCAATGATTCTTAAGCTTCAACTTCAATTATCTATAGATTTAATGAGATATCATCAAAACCATCTATTTTTGATATGTTATTAGATGACCATCTTATCTCTCTTAATTTTTGTTTTTCTGAAACTGCAAACAAATATGGCAATTGCTCTCACCAAGAAACAAGATGTAATTTTAGAAAGGCAAAAAAGAGGAATCCAATGAATCTTTATAACATGATACGATTTAATTGTAAATTTGTCAATTAACATTCATCTTTTAAGTTACAGGGATGGAACTTAACATCTTAATAATGGTTCAAACAGTTGATGAATCTTTAAAAGAGGAATAAAATGAAAATTAACTACTCCCTCCATCCCAAAATATAAGCAAAAGTTGGTCAACAAAAGTGAATGTATCCCAAAATATAAGCAAGAGTTGGTTAACAAAAGTGAATGTATTTGGTCCAAATTTTGAACCAAATACATCAAGTTTATTTGACTCACTTTTACTTGGGACAGAGGGAGTACGTTACCAGAGAGAGTAGGAGATGAGAAGTGGGTCGAGTTCGTTGAATAGTTGAGTTTCTTTGTGGAATCGTTGAAATTAGCGGCTGGAATCGTCGAGTTTCTTTGTGGAATCGTTGAATCGTTGAGTTTCTTTGTGTTGAGACGGAAGTGGGTGGTTACTTTGTGAATCGACAGAGTTCTGGAATTGTGGAGTGTGCGTAGCTCAATTTATCTTTGGTATAGTATGGATGGAGATAATCTTCGATTTTTGATAAGTTGTTTTCTTGTTATATTTTTAAATAAAAGTAAACAAATTGATCTACTGATATCAGTCATTTGTTTTTCTTGTTATACATGGTTAGGTAGGCACACTTAAAACATATACATATTTAATTCTATTATTTTTAATGTTAAAACATACACTTCAAAGCAAGAAATAATAATTTGTTAATTTTATAGACGGCATAGTCTGTTGGAACGAAATGAATTTTTATTTGAAAAACACTCTAAGATTTTGATGATAACAAAGTATTAAATGAATAATTGGAATTTCTAATTATTGATCTAGTGTGCAGGAACAAAGTATAACATTTTTACACAAGATCATTTTCTTGAGTTCTGATAGAGATCTTTTTGGAGCCTCTGAAGTATACCGTCTGAAGACTACTAGAGCCTCTGAAGCTAGTTGAACTCTGAAGACTGCCAGAGCATCTGAAGACACTATAAGAAGTTGAAAGTTCATCATATCCAAAAGAAGCATACTCTATTTTTCAAGAAACCTCGTACCTCAGAGAAAAGCTTCTAGGATGTTCTTTTAAAGGATGACAGCTCATGGTTAAGGAATAATCAAATAGTACAACAGTCTTATCCTCAACCTTATCATCAAATGGAGCGTATAATACATTTCTGTACTATCTTTACTCAAAATGATGGAGCGTTTTGACAACGTTGGAGTAGTGGAATTGATTTACTTCTTTTGGAAAAAGAGAATCAATTTCATATCTTCTAGAATCAACAGTTGTGTTAGTGTTTTGTATGTTGGTCTCATTTTGCGAAAACAAGTTATAGCAAGATGTTGGACCAGATGCCGTAGCATGTGGGTACATCATCTGTCTTGGCGGTAATCCTCGCCTTATTTGTGCGCCATATCTTTGAAGATTCGCCTAAGCAATATTTTCGTCTTTCCTTATATACCAAGACACACGTTTTCATTGAGGTTTTATAAGGCGGCTGCACCAAGTTATATTTTCATAATATGCTACGCCATTTATGGAAACAAGAGATTTGATTCAAGAATACTTGTGCTGAACTTCTCAATATACCAGCTGTGTTTGAAGGCCCAAATCCAGTTGGGTATAGGTTATAAATAGAATCTTTGTAACCTAGTTTTGTAACAAGCCGACAATGTAATATTATTAGGGCTTAGTCGTGTAGCCACTCTCTAGGAGAGTCGGTGTAAAATTGAACCACTCGGATTGTGAGTTGGTCACTATTGTCATTGGAGGAAGCTTGTAAGCAACTCCAAGTTTGTGTATTATACCGAAGCCATTGTTCATCATAAATATAGTCTTTAGGGTTTCGTGTCATTGTGAGCCTTTCTTGTGGATTCTATAACACAAGCTAAGGACTGAATGTGTTATATGAGTTAATTGTAAGGTTACTCCTAAGTTGTGAAGTACGGAAGTAACTGTATGTGTCTTACTCGAAGCTTTTAAGCAAGAGTAACTAGTGTCTCGTATTATGTTCCAACATCATATTCAATATTGTAAGAACAACACTATTTGTGTTGGTTGTAGGGAAGTGAGATGGGATCTCATATCTAGGAGTTCCTAGGTAGAAGTTGCATTGGGTAGGGATTAAGTGAGGAGTTGTAAACGGGGGAGTTTAACTCTGAATTAATACTGCTAATAGTGGATTTCCTTCCTGGCTTGGTATGCCCCAGAGTAGGAGAGTTGCTCCGAACTGGGTTAACAATTTCGGTGTGTTCTTTAATTTCTGCAATTTATTTTTACCTTGTCTGTTTTGTTCTGTACTGGTACGAGATGCTGAAACATCTGTCTTAGCATCACGTTATTATAAGACAAGTGCTACAGCTTTGTATACGACATCTGTCAACACTCGCCAGAATTTCAAGTTGTCTATCATCAAGAATCGGACCGGTCTTATCTCAACGTCAAAAAATCATTGAAGTATAAATAGAGGATTTACTTCTTTGATTTAAGTGTTAGTGAGTCTTGTATAAAGCTTAGATTATTAGAACACCTCTGTTTTACAAGTGTATTAGTATTGATTATCTGTTTTTAGATTGTAAGAAGTCTCTTGCTTGCCTGCTTGAGCATTTGTGAAGTCTCTTACTTGTGTGCTTAAGCATTTGGAATTGTAATCTTTAGTGATTATAGTGAAATCCCTTGGAAGTGCAAGGGGACTGGACTACTCTCGGTTTGTGAGAGGAACCAGTATAAATCTCTATGTGTTCATATCTCTCTCTCTCTCTCTCTCTCTCTCTCTCTCTCTCTCGCTCTCTTTCTCTGTGTGTGTGTTTGTAATTGTCTTGTGTTTATCTAGTTTTTCATATATCCGCTGCATTCTACTCAAAAAGCTAGAAAAAAAAAGTTTTTAACTTTCAAAACACAATTTAACCTCCTTCTTGTGTTTTTCACACCTTCATAGTCGTGGGTAAGTCGTCGTTACTTTCAAAATTACCCATAGCTACGAGACCACAAGTAACTGTTTGTGGGTAATAAAGGAATTTCTTGTAGTGATTATTTTAAATATAATTTTAAATAAATGCACCATTAATCTCTTATTATATGAATCTCAAACAAAAATCATAAGTATGAGAAAAATTGTTGGAATAATATATTTATCTGAAATAATAAGGAATAATATATTTCGAAAGTAATAATAATAAATACATCTAGAAATTGAATAAATTAATAAATTGGTCTCTGTCTCTTTAACTCGCTTTTAAATAGGTCTGTGACTCTTTCAATAACTTAAATTAAAATCAGGCTCTACTAAATGTTTCTTAATTTGGTTCCCATGTTGACATTTTTTCTAACAGCATTAAATACGTTGATGTGGAGTGTTAAGTGTACTATGAACAATGACATCACACATTTAAGACATGTAGTGTAGGGGTGATCATATCCGAACCAATCCAAAAGTAAAACCGCAAACCGAACCAATCCAAACCGAAACCGCAAAAAACCGCATTTAGTTTAAACCGCACGGATAGTTTTTCATCTAAACCGCATGGTTTGGTTTGGTTTGCAGTTTTCATTTTAGAAAACCGAACCAAACCGCAATACTTAACTTAACTCTATCAATTAACCCAAATTGAGTCCATAAAACAGTAGGCTGTGAAAACATATAATTTAACGCGATCCAAAACTATATTATTGTTATTAAAAATAAATTCTTAAATATATACAATTTCTGTATATGCATATTATATCATGTAAACAATAAATAAATTAAAATTTCCGATGTTTATTTCGTAACAAGTTGGTAAAATCGTCATATTTTTTATATCGCGATAAACCGCACCAACCGAACCGATCCTAACCGCGTTGGTTTGGTTTGGATTGGATGACTTTTTAAAAACCAACCGAACCAAACCGAACCGCATGTATTTTTATCTTGCGGTTAGGATGACTTTTTGACTTAAAACCGAACCGCACCGCGAGCACCCCTAATGTAGTCAATGACAAATTTAGATCAATGACTAGTTGATAAAAAAAATTATATAGACATGAACTAATTTGACAGCAAGTTAAAGACAATGACAATGACATAGATTTATTTGTCAAGTAGCCTAGTGGCTAAAAAATTCACCTTAAAAGCGAATAAGTGAAGTGTCCCGTGTTTGAACCCGAACTCCTGCACATATAATGCGATATCCCTACCAACTGAGCTAAACTCATGGGACAATGAGATAGATTTATTTGACAATCTGTTTATATTTTTTATTAAGATATGTAGTAAATGAGTTGGTGACTTTTGTTTCTCATGATTTGTTTGTCTCGTAATTGGACCGCCTCGTTTTCAAGTTTAGAGTCTACAATAACAAAGATAAATTTTCTAAATATTTTACCTCAAATCTCACATACCTACTCTACAAAGACAAATGCTAAAAACATTCTCTTTTCAATAAGATTTTTCACACTCATTTTATATTACCTGAACTTTATATAGTTTATACCACTTTATGTAGAATCGATTTATAAAATGTGGAACCTCCCTGAATTTTATCCATTAAAATAACCAATGGTAGAGAGAATATTAAAAATGTTAGTTGCTCAAAAGTTTATTATTATTAGTGAAGAAAATCAAACTTTCTCCTCCAACAGAGCAGTCCCTAGTTTTCTTTCTCCTTTAGGTTTCTTCTTCATTAAACTGTGAGGGTGTGGTTTTAGGTCATTTTTTTGGCTTAAAATCTCTCATATGCATATTTTTTTCTTCTCTTTTAATCTAATAAATAAGTGATTTTCACATAGATATAGTTTTTTTAATTGTTTTTGTGATTTCGTCGTCTGAGTGTGACATTGTATTGTTCGATGTCTTGATATGGCGTTGTTTCATTTTCCGTCTTGTTGTGGTGTTCGTTTAGTTCATATTGAAAGATAAGCTTCAATCAATGATTTGGGCGTCAATGTTGCAAATCTAGAAGCATGAATATTCTGGTCACTTTAATTTTAGGGTTAATGGGGTTTTATCCCCTGCAAAGTTGGCGAGTTTTGGATTATCCCACTGCACAATTTTTTTTTAGGATTATCCCTGTAATATGCAGATTCCATCAATTTGCCCCCTGCCTGCACAACTAGGCATGTGATGTGGACATAATCTTGACGTGCTATGACACGTGACAATTATTATTATTTTTTACTTTTTTTTAAATTGCCATGTGTAAAAATAATAATTGTTTTATAAAAATACAAAATTGAAATTAAAAAATTATTTAAAAAAATAAAAAATGATTTAAAAAAATTGAAAAAAAAAAAAATTTTTTAAAAAAATTAGAAAATTGAAAGAAGAAATAAAAAAATTGATTTCGAAAAATAATAAAAAATTAAAATAATAAAAAATTATTTAAAAAAAAAAATATTTTTTTTGACATTTTGATGTCAAAAACAATAATCAAATTTTTATTTTCTTTTTTAAAAAATTATTTTTATTTCAATTTTTTTTAAAAAAACAAATAACTTTTTTACACATGGCAAATTAAAAAAAAATAAAAAAATTGCCACGTGTCATGTCACGTCAAGATTGTTTCCACGTCACATGCCTAGTTTTGCAGTCAGGGGGCAAATTGATGGAATCTGCATATTACAGGGGGTAAACCTAAAATAAATTTTTGCAGGGGAATAATCCAAAACTCACCAACTTTGATGGGGGTAAACCCTCAAAATTTTATTATATTATTTGTAGGCATTTTGGAGCTGTTGTATGCTTGTTGTGATTTGTTTGAAGATTCAACCTATTTGTTTTTAGCGATGTTGAATTTGTAGTATTTGATGTACTCTATCAGTTATTGAGATGAATATCTTTATTTGTAGTAAGAAAAAAAAACCCCTCCTCTACTAATTATACTACACTAGCGGGCCACGCGCCTGCCTGTATCTAACTTATGTAAAAAAAATGACATGTCTTATATTATTGTGAGTAATAGCTTAATTTTAAAAATTGAATAGCTTAACTGTTTCATTTTGTGTTATGCAGTTATTATTGGGTTGGTGTAGTTTAGCAACCAAGTAACTAAGGGTAAAATAGACATTGCAAAAAGTCGACACCAAATATCCTTTTTAAATGTTAGTATAGAAAAAAAAATGACATGTCTTATATTATTTTGAGTAATGCAGTTATGTTTTTTTATTGTTATAGTTGAATGAAAGTTTTTTAAAGGGCAAATTTGAAAATATGAAAAATCTACACCAACAACTGCTTAGTTTTAAAAATCTACACCAATCTTCATCGATAAATTAGTGAAGCAATTTATTATTAGCAAGTACTCCCTCTGGTCCAATGTATAAGGAACAATTTGGAAATTTTTTTGGTCCTTTATATAAGAAACAACTTATAAATTTATGCTTTATTAATTAAATATTTCCATTTCTACCTTTATTAAAGGTTAGTCATTTCTATGTCATGCATTAATTAGATTACATATTCCCTATACAAAAAATATGGAGGGAAACAACAAGCACACTAAAAGGCTTGTGAATAGCAAAAGTCACATTGGAATTAAGCATAGTGGTGTATGTAGATAATTACAAGAGAGGATTATAAATTATACACCAAGGTTATTTTTGGAATAGACAAAAAGATTTAGAATTTTTAATTAAAAATATAAGGTTTTTTGGTCTGTGTGTTTTTTCTAAATTGTTCCTTATACATTGAACCGGAGGCTGTATTATCTTATAAATGTATGGAGGAGTATTCATAGAAAGAAACATTTTGATACATAATAAATATTCAACATAAATATGATTAAACTATTATTGCCTAAAATTTGCCAATGAGTGTCGATAACCGATTTGTTTGTGTTAAATCATTTAGACATAGAAATCAATACCATCATTGCTAATTACAATTTTCCATCATAAGTGATGCTCCTACAATATATAAATAGTCTTCTTTTCTCTAATTCTTACACACCATTGTTCTAGCTTAGCACTTGTTTTTATCACTACTTTAATTTTGATAATATTAATTTTTCAAAGATGAAAGTTTTGTTTTATCTTCTTCTAGTGTTAGTCATTGCTTCACCTAGCTTGTGCTCTAAAGTAGGAAAGTCTAATATTCCAAATGCTTTCGATATTGTTAAGTACGGTGCTAAGGGTGACGGTCATACCGATGATTCAAATGTATAGTATTTATTGTTATAGTTTCATTTTGATTTCATGCAATTATATTTTTAGCTGAGACAATTTTTTCCCAAATCTAATACATTTTTTAACCTTATATAAAAAGGCTTTTTTGAAAACATGGAAAGATACGTGCAGTTCAACTAAAGGTATCCTAACACTCATTATACCCGCAGGCAAAATAGTCATGACACAACCTTTTACGTTTCAAGGTCCTTCCAAATCTGCATAATGTTATGGTAGGTTATTATAAATAAATCAATCAAGCACACACACATGGTAGATTATTATATCTATGCTGCATAATGTCTCACTTTCTATCTATATATGTATAATGTATACCTTTATTTAATCTATTTTTTGTCAATTTGACTTTTTTCCTCATGCATTTATCCTATAATTAATTAATTTTTATTTAGTGGTTAATTCTTTTTTTTTTTGGTTCAAGTAGCCTAGTGAGTCATATGGTAATGAGTCATATGAGACAATTTTTGCTCGGAGTTTACTCCTTCTTATACATAATGCGATGTTCTTACCAACTGCGTTACAAGAATATGGTCAATTTATTTTGTTTAACGAGTATTTATTAATATTATTATGATCATGATTAATGCATTTGATTTGGCAGATTAAGGGAACAATCACTGCTCCACAAAATCGTGAACATTGAAAATCGGACAGTAATGATCACGATTCATCGATCACATTCAATCACATAAGTGGACTTGTTGTCAATGGAGGAAGAACACTTAATGGTCAAGGTGCTTCTTGGTGGGACAAGAAGGATGCAAGTGATAGGCCAACGGTAAGCTTATTCCATGTAAACTATATAGCATATCATATGAAAATTAAAATAGTGATAATATAATGAAAAATATATACATTTTGAGTCTTGTATTTAAAGCGGATAATAATAATAATTATTATTATTACTATTTCTGCGTAGGCTTTTCGATTTCTTGGATGTGATGATAATTTAAAACATGGCTCATTGACACACCTCAACAGCCCAAAAAATCATATAAGCATAACCGGATGTGATGATGTTTTAATCTCTAATGTTACTTTAATTGCACCCGAAACTAGTCCCAACACTGATGGAGTAGATATTTCATCATCAACCAAAGTATTCATTGAACATTCAACCATCTCAGCTGGTTCTATTCTATAGTATTTTCTATCATTATATATATATATATATATATATATATATATATATATATATATATATATATATATATATATATATATTTATGTTAATGTTAATCGTAGAGTCAAAATTCAGTAAATTAATTAATTAGACATTGTCCCTCTCTCTATCATTATATATGTGCAACTTATTATTTTTCTTATTTATTGTTATAATAATAGGTGACGACTGTGTTGCTATTAATAGTGGTTCTAAATTCATCAACATTACTAATGTTAAATGTGGGCCTGGTCATGGCATTAGATCAGTTGTTCAATTCAAATAATGTTATGTTTTTAATTTTTGCATTTTGTTATTACTTCATTAACATTGATGAAACTCTAACCTTTCTTGGATGTGTTTGTGAATATATAGTGTTGGAAGCCTTGGGAAACATGGGGAATATGCTACAGTAGAAGAGGTATACGTTTCAAACATCATCTTCACTCGAACAACAAATGGTGCGAGAATTAAGACATGGGAGGTAAGCATTTATTATATAGTTAATTCAATAATTAATTAAATCAATTATGTACTAATTTTTATTTGTATTTTTTGAATTAGGGATGATCTGGATATGCAAGGAAGATAACTTATAAAAATATTACACTTGTTGGAGTGAAGAACCCTGTGATAATTGATCAACAATACAATGCTTTAAAATATGTAGGTAGAGGAGTGAAAATCAGTGATGTTACTTTCCTCAACTTTCGGGGAACCACAAAAGATAAAAAGGCAATTGAACTGAATTGTGGGAGTAGGTTGCAGTAACATTGTACTTGATGAGATAAACATAACTGGTCTTAAAGGAGAGAGACCGTCTTCATCATGCAATAATGCACATGGATCATGCTCTTCGTGCAATCCTACTGTCGCATGCCTTGGCAATTAAGTTTATGAAAATTGAAGAAAAGAAAAACAATTTGATACTTAAAATGTCAAATGTTAGTCAAAGTCTAGTTATTTTATATACACGTGTAGATGACTCATGCGAAGCAGGGTTAGTATTCATCATTTTGTATCGTGACATGAAATTCTATTTTTTTTATTATTTTAAAAATATTGAAATGAATAAAAGAGTTTTGATCTACTAATAGGATCATATGTTGTCATTATATTTGCTCATGGCATTTTAATTTAGAAAGAAAAAAAAAACTTTTCTCATGGTAAGATCTATTTAATTTTTAATAATGACTTTTTTTTTTATAAATAATACGTATTTTTCTGAAACATTCATTATATATATATATATATATATATATATATATATATATATATATATATATATATATATATATGATTTGCTAACTTAGACCCACCTAAAAACATGAATGTCTAAATTAGCAAGGTGCACCTTTTCACTTTGGACAAAAAAAACCTTGATATTTAGTTATTGTACACTAGAAAATTGATGGTTAGTTAGGTACATTTTATTAAATATTGTGCACTCATTTGCTAACTTAAACCCACTTAATTATAAATATATGCAACCTAAATAAACAACCTAGAAATCAAAAAAGGACAAACAATTTATTTTCTAATTTTTTATGGAATATTTTCTAATTTATTTAAGCCTATGCTATTTGTGGTTATAAACATGAAAACTCATCACTCATGTACCAAAAAGAAAACCAGAATATATATTCAAATTCATGGCTTAATTAAAATCATTGATTCATGTGAATTACAGTTTTATTTTTTCATATTCCAATTTTCTTTTTTATATATGTTCCAGATTTTTTTAAATTCACGTAAGGCTTGACTATAAATAAGAAAACAAGCGTGACAATATTGGTTTTTAAAAAAATGATGAAATATGTTTTAAAAAAAAGAGAAAACGATGATTTTTCTTCAGGATAATTTTGTTGATTGATTATATGTGATTGGTAGAATTAATGTGATTGATTATATGTTACAGTTTGATGTTAAAGTTTGTTAATTTTAAGGAATTGTGTTTGGATTTTGTCCTTTTTTTATTTCCTAGGTTGTTTATTTAGGTTGCAAATATTTATCATTTAGTGGGTCTAAGTTAGCAAGTGGGTGTTAAATAATTTAATGAAACTTACTAAACTATCCTTTTTGACTAGTTTTGAATAATAAATATGAATGGTTTTTTTATCCAAAGTGAAAAGGTGCATCTTGTTAGCAAACCTCATATATATATTGTCGTGGTGATTTTTGGATATCGAGTTATTAATTAACTTCGAATCGCAATTTAATATTCCACCACCGATCTTTAATTTATCCGAGGGAAAGGGAAAAAATTCGAAAAAACCCTATTATTAGAGAACAAGGTTCGGGGGTTGGTTATACAAAGGGAAGGTATTAGCACCCTAAGTATCTATAGTACTCTATAGGAACCTCTCGTTTTATTCTATCTATGCGCTTAATTCATTTGCTTGTAAAAAATGTATAAGTGCGAAATTAAAGGGATGATAAAAATGCGTAAAGAATGATAAAGGAGAAAAAATGTTTTTGTTGATTTTATTGATTGAAGAGATAAATCTCATGCCTACGTACCCGAGGGATCAAACCACCGTAGTTCGGGATAAAAAGACGAGTAAATTTGTTTATTTGATTTTACGGTTTTGAAAATGGTTTTAAAATACCAAAAGCCAAAAGTGGCAAAAATGTGGATTTGATTGATGTTAATTTGTGGAAAAAAAAATCTATATGGTTAAATTGATTGAGATTTGATTATGAAAATAAGACGCGGATACTTGGTTTGAAATCCAAGTTTTGTTGAAAAAAATGTTTGAAGTGATAAAAATATTTTGATGTTTTTTCAATACTTGAAGCTAAATCAATGCGTATTTTTTGAAAGAGGTTTTGACCTCGTTTTTTAGAATAAAGCGACTAATTTTTTTTGAAGAGGTGTTGACCTCATTTTTTGAGAATAACACACTAATTATTTCTATTGGAATATTGGGTTCCAAATCACTAAAAGGGTGAAAAAACGTCGTAATAAACAAAAATTAGCGCGAAGACAATCCGTAATGATATTTTGATCAAAACGGTGTCTTTTCCCTCGGAATTAATATTCTAACGTTTTTTGCGGAAAGCGATAAATAAATATGCATGAGATGCGGTTTTTTTCATTTATAGTGTACATTTATTCCTAATCACATTCTAAAGTATTTGCGAGAAAAATAAATATGAAATGAATGCAACATAATGCTATGCAATTTTTAAATTAAATTTACACCAAAACCCTAAAATACATTCTAAAATTCTTGTAATAGAGATAAAAAAAAAATTAATTGATGAAAGCAATAAACAAACAATTAGACTTAAGTGAGTAATTAAATAAGCTAAAAAAATTTGTGATCTAAAGAGATCTTCCATATTAGTGAAAACACTTGACTCAAGAGCTTAAATAAGCTCTTGTTCAAATAAGCACTTTATTCACATAATCTAAAACAAAAATAAACAAGCAGGGAGGTGTAGAAGTAGATCAGAAAAAATAAAAGGGGTCCAAGCAGTAAAACAAACCAAAGCCCAGTCCAAAGAAAAACCCTTCTGTTCAAACAAAAACCAAAAAAAAACGTGGGATCAAGTTATGGCCGTCTGATGGATCAGACGGCCTTGATCTGCAACTAACGTGAAAGAAGATCCAGCATGTTAAATCACGATCAATAGGCTACAGGCGCGCAGGTGCACCGTAAGACCGTGCACCTGCGCGCACAGAATTACAACATGATATAAATACGAAAAAACCCTAAAAAATCAAACAGAAAAAACACTTCCTTCTTCTCTCTTACGGCGCTAATCTTCTTCCTCACCTCCCTCTCAATTTTTTCAGTGTTTTCTTAAAAAAAACAAACAAAACTCCATTGTTTTCCTTCTTCAATCTTAACACAAGTTAATCATCAAACAACAAATACATCATAATCCAAGACCGAATTCAAAATAAACACAAAAACAAACACGCATCGAGAGAAAAAAGAAACAGGGAATGGAAATGGAAAACGAAAAGCAACCTTTGATGCGTGCTTCGGTTCTACTTTTCTTCTTCTCCTTCTTTTAGTTCCTGGTTTCGATCTTCTTTTTCCCCTTTTTTGTATTCGGTTTCGATCTCTTTTCTTCAATCTCAGTTTGATTTGATTTGGTCTTGACGGTTTTGGATCCGGATTTAGCTTCTGGATCTGGATTTGCGGTTCACTTCATCTCCGTTTTTCTTCTCCTTGTTTCGATTTAACCTTCAGTTTCGGATTTGAGGTTTTGAGTTCTGGGTTTGAAGAATGATTTAAGATGATTTCGGAATAGTTTTGTATGAGTTTTGGATTCTGGGTTTGTGATGAGTTTATGGTTCTGTTTATGGTTTATGAATGGTATGATTTGTGGTTTTGATTTTGATTATTTGTTCTTTGTGAGTTTTCTGGGTTCTGGATTTGAATTTGCGATGAACAGATGATGAATTTGGTATTTTGTTTAATCTGGAAAAAAAGTTATTGCGGCTGATGAATCTCTTTTTTTGGGAACTGTGCAATTAATGGATATATACTGTGTCAGACCTAGGGTTTGACAGATGATTTTTCCAATTTGGACAAAATTGCCCCTTTGGGCCTGGACAAAAAAGAATCTGATCTGGACCTCTTTTAAAAATTGGCAAACACATCAAAATGGAAAAAATACACAAATAAACATTAAAATTAAAATAAAAATATATATATTAATAAATATAATAAATACGAAAATAATACATAAAAATAAAATAAAATCAATAATCAAAAATAATAATTAATAAAAGGAAAATAAAAAAGTAACCAAATAAATGAGGTATTTTAAAATACCTCTCTGCCGAAATTTCGTCAGAAACGAACAAAGAAAAAATCGTCGTAAAAAGACGCATAAAAACGATCGGTCAAAAAATGGGGTATGACAGATGCCCCTATTTAAGTTTCTTCCATCGGAGATAAAAAGAAAAAGATAATTTTTGATGATATTTTTGTTTTGGTTCGACGGTGGAAGAGACTTAAATACAGAGTACGCCATTTTTGACCGGATTGAACTATAAAATGCTATGATATGATGTTATGTTATGAATGTTATGCTTATGAGTGATATGTTTATGAGTGCTATATTTACAAAGTGTTTGAATGTAATGAAGATTTTTTGACGGGGGTAATGAAGACAGAAAGCGATAAAGTCCTGTATGCGGACAGAAAGCAGTAAAGTCCTGTGTGCGGACAGAAAGCAGTAAAGTCCTGTGTATGGACAGAAGTAAAGACAGAAAGCAATAAAGTCCTGTGTGCGGACATAAGCAGATAAAGTCCTGTGTACGGACATAAGTAAAGACTGAAAGCAGTAAAGTCCTGTGTGCGGACAGAAATAAAGATAGTGTCCACCAACATTGTGAGATGGTAAGGACACACCGAGGAAATAAATTGTCTGCTGACATTGTAGGAGAGCGAGACATGACAAGAATATGTATTTGTCTGGACCAGACGCACTGGAGATGACTTCTTTTGGGGAAATGAACTGTAAGTTTGCAGTTGATTATTTGCAAAATCTGCTACTTGGAATAAGAATGACGGAGGCATCTCTGGACCAGATATACTGGGAATGACTCTTTTTGTGATGATTTATGATTGATGGAGACATCTCTGGACCAGATACACTGGGGATGACTCTTTTTGTGATGATGAAGCAAGACACATGATGGTCAATGCAGTATGTATGAAATGATTTTGTTCGCATGTTGCATGTGAATATGAATGTATGTACACATATGTGAATAACTGTATGTAAGTATGTATGTATGATCATATGTATGAATATGTGGATGACTGTATGTATGTATATGTGAATGATGGTATTTGTATGATTGAATGATATTTGTACATGACCGGATGAGACAAAAGATTTGACTGGATAAGATGAGCATTGGGCCGACGTATCCGTACAACCACTCGGTAATTCCCCGCTGGGGACAGTATCGTTGCAGGTGAAATAAATCAGATCCTCGGGGTAAAACCCGGCATAGTATGTTGATCCATGGTAAGAATGATTGATTCTTGGGGTAAAGCCCATTGGTCAGAAGTCTGGCAGAAGTCGCCATTTCGTACACTAAGACTGAATATTTCTTCATGGTCTTGTTTCGACAGTCATGCTTTTGCTTTTTCTTCTTTTTTTTTTTTGAAAAAAATCCCTAACTTTTGCCTGGATCGCCTTTTCAGGTTTTCAATCCACCGGGAATATATTTCTTTTTTTGTTTTGCCCCTAATTTTTGCCTGGACCGCCCTTTCGGGTTTTCAATCCACCGGGATGCTTTTTTTTTTTTTTTTTTTGCCTAAGCCGCCCTTCCGGGTTTTCAACTTAGCGAGCTTTTTCTTTTTATTTTTCTTTCTCTCTTCTTTTTTTTTAGCAATGACTGTGTTTGCTTCGTTGAATCTGACCACTTTCGGAACAATGTTGATATATACTTGTATGACTCATGAATCTAAGAGATATGTTTGTCATCTATGTTTTTCAAAAAGATAGCAACTAAAAACTTTAAATTATTTTTGAGTTTTTTGCTTCAAGTATTTTAAATTGAAAGAGTGGAAAACAAAATTGCAGATAAAAATTGAATTCCAAATAGAGGGCACAGGCTCAAATTTGATTAATAGAATGGTAATTGGCGAAAAGCACAACCCCACAGATCGTTACAAAGATGAAAAATGGTAATTATGTGGGAAAGGTACATTAAACACAATGATCGCTATTCTCCCTGACAACTTTGAATTTGCAGTCTAAAATGCTGTAAGCCAGAAATACTCTGTCAATCGAGGTGCTCTGAGTAGGTGATGCCTGATCCGATGCAGTTACTTGTCTTATTCCTTAACTTTTGCATAGATCGCCCTTTCGGGTTTTCGACCTATCAGGATAATTATTTTCTGTTTATGTCTCTAATTTTTGCCTGGACCGCCCTTTCAGGTTTTCAGCCCACCGAGACGCTCATTTTTGCCTAAGCCGCCCTTTCGGATTTTCAACTTAGCGAGCTGTTCTTTTATTTTTTAGACAAAGTATTTCTTGACTGCATCGGCATTTACAGGACGAGGGAGCTCATCACCATCCATGGTTGCGAGAGTCATAGCACCACCAGAAAAGGCTCTTTTGACAACATACGGGCCTTCATAATTAGGCGTCCATTTGCCCCTTGAATCTGGCTGAAAGGACAAAATCTTTTTGAGCACAAGGTCACCTTCACGGAATTCACGGGGTCGAACCTTCCTGTCAAAAGCCTGTTTCATTCTTCTTTGATATAACTGTCCATGACACAAAGCTGCCATGCGTTTCTCTTCAATTAAATTCAGTTGGTCATATCTATTTTGGCACCATTCAGCTTCGGCCAACTCAGTTTCCATTAAGACTCTCATTGATGGGATTTCAACCTCTATGGGGAGTACTGCTTCCATGCCATATACTAGAGAGAAAGGGGTTGCTCCTGTCGAAGTACGAACTGAAGTACGGTATCCATGTAAGGCAAAAGGTAACATTTCATGCCAATCTTTGTAGGTGACCACCATCTTCTGCACAATCTTCTTGATGTTCTTATTGGCAGCTTCAACTGCGCCATTCATCTGAGGTCGATAAGGAGATGAATTATGGTGCTCAATCTTGAACTCGTCACACAGATCTTTCATCATTTTGTTATTCAAATTCGTCCCGTTATCTGTGATAATCCTGTTAGGAACACCATACCGGCAGATAATATGATTCTTGATAAAGCGTACGACCACCTGTTTGGTCACATTGGCATAAGACGCCGCCTCGACCCATTTGGTAAAGTAATCAATAGCCACTAAAATGAAACGGTGTCCATTGGAAGCCTTCGGTTCAATCCGGCCAATCATATCAATGCCCCACATGGAGAACGGCCAAGGAGAAGAGAGAACATTTAAAGAAGTTGGCGGTAGATGCATCTTGTCTGCATAAATCTGACACTTATGGCATTTCCTGGCATGTTTATAGCAATCAGACTCCATTGTCAACCAATAGTAGCCGGCTCTTAACATTTTCTTGGCCATTGTGTGCCCATTAGGGTGTGTTCCGAATGAACCTTCATGTACTTCATGCATCAACAGATCAGCCTCATGTTTGTCCACACACCGCAGCAGGACCATATCAAAATTTCTTTTGTATAACACCTCATCATTCAGGAAAAAGCTGCTGGACAATCTTCTCAGAGTTTTTCTGTCTTTGTTAGATGCCCCAGGGGGATATTCTTGCTTTTGAAGGAACATCTTGATATCATGAAACCAAGGCTTGTCCTCAACTACTTCTTCGGCCGCAAACACATACGCTGGTCTCTCAAGGCACCGAATACTGATGGTGGGTATCTCGTTCCGACGATTAACTCGATACATTGAAGATAGAGTGGCTAAAGCATCTGCCATTTGATTCTCGTCACGAGGAATGTGATGTAGCTCAACTTTATTGAAGAAAGTTAACAACCGTCTTGCATAATCTCTATAAGGAATCAAACCAGCATGGCGAGTCTCCCACTCTCCTTTGATCTGATTAATCACAAGAGCTGAGTCTCCATAGATGTTGATGTTTTTGATCCTTAAGTCAATAGCCTCTTCAATGCCCATAATGCAAGCCTCATATTCTGCAATATTGTTAGTGCATTCAAACTGTAATCTCGCGGTAAAAGGAATGTGAGCACCTTTAGGGGTAACAATGATTGCCCCAATTCCACTGCCATAGAGATTAACGGCCCCATCAAATATCAAACCCCACTGGGATTCAGGATCTGGTCCCTCGCCAAACACCGGTTCATCACAATCTTTCATCTTCAGATACATGATCTCTTCATCTGGAAAATCAAACTTGATGGGCTGGTAATCTTCAACTGGTTGGTGAGCCAAATGGTCTGCAAGAATACTACCCTTGATTGCCTTTTGAGTACGGTACTCAATATCATATTCAGATAACAACATTTGCCAACGGGCAATTCTTCCGGTTAGAGCTGCCTTCTCAAAAATATACTTAATTGGATCCATTTTGGATATCAACCAAGTAGTATGATTAATCAGATAATGTCGGAGACGTTTGGCAGCCCACGCCAAAGCACAACAGGTTTTCTCAAGCATGGAGTATCGAGATTCACAATCTGTGAATTTCTTACTCAAATAATAAATTGCGTGTTCTTTTCTACCGGTTTCATCCTGTTGTCCCAGCACACAACCCATGGATTCTTCCAGCACGGTCAAGTACATGATGAGCGGTCTTCCTTCTACTGGGGGGATAAGGATCGGAGGTTCCATTAAATACTCTTTGATACTGTCGAAAGCTTTCTGACAGTCCTCTGTCCAGATAATCCCTTGATTTTTGCGAAGCAGCTTGAATATCGGCCCACATGTGGCAGTCATATGGGAGATGAATCTAGAGATATAATTTAATCGGCCCAGGAAACCTCTGACTTGTTTTTCTGTTTGTGGAGCTGGCATTTCTCTGATGGCCCTGACTTTGTCTGGATCTACCTCGATACCCTTTTGACTGACAATGAAACCCAAAAGCTTTCCGGATCTAACACCGAAGGTACACTTGTTGGGATTTAAACGGAGTCGGTATTTCCTCAACCTTTGAAACATTTTGGATAAATACTCCACGTGTTCTTCCTCGGTACCCGACTTAACAATCATGTCATCTACGTATACCTCAATCTCTTTATGCATCATGTCATGAAAAAGGGTAGTCATGCCTCTTTGATAAGTTGCACCCGCATTTGTTAGACCAAAAGGCATCACTTTGTAACAGAAAGTGCCCCAAGGTGTAATAAAAGCGGTCTTCTCTCTATCCTCGACTGCCATTTTAATCTGATTATACCCGGAGAAACCGTCCATGAAGGAGAAAACCTTGGATTTAGCTGTGTTATCGACCAGCACATCAATATGAGGCAAAGGGAAATCGTCTTTCGGACTAGCTCTGTTCAAATCCCTGTAATCGACACACATTCTAACTTTACCATCCTTCTTTGGAACCGGTACTATATTAGCCAACCACTGAGGATATTCCGAGGTGATAAGAAAACCAGCATCAATTTGTTTTTGTACTTCCTCTTTGATCTTGAGAGCCATATCCGGATGGGTTCTTCTTAATTTTTGCTTTACCGGAGGACATTCTGGCTTTAGAGGTAAATGATGTTCCACAATTTCAGGATCCAGACCAGGCATATCCTGATATGACCAAGCAAAGATGTCAACATACTCCCTGAGTAAAGCAATCACCTTTCCTTTGACAGACGCTTCTAAGGATGCCCCAATCTTGATTTCTTTCTTCTCCTCTTCATTACCCAGATTGATCAATTCTATAACCTCTTTGTGGGGCTGAATAGTTCTTTTCTCTTGATCCAACAATCGTCTGATCTCATCTGGAATCTCTTCATCCTCTTCCTCTACAGCCTCGTAGACAGGGAACTCAAAGTTGGGAGAGGGCATAGGATCATTGTGTTCAACGGGTTTATTGATGCTTAGTCTGCATATGATTTATGATTGATTTCAATAAACAATAGTGAATGCAAACTTCTGAAATTGATTAAAGCTAAGAAAAAGGTGAAACTAAAAGATGTGTACATATTTTGGTTTTTTTTTTGTGTTACCATTTTTCATGAGAATATAAATAAAATAAAGTGTCACGATAAGAAAAATGACAATATACACATATTTTTTTTAAAATACTTGAAGCTTTAACAAAGCCCTATTTGAGTTTCACTTTTGCCTGGGGCAGGACAAAAGGATTTTTTTTTTTTGAAAAAGACAAAAATAGACAAACATATTACTTAGATAAAGGTGTGACAGAAGGGACATCAACAGTAACCCAATTGCGGCAAATTCCTCCAGGAGTCACGAAACAAGGTGGCTCTTCCTCATCTTCATGTTCAATGATAGCATTAGTCTCGGGAGGGGCATTGATAAATCCAGCCCCAAGAAAGACATCTGTGATGGGTTTATAAACCACATCCGGCTTACTTCTTTTCGTGGACGGAGTGCAACCCAAACCTCCTTTCTTCTGGCCTTCTGCCAACTGTAATAGACGTCCCCAATGTAAAGCTTCTTCCCCTTGCATCACCTTTTGTGCATCCTTCGCAGTTTTCATAGGTGCTCTGGCCTTTTCTGAACTTCTTTCCTCAATAGAAAGCCCTTGAAAGGCTGTACCATCTTCAATATCAGCACCGATATAAGAAAAACCTGACAGATGACTGACCAATAAGGCTTCCTCTCCGTTCACAATCACCAATTTTCCTTCCCGTACAAATTTCAGCTTTTGGTGAAGCGTGGAAGTTACTGCCCCAGCTTCGTGAATCCACGGTCGCCCCAACAAACAACTGTAAGATGCTCGAATATCCATGACTTGAAAGGTGATCTTGAACTCATAAGGGCCAACTAAGATAGGTAAATCTATTTCCCCAATTACTGATTTTCTCGACCCATCGAAGGCTTTCACGATTATTGCACTTGGTCTCAAAAGCGCACCACGGTATGCGAGCTTGTCCAAAGTAGTCTTAGACATCACATTCAAAGATGACCCGGTGTCTACCAACACGTTGGATATGGAATCATTTTTACAAATCACTGAGATGTGTAGTGCTAAGTTATGACCCCTTCCTCTTTCAGGGAGTTCCTCATCACTAAAACTTAAGTTATTGCAAGCTGTGACATTCCCCACTATGCTACCAAACTGGCCCAAGGTTACGTCATGGTCGACATAGGCTTGGTCCAAGACTTTCATTAGTGCCTCTCTGTGCGCATCGGAATTCAATAAGAGTGATAACATCGAAATCTTGGAAGGGGTTTGTAATAATTGATCCACGATCTTATACTCACTTCTCTTGATCATTTTCAATACTTCATCTGAGTCTTCATACACTCTTTCACTAGTCCTACTAGTATCAGGAATTTGTGTTTTTTCAACAGAACTATCAGTCTTTTCTTGAACAACTCCGGGAAGAATACGCCCGCTCCTCAGTATTTTGCTACTATCTGCAATATTATCCACGGATATCAAAGGAGGAATAGGTATTTCCACCCCATCCTGCAACATGGTGGCATCATACCTATATGGCACAGCTCTCAGGGACGTATATGGCATAGGCCCTGGCAAGCAGATCACTAGCGGGGTAACTGTGGGCTCTCCACTATTATAAATCATCTCAAGACGGTCAGAGGTATTGAATTCTGGAACTATAACGCAAATATCCTCACTCTTCTTTGTGACAACCAATTCTCCCTTATCCATCAACCTTTGTATGTCTTTCTGAACTCGGGAACAACCTTGAGGATTCCTCAAACATTTCTCACAAGTTTCATGATCATGGCTAAACAACTTTGCTTCGCACATTTTACTATGAATAGGTACCAATGGGGTTTTGACATCCTTTACACTGAGAATGGTGCTTGTTTCTTGGCAATCTTGGATGAAATGGACGGAGGACCCGTGATTGGGCAGCGGATTGTTTCGGACATTAGGATTTTCATCCTTGAAAGACAACACTTTATTTCGGATTAACTCTTGAACAGCTTTTTTGAGGGCGTAGCAACGTTCCACATCATGGCCTGGGGCCCCTTGATGGAAGGCACAAGTCAAGTCACTACGGTACCAGGTGGGTAGTACTGCCGGCACAGGTGGAGGGGGTCTCGTTTGGACGAAATTTTTGGCGAGTAGGGCGGGGAGTAGATCAGCGTATTTTATGGGTATAGGGTCGAATGGGGGATTTCTTTGGGTGCGATTGGGATAATTGTAGGGTTGTTGGGGAGTTTGTGGTCGAATTTGTGGCTGTTGTGGGTATGGTTGTTGATAAGGGTATGGATATTGTGGTGGTGCTTGGGTTATCTGTGGTTGAGATGTAGGTGTAATGGCTGAGACATGTTGGTAAGCTGGGTATCTAGGCTGGGGTCCTCCTTGGGCCACCATGCCGATCTCGGATTCTTTTTTCTTTGAAAAATTGTTGCCATATTTCTTATTAGCGCTAGTTGGAGCATTTTCTTTTATCAACCGTCCTTGACGGACTCCCTCTTCTAGACACATTCCCATCTCTACCATCTCGGTGAAACTTCTTGACACAATACCCACCATTTTCTCATAAAAGAAAGGACTTAGAGTATGCAAGAATAACTTGCACAATTCCTTCTCTTCTACCGGAGGACGAATCTGAGCAGCAAGCTCCCTCCACCTCTGAGCATATTCTTTAAAAGATTCTCTCTCCTTTTGGGCCAATGCTCGTAGCTCATCCCTATCAGGGGCCAGATATGAGTTGTAGTTATACTGCCGAATAAAAGCACTGGCTAAGTCATTAAAGGAACTGACGTTTGCCCTGTCAAGGTCCATATACCATCTTAGAGCTGCACCGGTTAAACTATCTTGAAAATAATGTATCAACAACTTGTCGTTACTGGTCTGAGTAGACATCTTTCTAGCATACATTATCAAGTGAGCTTTGGGGCAGGTGCTCCCCTTATATTTCTCAAAGTCTGGGACCTTAAACTTATGTGGGACCACAACATCAGGAACTAGACAGAGTTCATGCGCATCTTGCCCGAATAAATCTTTTCCTCTAAGAGCCCTCATCTCTTTTTGCATTTCATCATACTTGATTTGTAAGTCATCCATCCTGTCATAACCTGCCACACTTTCAGCATGAAAGATGGGCATCTGAGTTTGCGGAATGGTATGAATCACAGGTGCAGAAACGGTTGCTGTGACTTGGGGAAGTGTATTAACAAGCTGCGGAATAGGAACTGTTGACTGTACATGAGGGATTTCAGATACCACTGGTCGTGAGTCGTCTCCGAGGAATCCAACAGGCATGCCCCACGGGTAACCTTCGGGCATAATATACTGAGGAGTACTAAAAGGCGCAGACGAAGCTGGAGGAGGTACAAAGGTACTGCTAGACTGAGGTACCGGAGCTGACGCTTGATTCTGGGTGGCCATTAGAGATGCCACCATGCTAGTTAGTTTCTGAATCTCTGTCTGCATGGTCGTCACCTGCTCACGGAGCATATGGTTTTCTTCCTCAACATTGCTCATCTTGTTCCTTAACCTGAATCGGGTATTATAGACACGAGTAGGTTTATACCGAATACGCCGAGCCACCTTAACTGAGAGGGGGAGAAAAAAGAAAGAATATGAGACTCTGTTTTGAAAACTCATGTATGCAGTATGATGCATGATATGCATTATGTCAAAATATGCAAAAGTTTTTTTTCGAAGGACTTTAAGGCAATAATTTTGTAAACATTTTACATAAAAAAAAAAAAAAAAAAAAAAAAAAAAAAAAAAAATAATAACAAAAGAAAATTGCACTAATAATTCAAAGGTTACAACCAGTTTTTTCAAACAAAATAAAATAAAAACTAAATCTGGACTTTTGAAGCCAACTAGTCATCAAAGCGTGAATCGAGGCTAGAGGAAAATAAATCCCCTTGCCTTTTCTTTCTCTTGCTATCCTGTCTCAATAAAACATCCTTTTGTTGGAGCAAATCGTTCTTCTCAACAATTTGTTGGCTTTGGAGAAAGATCAGATGGTCCTTTTGTTCTAACTCTCCCCTTAGTGTTTCGTTTTCAAGTTCGGCTGCCTGGCATCTTCTTTTCCAAGTGTCTTTCTCACGGGTTAGCTCGGTCAATTGCTCTTGGAATTCCTTTTTGGTATCAAAAGGTAAAGGTAAAGACGACGGTGGGGTAGTCGAAGATAACAACCTCGGCATCCGGTAAGGCATTCCAAAACTTGTAGCTCTATTGATGACCCATTGAGTATAAGATTCACATACTGAGTCTGACTTTGTCCTTAACTGTTTTCTATCAAGTCTTCGAATAGAACCCCAAGCTTGCACAAATTTTTCCCTCACATTCAAGTGATCCTCTTTGTTGCGATAGAATTCATTAGTTAAGGCAAGGTTGTTCGGCTTGGTTCTCATCGGATATCCAAACTGGCGTCTGGCAAGGGTAGGGTTATAGCTAATTCCTCCATGCATACCAAGAAGAGGTACGTTGGAGTATCCACCACAACTAATGATAATTTCTCCGACATCCCAAGCTGCAAGGTACCAAACTATATCGGATGGAGTAAGGGACATGATTCTATGAGGCCATGAAAGATTTTCAGGATTAGTTTTGAAAGAGTGGGTTTGGGGTAGATGAGAAATGAACCATTGGTATAATAACGATGCACAACAAAGGATAGTTCCACGTTTGACTAAGGTTCGATCGTGGATGGAATGGTATGTGTCGGCTAGCAATGTCGGGACAGGGTTCTTGGTAAGGAAAATTTGGATGGTATTAATATCGACAAAATCGTCAATATTTGGGAAGAGTACAAGGCCGTATATGAGTAGGGCTAGGATGGAGTAAAAAGCATCATTACTTGCTACTTCGGCAAAAGCAAAGGCTTGTTGGTAGAGGAAATCGGTAGACATGCCTAGGAGGCCTCCTTTAGACGTAAGATTTGCTTTGATAACGGAGGTTTCAAGATGGAGGGCTTTTGCAATGGTTGGAGGTTTAGGAATGGGTTCAAGGCCGCTAAAAGGTACTTTGTCGGGTATCGATAAACCAATGAGATAAGAGTATTCTTCAAGAGTAGGGACAAGTTGGTAATCCGGAAAGGTAAAACAATGGTAGAGAGGATCATAAAATTGGACCAAAGTTTCCAAACTTCCCTTTTCAACATTCACTTTGAGAAGACCGAGCAATTTCCCATGATCTCTACGGAAGTCCTCCGGAAAAGTCACTAAGGATCCTAGCTCCTTCAACCTTGATAAATCTAGCTTTTTGAAACTGTATTTCTGGGTGTTTCTCTTTACAACATCCATATCTACAATGTTTACAAAAAAAAATATTGCTTAAGTCCTTCGACATTGGATGAATAAAAATTTATGAATGAGTGTATGCATGCATGATGCGGGAAACATGGCGGGGTTAAAGTATAATGTTGTAGTCAAAGGTGAAACCCCCCACATGGTATGTACTAGGATTATTTGTACCTGCATTACGGGTTCTACAAAGTTCTCAAAGTCATTGACCTCCTCCGAAAATCATCGGGTTACGGAACTACTTCCGATCCAACAAAATCCGTAGAAAAGTCTCATTTGAGTGTAGTATCGCGTATCAACCAATCCGAGACTTACTCTCGATTAGCCACCGCACTACGCCCTAAAGAGGCCAAGATGGGTTAGGTGTAACTAAAGGTCCTCAACATCGTCGGTTCCTTGAAGATAGAATGTCAAACACGACTACTCATGTTGACACTATTACCTCCAAAGTTGCTCAATTGAGTGTGGTTACCACATATGCCACGGCCGAAACTTACTCTCGGATAGACATTATGATTATACCACTATCCTATCTTATAGTTCCCTCAAGTCCGGGTAGGGGACTTATCTCACCACTCAAAGTAAACCCCAAATGTATGTACAAATATTTACAATTATAAAAAAGCGCGAAGATAACAATTTAAACAAGTTAGGTTCAACCCGCTTGGTTGTCCCCAGTGAAGTCGCCATTTCTGTCGTGGTGATTTTTGGATATCGAGTTATTAATTAACTTCGAATCGCAATTTAATATTCCACCACCGATCTTTAATTTATCCGAGGGAAAGGGAAAAAATTCGAAAAAACCCTATTATTAGAGAACAAGGTTCGGGGGTTGGTTATACAAAGGGAAGGTATTAGCACCCTAAGTATCTATAGTACTCTATAGGAACCTCTCGTTTTATTCTATCTATGCGCTTAATTCATTTGCTTGTAAAAAATGTATAAGTGCGAAATTAAAGGGATGATAAAAATGCGTAAAGAATGATAAAGGAGAAAAAATGTTTTTGTTGATTTTATTGATTGAAGAGATAAATCTCATGCCTACGTACCCGAGGGATCAAACCACCGTAGTTCGGGATAAAAAGACGAGTAAATTTGTTTATTTGATTTTACGGTTTTGAAAATGGTTTTAAAATACCAAAAGCCAAAAGTGGCAAAAATGTGGATTTGATTGATGTTAATTTGTGGAAAAAAAAATCTATATGGTTAAATTGATTGAGATTTGATTATGAAAATAAGACGCGGATACTTGGTTTGAAATCCAAGGTTTGTTGAAAAAAATTTTTGAAGTGATAAAAATATTTTGATGTTTTTTCAATACTTGAAGCTAAATCAATGCGTATTTTTTGAAAGAGGTTTTGACCTCGTTTTTTAGAATAAAGCGACTAATTTTTTTTGAAGAGGTGTTGACCTCATTTTTTGAGAATAACACACTAATTATTTCTATTGGAATATTGGGTTCCAAATCACTAAAAGGGTGAAAAAACGTCGTAATAAACAAAAATTAGCGCGAAGACAATCCGTAATGATATTTTGATCAAAACGGTGTCTTTTCCCTCGGAATTAATATTCTAACGTTTTTTGCGGAAAGCGATAAATAAATATGCATGAGATGCGGTTTTTTTCATTTATAGTGTACATTTATTCCTAATCACATTCTAAAGTATTTGCGAGAAAAATAAATATGAAATGAATGCAACATAATGCTATGCAATTTTTAAATTAAATTTACACCAAAACCCTAAAATACATTCTAAAATTCTTGTAATAGAGATAAAAAAAAAATTAATTGATGAAAGCAATAAACAAACAATTAGACTTAAGTGAGTAATTAAATAAGCTAAAAAAATTTGTGATCTAAAGAGATCTTCCATATTAGTGAAAACACTTGACTCAAGAGCTTAAATAAGCTCTTGTTCAAATAAGCACTTTATTCACATAATCTAAAACAAAAATAAACAAGCAGGGAGGTGTAGAAGTAGATCAGAAAAAATAAAAGGGGTCCAAGCAGTAAAACAAACCAAAGCCCAGTCCAAAGAAAAACCCTTCTGTTCAAACAAAAACCAAAAAAAAACGTGGGATCAAGTTATGGCCGTCTGATGGATCAGACGGCCTTGATCTGCAACTAACGTGAAAGAAGATCCAGCATGTTAAATCACGATCAATAGGCTACAGGCGCGCAGGTGCACCGTAAGACCGTGCACCTGCGCGCACAGAATTACAACATGATATAAATACGAAAAAACCCTAAAAAATCAAACAGAAAAAACACTTCCTTCTTCTCTCTTACGGCGCTAATCTTCTTCCTCACCTCCCTCTCAATTTTTTCAGTGTTTTCTTAAAAAAAACAAACAAAACTCCATTGTTTTCCTTCTTCAATCTTAACACAAGTTAATCATCAAACAACAAATACATCATAATCCAAGACCGAATTCAAAATAAACACAAAAACAAACACGCATCGAGAGAAAAAAGAAACAGGGAATGGAAATGGAAAACGAAAAGCAACCTTTGATGCGTGCTTCGGTTCTACTTTTCTTCTTCTCCTTCTTTTAGTTCCTGGTTTCGATCTTCTTTTTCCCCTTTTTTGTATTCGGTTTCGATCTCTTTTCTTCAATCTCAGTTTGATTTGATTTGGTCTTGACGGTTTTGGATCCGGATTTAGCTTCTGGATCTGGATTTGCGGTTCACTTCATCTCCGTTTTTCTTCTCCTTGTTTCGATTTAACCTTCAGTTTCGGATTTGAGGTTTTGAGTTCTGGGTTTGAAGAATGATTTAAGATGATTTCGGAATAGTTTTGTATGAGTTTTGGATTCTGGGTTTGTGATGAGTTTATGGTTCTGTTTATGGTTTATGAATGGTATGATTTGTGGTTTTGATTTTGATTATTTGTTCTTTGTGAGTTTTCTGGGTTCTGGATTTGAATTTGCGATGAACAGATGATGAATTTGGTATTTTGTTTAATCTGGAAAAAAAGTTATTGCGGCTGATGAATCTCTTTTTTTGGGAACTGTGCAATTAATGGATATATACTGTGTCAGACCTAGGGTTTGACAGATGATTTTTCCAATTTGGACAAAATTGCCCCTTTGGGCCTGGACAAAAAAGAATCTGATCTGGACCTCTTTTAAAAATTGGCAAACACATCAAAATGGAAAAAATACACAAATAAACATTAAAATTAAAATAAAAATATATATATTAATAAATATAATAAATACGAAAATAATACATAAAAATAAAATAAAATCAATAATCAAAAATAATAATTAATAAAAGGAAAATAAAAAAGTAACCAAATAAATGAGGTATTTTAAAATACCTCTCTGCCGAAATTTCGTCAGAAACGAACAAAGAAAAAATCGTCGTAAAAAGACGCATAAAAACGATCGGTCAAAAAATGGGGTATGACATATATATATGGATATTACTATAACACACCCATTCATTTTATGAAGGTGTGTTTTAGCATGATACACTATTGGAGAATTATCATGTCTGCATGAATCAAGGAAAACGGATATGCTATATGTTGGGTTTTTGAAGTTGGCTACAATTTTGCAAAAACTAACTATTAGCCAACATGCTGGACAAGATGCTTTAGAGCATGTTGTGCAGCATCGCTACGTCAGGACTGAAGCATGTGCGCGCCCAGAATTTTTATGCAATATCTTTTGGGAAGATTTGATTCAGAAAAATTACAACACATGTGCTAAACATGCTTGCGCGCCTTGTTCCTTAAGCAAAGAAGATTGCTTCAAATATTTATCACAAAAATATATTTATATATTTTTGTTTTGAACTAAATCTTTTTTGGAAGAATTATTTTTTCAAATCTTCAAGTTTATTTTTTAAAATAATCTAGGGTTGGCCGAGATTATTGCAGCTGTTTTTACTTGAAGACCTAGCTTGGACATCAAGACAATTCAAGGCTATAAATACATGAAGACCCAAGCTTATTGATGTGTGTATTTTGGTAAACCGTGTGTTCACTAAAGCGTGAGTTTTAGGGTTTAGGTGTTTTGTTTCTTGTAATTTGTGAGCCTTCCTTGTGTCATCTTGATGCAAGTTTAGGACCGGGTTTATTGAGTTGTATTGTTTAATTCTCTTAAGCTTTTAAGCACGGAGAATAGGTTGTGTGAACTTGCTCCAAAGCTTTTAAGCACGGAGGTAGGTTTGTTTAAGTGATTCATAGTTTCTGTTACAGTGAGTAACATATTGGTTATTGTAAACGTAAGGAGTGAGACGGGGCGTCTCATTTCTAGGAGTTCCTAGGTAGAGTATAACACGGGTAGTGGCTAGGCGAGAAGTTGTAAACGGGGCGTTTGCTGAGAAACATTGAACTAGCATTACTATAGTGGATTCCTCCTGGATTGGTATCCCCCAGAGTAGGAGAATTGCTCCGAACTGGGTTAACAAACCTTTGTGTTATTTACTTATTTGCACTTTATTGTTTTCAGTGTGATATATTGCTTCACAGGTTGCTGTAGCGTCTTAAGCAGCATCTGTCTACTGCGTGCCAGAATTTCAATTGGTATCAAAGCTGGCACCCTAACCTGTTTTGGGTGAGCTCCAGGGTAGTATCTGACACTATGGACAAAGAAGGAGGATATACATCTAGGCCACCACTTCTAGATAACTCAAACTACGACTTTTGGAAATCACGCATGGAAGCATTCATAAAATCTATGGATATGAAAGCTTGGAAGGCTATATTAAGGGGCTGGGAACATCCCAAGGTAAAGGATGCTAGTAGAGCAGACACTGATGAACTAAAGCCAGAAGAAGACTGGACTACTGCCGAAGATACGCTAGCTGTTGGAAACTGAAAATCTCTGAATGCCTTATTTAATGGAGTGGACAAAAATATGTTCAGATTAATCAAAAGGTGCAAAATTGCTAAGGAAGCTTGGTATATCTTGAAAACCACTCAAGAAAATTTCTAGACTACAAATTTTAACTAGAAAATTTGAAAAAATCTTAAGATGAAAGAGGATGAAAGTGTTCATGATTTCTATATGAATGTTATGGATTTTGCCAACTCATTTGATGACTTAGGAGAAAAAATGAGTGATGAAAAAATTGTAAGAAAAATTCTTAGGTCCCTCACTAAGAAATTTGATATGAAAGTAATAGCTATGGAGGAGGCACAAGATATCTCAACTATGAGAGTTGATGAATTAATAGGATCACTACAGACCTATGAATGATCTGTCAATGAAAGAATAGAAAGAAAAAACAAAAGCATTGCTCTTGTATCCAATACTGCTGAAGAAGATGAGGAAGATGAACAGGATTCAGGTGAGAGCTTCTCTGAAGCTATAGTCATGCTTCGGACATCATGCGCAGCATTGATGCCCAGAAAAAATCAAAGGGTGATGAAAAACCTACTGTAAACAAGGGAATCCAATGCCATGAATGTGAAGGGTACGGTCACATAAGAACTGAATGTGGCACATATCTAAGAAAACAAAAGAAGAGTTTAGTTGCTTCATGGTCCGATGAAGAAGAATCTGAAGGTGAAAAAGAATTTGAAGCTGCAAAACATGTTAGAGTTCTAACTGGAATAGTAGAATCTGACACATAATCTTGTGATGAAGAACTCACATTTGAAGAACTAGCAGCAACATATAAAGAGTTGTGCTTAGTCTCAGTTGATAAGTGTAGAGAGATTGAAAAATTAAAGAAGATTAACTCTCAACTTAAAGCAGACCAAGCTAGAAGCATATCAAGGATTGAAGAGCTTCAAATTAAGGTAAACCATCTGACCTCTGATCTTGATGAAGCAAACAAAGAAATTGATCTGTTGAATGTTAATGTGGGACGGCTAAGAAAATACTCTGAGATGCTTAACAAAACTGGGGATGAGAAACTTGATGAGATTTTGGAACACCACAAAAGGAGACCAAAGTTCACTGGAATCAGCTATGAAAATGTCAACAAACACAAGACTTATAATCCTGATCTTATGTATACTCATCCCAAAGAAGTCCCAGGTACTAACATGTCAAGAAAGGTGCCCCAGCGTCCTACGCAGCATCATGGCAATTCTTACTATAAGAAACACCGTCCTTGGAGATGTCACTACTGTGGTAGAAAAGGACACATAAGGCCGTTTTGCTATAAGCTGTATGGGTACCCTCGGGAGAAGCAACAAACTGAGCCAATACCTATGATTCAACAAGAATGGAAAGTCAAAAGTGAGAACATCACTATAAAGACCAAAGTTGATGAAGACCAAACTGAAAATCAGGTTACAGGTTTAATTGCTCACACTTCTTTTAGAGCCTCTTCAAAAGAAGACTAGTATTTTGACAGTGGGTGCTCGAGGCATATGACTGGAGATGATAGATTTCTTGTTGATATCAAATCATACTCAACTACTATGTGACTTTTGGAGATGGAGCCAAAGGGGAGATCATTGGTATAGGAAAGCTGATCAACAAAAGCTTACCTAAACTTGAAAATGTGCTACTTGTAAGAGGATTAACTACTAATTTGATTAGCATTAGTCAATTGTGTGACCAAGGTCTGAAGGTAAATTTCACCAAAACTGAGTGCCTTGTCACAAGTGAGAGTGATGAATTACTTATGAAAGGTGTGAGATCCAAAGACAATTTCTACTTGTGGGTATCTCAAGAGGAAGCAAATCTGTCAACATGTCTCATAGCAAAAGAAAATGAGGTAACACTTTGGCACCAAAAGTTAGGACATCTAAATCTGAGGAGCATGAAAAAGGCAATCTGAGGAAGCTATTAGAGGGCTACCTAAGCTTAAAATTGCAGAAGGTAACATATGTGGTGAATGTCAAATTGGAAAACAAACCAAGATGCCACACAAGATGCTACAGTATTCCACAACTACATGAGTCCTTGAGTTACTTCATATGGATCTTATGGGACCTATGCAAGTTGAAAACTTAGGAGGAAAAATGTATGCTTATGTTGTTGTTGATGATTTCTCTAGATACACTTGGATCAATTTTATCAAAGAAAAGTCAGATACCTTTGACATCTTTAAAGATCTATGTGTTCAGCTTCAAAGAGAAAAAGATAGTGTAATTTTAAGGATAAGGAGTGATCAAGGAAAGGAGTTTGCAAACTCAAAATTTTCTGAATTTTGTGCATCTGAGGGAATCAAGCATGAGTTTTCATCTCCCATCACACCCCAACAAAATGGAGTGGTTGAAAGAAAGAATCGAACTATACAAGAATCAGCTAGAGTCATGCTTCATGCAAAGAAATTGCCATATTCCTTCTGGGCTGAGGCCATGAATACAGCTTGTTACATCCACAGTAGAGTCACATTAAGGACTGGAACCAACACAACTCTGTATGAACTGTGGAAGAACAAGAAACCTACGGTCAAATATTTTCATGTGTTCGGAAGCAAATGTTACATCTTGGCTGATAGAGAACAAAGAAGAAAACTTGATCCTAAAAGTGATGAAGGAATATTCTTAGGCTATTCCACCAACAGTAGAGCCTACAGGGTGTTCAATTCCAGGACCAAAGTAATGATGGAATCAAGCAATGTTGTGATAGTGGACCATGTAGAAAGAGGGACGCAAGATGCGCGCGAAGATGCTGTAGCATCTGACTCATCAACTGAAGCATTTGAAAATGTGAAGGAAGATGAAAATAACATGGAAGCTTCTGAGACTGGCTCTATGAGTGTTCCACCTAAGAAAGGTCCATCCATTAGGATCCAAAAGAATCATCCTTTAGACCTCATCATTGGTAATCCTGACCAAGGAGTCTCTACAAGAAGGATGAATGATGTTATCTCAAATGCTTGCTTTGTATCTAAAATTGAGCCGAAAAATGTGAAGGAAGCCTTGACTGATGATTGTTGGATAAATGCGATGCAAGAGGAACTAGAACAATTCAAAAGAAATGAGGTTTGGGAATTAGTTCCAAGACCAGAAAATGTAAATGTGATTGGTACTAAATGGGTATACAAGAACAAATCTGATGAAAATGGAGTTATCACCAGAAACAAGGCCAGACTTGTTGCTCAAGGTTATGCTCAAATTGAAGGAATTGACTTTGATGAGACATTTGCACCTGTTGCTCGTTTTGAGTCCATAAGACTTCTCTTAGGTGTTGCTTGCATCTTAAAATTCAAATTATTCCAAATGGATGTGAAGAGCGTCTTTCTCAATGGGTATTTAAATGAAGAAGTCTTTGTTGAATAACCAAAAGGATTCATAGAGCCCACTCTCCCAAATCATGTCTACAAATTGAAGAAAGCCCTATATGGCCTAAAACAAGCCCCTAGGGCATGGTATGAAAGACTCATTGAATTTCTCTTAAGTCAAGGGTACAGGAAATGAGGGAATGACAAAACCCTATTTGTAAAGGAAGAAGAAGGTGATTTCATAATAGCTCAAATCTATGTTGATGACATTGTCTTCGGAGGAATGTCAATCAAGATGGTACATCATTTTGTGCAGCAAATGCAGTCCGAATTTGAGATGAGCCTAGTAGGAGAGCTAACATACTTCCTTGGACTACAAGTAAAGCAAATGGAAGACACCATATTTGTCTCTCAAAGCAAATATGCTAAAAATATTGTGAAGAAATTTGGTATGGATGGAGGAAATCACAAAAGAACTCCTGCAGCAACACATTTGAAGCTTACCAAAGATGAAACAGGAATTAATGTTGATCAAAACATATATAGGAGCATGATTGGAAGCTTATTATATCTAACTACTAGTAGATCTGATATTACTTTTGTAGTTGGAGTATGTGCTAGGTACCAAGCTCAACCCAAGATGAGCCATCTTGTTCAAGTAAAAAGGATCTTGATGTATGTAAATGGCACCTGTGATTATGGGATTCTCTACTGTCATAGTGAAAATTCTACTCTAGTAGGATATTGTGATGCAGATTGGGCAGGTAGTGCAGATGATAGAAAAAGCACATCTGGCGCATGTTTCTTTCTAGGTAACAATCTCATATCTTGGTTCAGTAAGAAGCAAAATAGTGTTTCATTATCTACAGCAGAAGCTGAGTACATAGGTGCTGGAAGCAGTTGTTCTCAACTATTATGGATGAAACAAATGTTGAAGGAGTATAATGTGGAGCAAGATGTCATGACATTATATTGCTATAATCTTAGTGCCATAAATATCTCTACAAATCCTATTCAACATAGTAGGACAAAGCATATTGATATTAGGCACCACTTCATAAGAGATCTTGTAGAAGATAAAATTGTTACTCTTGAGCATGTAGGCACTGAAGAACAACTAGAAAATATATTTACTAAAGCTCTAGATGCTGTTCAATTTGAAAAATTGCGAGGTAAACTTGGTATTTGCCTATTTGAAGAATTATAGCAATTATTGCTAGTGTGGCGTGCGACTGCTACTGTCTTTTACCTCCATTTGGTAATGCACGCTATTATGGGTAGTGTTGAAACATCTGAAAAATTAGTAAGAATTTTGTGTCTGTTGGTGATAAGAAGGATGTTTCTGGTGGTGAGAAAGTGTTTGATAGAGGACGATTTGTGGGGTTCTTCCCTGATGTGCTTAACAAATTCAAAGGAAGATGATAATGTCAAGAAGATAGAGAATCCTAATGCAGAAACTGTTAAAGATTCTGAAACCCTAGGATTAGCAAAGCCTAGTTGTATTGAAAAATTGGGGAAAATTGGTCCTAGTTGTTTTGATCCTCCTACTGTTGGTGTTGGCACCCTCCTTGAGGCTAAAAGTGATTCTGTGTTGGAACATGACAAGAAAAATGCTCCTGAAGAAGATGTTGCACATAATGCTAGGCAGCCAACAAATATTCTGACAAAGGATCAAATAATTGCTGATCTCAAGGAGGTTAGTAGGATTTTGGATGAGAAGAATGGTATGGTGGATCTTGTTGTCCACACTTTAGAGGATGAGAAAACAGAAGCTGCATGTGCTGGAATAGAAGGCACTTCTAGTATTATTCCTCATGTTACTGAAGATGATGCAGATGATGTAGGTGGTGATACTGAGGTGGAGGAAGAGCATTTTGATGCAAGTCCTCTTGTCTGTTCTGCTTGATATTTTGGATGTTATTGTGTGGGCTATGCCCTGATTCTGATTGCACCTGCAACTCTATGTCTCCTTTGCTCTGGTACTCTATGGTTCCTATGTTCTGGTACTCTTTTGGTTCTTCTGATATGGTACTTTGTTTAATCGTTTACTGGCTTTCTTTGTGTGGCATCTTGGTTTATTTTCCAATTTGACATTCACAACAGATGTTACCTTCTGCAATTTTAAGCTTAGGTAGTCCTCTAATAGCTTCCTCAGATATTGCCTTTTTCATGCTCCTCAGATTTAGATGTCCTAACTTTTGGTGCTATGAAACATGTTGACAGATTTGCTTCCTCTTGAGATACCCACAAGTAGCAATTGTCTTTGGACCTCACACCTTTCATGAGTAATTCATCATTCTCACTTGTGACAAGACACTCAGCTTTGGTGAAATTTACCTTCAGACCTTGGTCACACAATTGACTAATGCTAATCAGATTAGCAGTTAATCCCTTTACAAGTAACACCTTCTCAAGTTTAGGTAAGCTTTTGTTGATCAGCTTTCCCACACCAATGATCTCCCCTTTAGCTCCATCTCCAAAAGTCACATAGCTAGTTGAGTAAGATTTGATATCAACAAGAAATCTATCATCTTCAGTCATATGCCTCGAGCACCCACTGTCAAAATACCAGTCTTCTTTAGAAGAGGCTCTGAAAGAGGTGTGAGCAATCAACCCTGTAATCTTATTTTCAGTTTGTTCTTCATCAACTTTGGTTTTTGTAGTGATGTTCTCACTTTTGACTTTCCATTCTTGTTGAATCATCGGTATTGGCTCAGTTTGTTGCTTCTCCTGAGGGTACCCATGCAGCTTATAGCAAAACGACCTTATGTGTCCCTTTCTACCACAGTAATGACATCTCCAAGGACGGTGTTTCTTATAGTAAGAATTGCCATGATGCTTCATAGGACGCTTATAGTAAGAATGTTCATGATGCTGCATAGGATGCTGGGGCACCTTTCTTGACATGTTAGCACCTGGGACTTCTTTATGATGAGTATACATAAGCTCAGGATTATAAGTCTTGAGTTTGTTGACATTTTCATAGCTGATTCCAGCGAACCTTGGTCTCCTTTTGTGGTGTTTCAAGATTTCATCAAGTTTCTCATCCCCAGTTTTGTTAAGCATCTCAGAATATTTTCTAAACCGTCCCGCATTAACATTCAACAGATCAATTTCTTTGTTTGCTTCATCAAGATCAGAGGCCAGATGGTTTACCTTAATTTGAAGTTCTTCAATCCTTGACATGTTTTTAGCTTGGTCTGCTTTAAGTTGAGAGTTAATCTTCTTTAATTTTTCAATTTCTCTACACTTATCAACTGAGACCAAGCGCAACTCTTTGTATGTTGTTGCTAGTTCTTCAAAGGTGAGTTCTTCATCACTAGATTCTGTGTCAGATTCTACTATTCCGGTTAGAACTCTAACATGTTTTGTAGCTTCAAATTCTTTTTCATCAGACCATAAAGCAACTAAACTCTTCTTTTGGTTTCTCAGATATGTGCCACATTCTGTTCTTATGTGACCGTACCCTTCACATTCATGACATTGGATTCCCTTGTTTACAGTAGGCTTTTCATCACCCTTTGATTTTTTCTGGGCATCAATGCTGCGCATGATGTCAGGAGCATTATTCTTAGCATCTTTCCAGGAGTTTTTGTCCGCCTTTCTTAGTATCTTATTAAACTGTCTTCCAAGCATGACTATAGCTTCAGAGAAACTCTCACCTGAATCTTGTTCATCTTCCTCAGCAGCATTGGATACAAAAGCAATGCTTTTTGTTTTTTCTTTCTATTCTTTCATTGACAGATGATTCATAGGTCTGGAGTGACCCTATTAATTCATCAACTCTCATAGTTGAGATATCTTGTGCCTCTTCCATAGCTATTACTTTCATATCAAACTTCTTGGTGATGGACCTAAGAATTTTTCTTACAATTTTTTCATCACTCATTTTTTCTCCTAAGTCATCAAATGAGTTGGCAAAATCCATAACATTCATATAGAAATCATGAACACTTTCATCCTCTTTCATCTTAAGATTCTCAAATTTTCTAGTTAAAATTTGTAATCTAGAAATTTTTACCTTAGCAGTCCCTTCTTGAGTGGTTTTCAAGATATCCCAAGCTTCCTTAGCAATTTTGCACCTTTTGATTAGCCTGAACATATTTTTGTCCACTCCATTAAATAAGGCATTCAGAGCTTTTGAGTTTCCAACAGCTAGCGTATCTTCGGCAGTAGTCCAGTCTTCTTCTGGCTTTAGTTCATCAGTGTCTGCTCCACTAGCATTCTTCACCTTGGGATGTTCCCAGCCCTTTAATATAGCCTTCCAAGCTTTCATATCCATAGATTTTATGAATGCTTCCATGCGTGATTTCCAAAAGTCGTAGTTAAAGTCATCTAGAAGTGGTGGCCTAGATGTATATCCTCCTTCTTTGTCCATAGTACCAGATATTACCCTGGAGCTCACCCAAAACAGGTTAGGGTGTCTGCTCTGATACCAATTGAAATTCTGGCACGCAGTAGAAAGATGTTGCGTAAGACGCTACAACAACCTGTGAAGCAATATATCACGCTGAAAGAATAAAGTGCAAATAAGTAAATAACACAAAGGTTTGTTAACCCAGTTCGGAGCAACTCTCCTACTCTGGGGGATACCAATCCAGGAGGAATCCACTATAGTAATGCTAGTTCAAAGTTACTCAGCAAACGCCCCGTTTACAACTTCTCGCCTAGCCAATACTCGTGCTATACTCTACCTAGGAACTCCTAGATATGAGACGCCCCGTCTCACTCCTTACGTTTATAATAACCAATATGTTACTCACCGTAACAGAAACTATGAATCACTTAAACAAACCTACCTCCGTGCTTAAAAGCTTTGGAGCAAGTTACACAACCTATTCTCCGTGCTTAAAAGCTTAAGAGAATTAAACAATACAACTCAATAAACACAGTCCTAAACTTGCATCAAGATGACACAAGGATGGCTCACAAATCACAAGAAACAAAACACCTAAACCCTAAAACTCACGCTTTAGTGAACACACGGTTTAGAAAAAATACACATTTCAATAAGCTTGGGTCTTCATGTATTTATAGCCTTGAATTGTCTTGATGTCCAAGCTAGGTCTTCAAGTAAAAATCGCTGCAATAATCTCGGCCAACCCTAGATTATTTTAAAAAATAAAACTTGAAGATTTGAAAAAATAATTCTTCCAAAAAAGATTTAGTTCAAAACAAAAATATATAAATGTTGATGTTTTGTATGTTGGCCTCATTTTGTAAAAACATGTTCAAGCAAGATGTTGGACCAGATGCCGTAGCATGTGGGTACAACATCTGTCATGCCGGTATTTAATGCTCTATATGCGCGCCATATCTTTGAAGATTATCTGAAGCACTATTTTCGCCTTACTTGCTTATCAAGACGCACGCCTTTAAACAAGGGTTTATTAGGCGGCTGGACCAAGAGATACTTTCCAGAAGATGCTACGCCATTTATGGAAAAAAGTGATTCTTTCCATTACATGTGTGCTGGACTTTGCAAAAGGACAGCTGAAGATTAAAGCCCAATATGAAGACCTAGCCCATGCTAACTCAGGTCATATAAATATGTGAAGACTAAAACCTAATAGACGACTGAAGCCGTATTTGAAGAATATAGTTTTAGGGTTTGAGTCTTGTTTATTGTAAGCCTTTCTTGTGGCTTCTATAACACATGCTTAGGCCTGTTTGGTTTGTATTTTGTGAAACTTCTCCCAAGCTTTTAAGCACGGAGATTGTTTGTTTGTTTGGTTAGTGAAACCTCATCGTTTGTTGAACTGTTATAATCACAAGGTTTGTGATAGAAAGGAAGTGAGACAGGGTCTCAAACTTAGGAGTTCCTAGGTTGAGTTAGCACGGGTAGAGTCTAGGAGATAAGTCGTAAACTTGGATGTTTGCTGTGGGCTTAGAACTAGATCTATTATAGTGGATTCCTTCCTGACTTGGTAGCCCCCATAGTAGGTCGTTGTTTACGCCGAACTGGGTTAACAATTCTCTGTGTTACTTACTTCTTTGTCTGTTGCTTATACTTGTTGATTATATTCTACTGTGGACATACGCTAGAGCATTTGTCTTAGCTTTACAACTGATTACGTACGACAATTGCTATAGCTTCTGTCTTAACATCTGTCCCCAGTAGTTGCCAGAATTTCAATTGGCATCAGAGCAGGCACCCTGTTCTGCGTGGGTGAGGACCAGGGAAGTTACTTTCTGGCATAATGAACAAGGATGGTGGCTATGTCAACAGACCTCCACTTTTGGATGGATCAAACTATGATTATTGGAAAGCCAAAATGGTGGCATTTATTAAATCACTTGATAGCAAATCTTGGAAGGCTATCCTAACGGCATGGGAGCATCCAGTGATACGTGACAAAGATGGTAAAACTACAGGTGAACTAAAACCAGAAGCGGATTGGACCAAGGAAGAGGATGAGCTTGCACATGGTAACTCCAAGGCGCTAAATGCCTTATTCAATGCTGTGGACAACAACATTTTCAGGATGATCAAACAGTGCTCAGTGGCTAAGGAAGCATGAGAAATTCTAATGACTACACATGAAGGCACCGCTAAGGTGAAGAATTCAAGGCTACAGCTTCTGACCGTAAAGTTTGAGAATCTAATGATGGGTGAAGGTCAATCTGTTCATGACTTCCACATGACCATTCTAGATTTTGCAAACAACTTTGATGCTCTAGCAGAAAAGCTAAGCGAGGAAAGAATGGTAAGAAAAATGCTTAGATCTCTTCCTAAGATGTTTGATATGAAAGTCACTACCATAGAAGAAGTACATGATATAGGAGTGATGAAACTTGAAAATTTGGTGGGTTCATTGTTAACCTATGAGCTGGCTGCTAAAGAGAAAACCGAGAAGAGGAAGAGTATAGCTCTTGTAACCAACACCACTGAAAGTGAGGAAGTAGAAAATGGTTTAGAAACTGATGAAAATTTATCTGAAACTATGGCAATTCTAGGCAGGCAGTTCAATAGAATATTAAAGAAGATGGATGGAAGAGGCAGGACAAATGCTAAAGGCAATTTCTCTGATAATAACAGAAAGTTTAATGATATAAGAAAATACAGACCTGAGGAAAAGGCCAGTACTAGAAAAGGTGTTCAATGTCATGAATGTGAAGGCCATGGACATATTAGAGCTGAATGTCCAACATTCCTGAAGAAACAGAAGAAGGTTATGGTTGTCACTTGGTCTGATGAAGATGACTCTGAGGATGATGACTACTCTGAGTCTGCAAATCACATTACTGCACTTACTGGAATTGCTGAAGCTGAATCAGATGATGAAGAATTGACCTTTGATGAGCTAGCTGCGTCTTATAAAGCACTGAGTCAGAAGAGTGAGAAGGTGTGTCAGCAGCAACAATACACTATAAGTAAATTGCAAGCTGAGAAGCTGAAGCATCAGACTGAAATATCTCAACTCACAAAGCAGCTACAATCTGAGAAGGCAAAGCATCTGTCCGAGGCTTCTTCTCTTAGAGATGAGGTAAGCACATTGAACTATCAGCTGACTAGTTTAAATAAACAGCTTAGACTGCTAAATAATGGAACTGAAAGATTAGATATACTGGTTGAGGGTCAAGTTGCTGGAAAACCTAAGGGTATTGGAGTAGAATATAACTATCCTAAAAAGAAAAATGTTGCTTCTACTAGTACATTTGTTCCTACTAAAGACACTTATGACCCTACTGAAACCAAACATATGCCACAGCATGTTCAACAACATCAGCCTGCCAAAATCATTCCTAAACCTAAGGGATGGATCTGTCATTATTGTGGTAGAAGAGGTCACATCAGACCTTTCTGTTTTAGATTATATGGGTTTCCAAGATGGTATAATAATCCCAGGTATGAATCTGATTCAAGCAATACAAAGAAAGAATGGAAACCAAAGGCAAATGATGTTGCTCACATAGCTCATACATCTCTGAGAGTTTTATCCAGAAATGATTGGTACTTTGATAGTGGTTGCTCAAGACATATGACAGGTGTTGAAAGTTATCTAACCAATGTTAAAGCTTACACTACCAGTTATGTTACTTTTGGTGATGGGGCCAAAGGTCAGATCAAAGGCATTGGAAGTCTCATTGCAAATGGTTTTCCTAAGCTTGAGAATGTTCTTTTGGTGGAAGGATTGACTGCAAATCTCATAAGCATCAGTCAATTGTGTGATCAAGGAATGAAGGTGAACTTCACGAAATCTGAATGCAATGTCTCAACTGAAGATGGTGAATCTGTTATGAAAGGAGTCAGGTCTAAAGATAACTGCTATTTATGGATTTCTGAAGAAAGTACTCAAATCTCCTCCGGTCTCATCACTAGAGAAGATGAAGTCAAGTTATGGCATAAAAAATGGGTCATCTTAATTTAAGGAGTATGAAGAAAGTCATAGCTGAAGATGCAGTAAAAGGAGCACCTAAACTGAAGATTGAAGAAGGAAACATATGTGGTGAATGTCATATTGGGAAGCAGACAAAGATGTCACACCCGAAGCTACAGCATTTGACTACTTCAAAGGTGCTTGAATTACTACATATGGACTTGATGGGGCCTATGCAGGTTGAAAGTCTAGGAGGAAAGAGATATGCTTTTGTTGTTGTAGATGACTACTCAAGATTCACATGGATCAACTTTCTCAGAGAAAAGTCAAACACCTTTTGTGCTTTCAAGGATTTGTGTAAACAACTTCAAAGAGAAAAAGATAGTGTCATTGTCAGAATAAGGAGTGACCACGGTAGAGAATTTGAAAACTCAAGATTCTCTGAGTTTTGCACTGCTGAAGGAATAGGACATGAATTTTCTTCACCTATTACACCTCAACAAAATGGTGTAGTTGAAAGGAAGAACAGAACTATACAAGAATGTGCTCGTGTCATGCTACACTCAAAGAAACTGCCTCAACATTTTTGGGCTGAAGCGATGAATACATCATGTTACATTCTCAATCGTGTCACTTTAAGAGTTGGAACAACTAAAACTTTATATGAATTGTGGAAAGGAAGAAAACCTACTATCAAGTATTTTCATGTATTTGGAAGTAAGTGTTACATTCTGATAGATAGAGAACAAAGGAGGAAGATGGATCCAAAGAGTGATGAAGGTATATTCTTGGGTTACTCTACTAAGACCAGAGCCTACAGAGTGTATAACTCCAGAACTCAAGTGATGATGGAATCAATGAATGTTGTGATAGATGATGTACCATCTGACGCTAAGACAGATGAAAGTCCAGATGCTGAAGCATTTGAATTCCAGCCTGAAGAAACTGCTAGTATAGAGGAGTTTGAGGTAACGCCTGATAGTCCTACCACTGATGATATTATTGCTCCAGTTAGTAAAGGACCATCTATCAGAGTCCAGAAAAATCATCCCAAGGACCAGATCATAGGCAATCCAGATGAAGCTATTATCACAAGAAGAAATCAAGATATAACCTCTAACTCTTGCTTTGTGTCAAAAATAGAACCAAAGAATGTCAAAGAGGCTCTCATGGACAATTATTGGATCACCGCTATGCAAGAAGAGTTGAATCAGTTTGAAAGAAGTGAGGTTTGGGATCTAGTTCCTAGACCAAAAGGGTTGACTGTAATAGGTACTAAATGGGTTTATAAAAATAAATCTGATGAAAATGGAACTATTACAAGAAACAAGGCGAGGCTTGTGGCACAGGGATACACTCAGGTGGAAGGTTTAGACTTTGATGAGACCTTCGCCCCAGTTGCTAGATTAGAATCCATACGGCTGTTACTTGGTGTTGCATGTGTTCTGAAATTTAAACTGTTTCAGATGGATGTTAAGAGTGTTTTTCTCAATGGATACTTAAATGAAGAGGTGTATGTGGAACAACCAAAAGGCTTTGTGAATCCGGATCTCCCCGATCATGTCTACAAGTTGAAGAAAGCTTTATATAGGTTGAAACAAGCTCCTAGAGCTTGGTATGAGAGATTGACTGAATTTCTAGTCAATCATGGATACAGGAAAGGAGGACACGATAAAACTCTGTTTGTAAAAGAACATGGTAAATTAATGATAGCACAAATTTATGTTGATGATATAGTGTTTGGTGGGATGTCAAGTCAGATGGTGGAGCATTTTATCAAACAGATGCAGTCAGAGTTTGAAATGAGTTTAGTTGGCGAATTAACATTTTTTCTTGGACTTCAAGTGAAGCAAATGGATGAGACAATATTTATCTCTCAGAGTAAGTATGCAAAAAATATTGTCAAGAAGTTTGGAATGGACACCGCTACTCACAAAAGGACTCCAACACCTACTCATTTGAAGCTGACAAAAGATGAGAAGGGTGTTAGTGTTGATCAGAGTCTCTATAGAAGTATGATAGGGAGTCTCTTATATCTTACAGCTAGTAGACCTGATATTAGCTTTGCAGTGGGTGTGTGTGCAAGATACCAAGCTGATCCAAAGATGAGTCACTTAACACAAGTATAAAGAATCCTTAAGTATGTTAGTGGCACATGTGACTACGGCATGATGTACTCACAGAGTGACAACTCTCAACTCATTGGATATTGTGATGCAGATTGGGCTGGCAGTGCTGATGACAGAAAAAGCACTTCTGGTGGTTGTTTCTTCTTGGGAGAAAATTTGATATCATGGTTCAGTAAGAAACAGAATTGTGTGTCTCTCTCAACTGTTGAAGCTGAATACATTGCAGCTGGGAGTAGTTGTTCACAACTTGTCTGGATGAGACAGATGCTAAGGGAGTATAATGTTGAGCAAGATGCTATGGCATTGTACTATGATAATCTGAGTGCAATCAATATCTCAAAAAATCCTATACAACACAGTAGGACAAAGCACATAGACATTCGTCATCACTTTATCAGAGATTTAGTAGAAGAGAATGTGGTGGTTTTAAAACATGTTGCTACTGAAGAACAGCTCGCAGATATATTCACGAAAGCACTAGATGCTAACCAATTTGAGAAGCTAAGAGGCAAATTGGGAATTTGCCTGCATGAGGATTTGTAGCAGTTAATGTCTGAAAAGCGTGCAACAGTTATTTTCTCTCTCTACTCTTATGTTGCGCACGCTAATTTAGGGATAGTCTTAAAAACTTCCCTTAACCACTTCATCACACGCTACATTAGTGTGATAAGTTCTGATACTGTTGTTAAGAATCACTCTAGTTCTGAGACGGAGAAGACTAGGCTTGTTGTTGAAGAAGTTGAAAAGAATGCTGAGTTGGAGAATTTAGGGAAATCTGATCAGGTTGAAACTCTAGATGTGAATACTGTTAAGGATCCTGAGGCTGCTCCTAGTACTGATGACATGGAAGTGGATATTGATCCTGTAGCAAAGGTTACTGAAACTGGTGACACCATGGTTGACAATGGTCTGAATCTCATCAAGGACCCTATTCCTCAATCTGACGTTGTGCCAGATGCTGAAGCATCTTTGGACCAACAGGTTCCTCGTCCTAATACTGTAGCCGACGTATGTTCTGATACTGGTTTTAGTAGTGATGATACTGATAAGTCTCCACCCCTGGTGAAGACATTTGGTGCTGGTGTTGATACTCCTGTTGTCCAGAAGAAACAGTTGAAGAGAAATGCTGTAGAGAGTGACTCTGTCTTTGAGGAAAAAGTGTCTAAAGATGAAGCATCTGGTGAAGCTTATGTTGGCAGACAAAGTGTAGGTGGCAAGAAGGTACTTGCTAATGTACCTGAGGTTGCTATTGATAATATTTTCTTCCATCTTGCTAGCTGTGTAGACAAATGGAAATATGTTCAGAGAAGGGTAGCTCTGGAAAGAGAGCTTGGAAAAGAAGCCCTGGAGTGCACTGATATAGTGAGCTTGATTGAAGAAGCTGGTGCTGGAAATAATGATGTCTTTGCTCTTGCGTTTTACTGCTCCTATTTTTTTGTCTGTCTGGACCTTGAGGGCTACGCCCAGGATATCTTGTGCACTCCCATGTGCTGCTAGTCTGTAATTATGCTATTATGATGTGTTGCTCCTTCTGTTTGTCTATGCATGACGTATTGTGTTTATCAAAATTATGGCTAAAAAGGGGGAGTAGTAGTAAGTATGTATCTGTTCTGTTCGTGATGATGCTGTGACATATGATCCAACATTTGTCTGTCTATGCGTGTGCTATGATTGAGGGGGAGCAAATATGATATATCTGTATGTGTATGTTTGTTCTGTTGAGGGGGAGTATTCTCTACTGTGATATATGCATGAACTCAGGGGGAGTAATCTTTTGTTGTTGTGATGCATGTTGTGTGTGACAGATGTCATTCCAAATGCCAAGGCATCTCGTCTGTGTTAGAGGAATCCACTTTTACTTGATACCTGAGAATTTATTTTTCTCAGTGGTGTAGGAATTTATTTTTCCTATGGTGATTCATATTTGTGGGAATTTATTTTTCCCTGATTTAACTGTATGGCGCTTATGTGAGAGAGTTTATTTCTCTCCTATCTTGTACCCTATGAGGCTAAGTTGTGTATTTCCGCTGTTGCATGCCTCTGATGCTGCTTGTTCATTATTTCTCACTTGAAGACCTCTTTTGAAAATAATGTGACAATGTATTATCTTCTTTCTTAGCTGTGTGTTTGCGTTGACTTGAAGGAAGGTATGTACTGCATCTCTCCAGAACTGGTCTTAGTTTGTTTTAGCCAAAATTTGCCAAAGGGGGAGATTGTTGATGTTTTGTATGTTGGCCTCATTTTGCAAAAACATGTTCAAGCAAGATGTTGGACCAGATGCCGTAGCATGTGGGTACAACATCTGTCATGCCGGTATTTAATGCTCTATTTGCGCGCCATATCTTTGAAGATTATCTGAAGCACTATTTTCGCCTTACTTGCTTATCAAGACGCACGCCTTTAAACAAGGGTTTATTAGGCGGCTGGACCAAGAGATACTTTCCAGAAGATGCTACACCATTTATGGAAACAAGTGATTCTTTCCATTACATGTGTGCTGGACTTTGCAAAAGGACAGCTGAAGATTAAAGCCCAATATGAAGACCTAGCCCATGCTAACTCAGGTCATATAAATATGTGAAGACTAAAACCTAATAGACGACTGAAGCCGTATTTCAAGAATATAGTTTTAGGGTTTGAGTCTTGTTTATTGTAAGCCTTTCTTGTGGATTCTATAACACATGCTTAGGCCTGTTTGGTTTGTATTTTGTGAAACTTCTCCCAAGCTTTTAAGCACGGAGATTGTTTGTTTATTTGGTTAGTGAAACCTCATCGTTTGTTGAACTGTTATAATCACAAGGTTTGTGATAGAAAGGAAGTGAGACGGGGTCTCAAACTTAGGAGTTCCTAGGTTGAGTTAGCACGGGTAGAGTCTAGGAGATAAGTCGTAAACTTGGATGTTTGCTGTGGGCTTAGAACTAGATCTATTATAGTGGATTCCTTCCTGGCTTAGTAGCCCCCAGAGTAGGTCGTTGTTTACGCCGAACTGGGTTAACAATTCTCTGTGTTACTTACTTCTTTGTTTGTTGCTTATACTTGTTGATTATATTCTACTGTGGACATACGCTAGAGCATTTGTCTTAGCTTTACAACTGATTACGTACGACAATTGCTATACCTTCTGTCTTAACATCTGTCCCCAGTAGGTGCCAGAATTTCAATAAATATATTTTTGTGTTAAATATTTGAAGCAATCTTTCTTTGCTTAAGGAACAAGGCGCGCAAGCATGTTTAAAACATGTGTTGTAATTTTTCTGAATCAAATCTTTCCAAAAGATATTGCTTAACAATTCTGGGCGCGCACATGCTTTTCACTTCTGTCGTAGAGATGCTGCACAACATGCTCTAAAGCATCTCGTCCAGCATGTTGGCTAATAGTTAGTTTTTGCAAAATTGTAGCCAACTTCAAAAACCCAACAATTTGTAATCAATTAAGGAAAATACAAATCCTTTTCCAATATGGCATTAGAGCACATCGATTCTGGAAAGTCTGAACCGGAGAAGGCTAATACCTCCGATGAAGGAAAAAAGTCCAGTTGCTCTCACCCCAACTTCACCATACTATCTCAGTCCTTCGGATAATCTGGGAACACCTCTAGTTTCTGTCACCCTCAAGGGAGAAAATCACCGAACATGGGCACGTTCGATGAAGACGGCGCTCCGTGCAAAAGTGAAGTTAGGTTTCATTGATGGAACAGTTACAAAATCAGGAAAGAAAACAGCAGGCTACCTCAATTGGGAGAAGGCAGATTCAATGGTGATGGCTTGGATCATAAATGCTACTGATCCAAAATTACATGGTAGCATATCTCACGCAACAACAGCCAGGGATCTATGGCTTGATCTTGAAGAGCGCTTTGCTCAAACCAACGCACCAAGGATCCATCAATTATGGTGAAACCTTTGTCTTATGTAGAAGGATGATGAATTGAGTGTAACAGAATTTTACACCCAGTTCAAAGATGTCCTTGATGAGTTGAGTGAACTTCAACCTCTACCTGAATGTACTTGTGGAGCATCAAAAGAGTTGATGCAAAGGGAAGAGGGACAACGCCTACATCTGTTCCTTGGAGGTCTGGATAATGAGCAATATGGACACGTCAAAACTTCCATTCTGAACGTGGAACCATTGCCGTCACTCCGACGCGCATTCAATCACGTCTTGAGGGAAGAAGCACGCATCAATGCTGAGACGGAGAAAGGGAATAGCAGGACAGATCAAGGAACAACTTTTCACTCATATGTAGGAAACAAGCAGAAAAGAGATGGATTCAGACAGAAGTGCGACCACTGTGGAAAGGACGGACACATCAAGGCCGGGTGTTTTGAGATAATTGGGTACCCTTCAAACTGGGACACTCGCAGAACACAGCGGTGGAACAAGTCAAGAGGAAATATAGTTGCACATACAACTCATGCTGATAAAGATGATGCACATGCGGAAAATAAAGGGCACGCCCTACATCGAATGCGGATGAAGAATGTAGGATCATCATCATTTGCTGACATGGCTGGTAATGGAGAGATCCAATGGATCTTGGATAGTGGCGCATCTCATCATATGACTCATTTTTGCTCAATATTAGAAGGAATACAATCACTTGATAAACCTTTCCATATCACAGTCCCCACTGGAAATACTGTGTTGGTAGAAAGAGTTGGAGATCTCAGACTTGATAGAAATATCAAATTGTCTAATGTGTTGATTGTGCCTGATTTTAATTGCAACTTAATTTCTATACATAAGTTAACACGTGATTTAAATTGCATGGTAACTTATCAGTCTGATTCTTGTGTGATACAGGACCTAGCCACGAGGAGGATGATTGGATCGGGTAGCATGCATAATGGGGTTTATGTGTACAAGGGGATGATGCAAGGATCTGCTTTTACAACAAGCCAGAAAGATGATACCACCCTTTGGCATTGTAGAATGGGGCACCCCTCAGCACAATCTCTTCAGCGCCTTTCAAGTTTGATCAATTGTAATTTTAATTTTAGTGAATTAGATTGCTGTGACATATGTCACAAGTCAAAGCAACATAGACTTTATTTTCCTCATAGTAGTAATAAAGCTGAGAGACCTTTTGATTTAGTTCATTGTGATTTATGGGGGAGATATAATACACCATCACATAATGGGTCTCATTGTTTTCTCACTTTAGTGGATGATCGTAGTCGTGGGACTTGGGTTTATTTGATGAAAAATAAAACTCAAACTACTGATATTTTGATCAATTTCTACAGCATGATAGAGACACAATTTGGTGTGAAAATTAAAAGAATCCGTAGTGATAACGGGACAGAATTCATCAATATGAACATTCAAACATTCTTCAAACAAAAGGGAATAATTCATGAAACATCATGTGTAGCCACACCTCAACAAAACGGGCGTGTGGAACGAAAACACAGACATATTCTAAATATTGCAAGAGCCTTAAGGTTTCAAGCGAACCTTCCCATTCATTTTTGGGGAGAATGCATATTGGCTGCAACTCATATCATAAACAGAACACCTACTGTAGCAAACCAGGGCATCACACCATATGAGGTGCTTTTTGGAAAATCACCAACTTATGGTCATTTGAAGATATTTGGTTGCTTGTGTTATGTCAGCACAAGGACAAAACTGAGGGACAAATTTGATCCAAGAGCAGAAAGATGTATCTTTGTTGGCTATCCACAAGGACAAAAGGGCTGGAAAGTCTACAATCCTAAGACACGCGAGATCTTCATTTCACGAGATGTAGTGTTCTATGAACACATTCTGCCATATGTTGTGCAAGAAAAAGAGTCAACAACAAAGTCTCCAAGTATTGCATTTCATGACATCTCTGAACAACAAGAAGAGAATAATCATGATGAAGTAGTGGACTATGAGAGCCAAGAGGATCAAGGAGAAAGAGGAGACATGGGTACATATCAGATGGATGGTCAAAATGAGGAGGTGACAAATTCAATAGAAATAGAACATCAAAATGAAAGGGTGACACACCTTCCGCCGCGCACAAGACAACCACCAAGTTACCTCCAAGATTTTCATTGTTATGCAACACACAAGAACCCCATAAGCATGCCTACGACTCAGTCACACTCCTCAGGTAAAGTTTATCCTATCACCAATTTTATCAATAATAATTGTTATTCTCGCAGCCATCAGGTCTACCGAGCAGCAGTTCATAGCACTGAAGAGCCTCAAAGCTATCAAGAAGCTGTGAAGAAACCCGAATGGCAAGAAGCCATGGCAACAGAACTCAAAGCTCTTGAGGAGAATGGTACTTGGGACCTGACATTTCCACCACCGGGAAAGAAAATAGTGGGGTGTAGGTGGGTCTATAAAGTAAAGTACAAAGCCTCGGGAGAAATTGATAAATATAAGGCACGTCTTGTAGCCAAGGGATACACACAGGTAGAAGGAGAAGACTTCAATGAAACATTCGCACCTGTAGCTAAAATGACTACTGTTCGCTGCTTCCTCACTGTTGCGGTGGCGAAAGGATGGGAATTACACCAAATGGATGTAAGCAATGCTTTTCTGCATGGAGATCTAGAGGAAGAAGTTTATATGCAAGTCCCAAATGGTTATGATACCCCTAAAGCAGGGATGGTTTGCCGGTTGAGAAAATCTCTGTAACACCCTCATTTCCCGACCAATTATTATTAATAAAATTAGAGATTATTTTTCAAAAGAGGATGTCACTTACTAAAAACTAAAAGATAATGTCTATTTAATTAAAACTCGCAGCGGAATAAATAAAATTGTCTGAATAAAAACTTTGATTAGTCCGAAAGCTCATGATAAGGCCTGAATTATCTTCAAACAGGAAATGATGTACTGTTGGAAATAAAACAAATACATCAAAGTCTCCAAATAAAATGTTTATGAGATAAAAGAAGCTGAAAATAAAACTAGATGATTTCCCCCCCATGTTACTAGTATCAGAAGAGACGTCTACATGCCAACCTCAAGCACGAGTAAAGGACTCCACCGCAAATACTAAGATTCGCCTACCTGGAAATCTACGATTGTACATCGCAGGGCAAAGCCAACAGAATAAACAAATGAAATGAAAAGGGTAAGTACTAATATTCAATAATTGAGGTAAATGCAAACTAAATAACTAAACAATTAATTAATTACTTCACAAATAGTATGTGCTATTAAAACGAATTTCACAAAATCAAAAGAGCAAGTACAAAGAGCAACGTAACTAAACTTCAAAAGAACAAGTCAAATCACAATGTATGCTATGCCATAAGAATTCTAAGACTCCCTAATATGCATGTGGTACCAGGGTCGGAGGTCATAAATGAACACTCCTCTACACGACAACAAATTCAGAAACCGAGTTAAATTGGATCGGTCATTCCACTGCACGGCAACAGATCAACGGCGGGGACTTGACACATGAATGAGTGCATGGACATACTTTCAATAAAAACGAACTCTCAAATTATCAAACAAAATCAACGCAACAACAAACAAGTCTACACGACAGCAACAGATCTGCACGACAACAATTCGTCAACAAAATTCTCAAAGTTTAGAGATCCTCAAGTACCAAGTGTCAAACAAAAGATTGCATAACTCTCTCTACTAATAAAAAAAAACGAGGCTAGATACTAGTTCAGCCACATACCGACCTCAATAAAAAGATTAAATTTTATTTATTAAATTACTAACTCATTTATTAAATTACTAACTCTCCAAAAACACCTATTGCTCTTACTACATTGCTAAACATCCACCTACTAATTTTTATACCATGAGTGATTAAGTTTCATTTTATCAAAACACCAACTTCTCTAACGAAAAAGTCACTCAAAACTCCAACCAATCCTAAATCTCAAGTAGTTAATTGCTCAGTTAATCCTACTAAACCAATTTCTAATAAGAGCCATCACAAACACATTGTCTATATAGCATATATAGCAAGTCCTCCTTTAGGACTACCTCCACGTGCAACTATTAGTGCAGCAAGTAAATTGATCAACAATTAAAATTCTACATAAAATATGAAACATGTTCTTACCACTTAATATGAGTCATTAAAGTATATACTCATTATTTTATTTGTACCATAATTCCCATTATACTATCACCACACTCAATAGCATATCGGGGACCATCTCTACGTTGGAACTATTCAACAAGTAATCTAGAATGAACATCTTTCTTTCACAGACCTCACCAATAATCAAATTTTCAAAGACAAACCAGTGAAATTACCACATCGTAATTAAACGTCATTCACGTCATAAGCCGTGTAATAACCGTATGTTCTCGTTAATAATATTCAATTAGAAACTAATTTTGTGATTGAAGACCACCTAATTTATGATTTTAATCTCTGGTTGGATATTCTGATTTTGTTTTATTTTTCTTTTATAAGAAACACCCACACCCAGGAACTCAAAACTCCAAAACCAAGTGCAGAAATTCACAGGAATGGATTATGCTAAATTAGAAGGGTAAGATGAAAATAAAATATAGCGTAATAACAGAATCAGAAGGTACAGGACAGAATTCAAAAACAAAGGAAATAGAAAACGTAAAAATTGAATCTGATTCAACCAAGTACTATGTATTAGCCTTCCCCTAACCTTATGTTTCTGAATTCTTTTATTGCTTCTAAGATGCTGCAAAATTTCCTCTTCCTCTCTCTATAAACAGCTGCGTCGTCCTCTCCTATAGCTCTCTCCAATTTTATGATTTTGATTAGTGTGGAAAACTAGGTTTAGATGGGTTTACTAATAGTTATATTAGTCATAAACCTAATCTTATTCTTTGGCTTGCTCTCTACACCCCCACTCTAATTATTCATAACTCAACCCAAGCCCATAAATATTTTCTTATTATTACTATCGTTTTCTATTTTTCTATTCTAACTAAACGAGTCATAAATCCACCTACTAAACTCATCTATTATACGCGCTAACAATTTCTCAATTCTTGCTAATCTCTAACAACTAGTTCTCTTCTAATTTTATTTAAATTCTAAATTTATGTTTACCAATGGATTCTAATATTATACTACCCTTAAACAGCCCCACAAGTACACAAAATAGCAAAAATAGCAAAATATGAAGAAATAATTAAATAAATAAATAAAATAATCTAATAAACTATTTCAAGAAAAAATGGGGTGTTACAACTCTCCCCCCCTTAAAATAATTTTCGCCCTCGAAAATTTACCTAAAGTTGAGCAACAAATGAATATAGCCCTTACTTAATCACCTCACAATTCACAGGTTCTTAAAATTCTAACTTAATTTCTAGCATAATAAGCATCATATCTAACATCAAGTATGATTACTAGTTCCTACCAAGATTGAATCCCTAAACTGCCTCAAATTAAAGGACTAATAATCCACTAGACCTGCTAGACACCACGAATTGCTAAAGTCCAACCTACGTGTGAGGAAAACATAATAACAAGAACTACTAGACATGGAACCCTGCTACAACACAATCAAGCAGAGCCATCTCTCCAACATCTATGTCAGAAGAGTGTGTGCATTCAAAAAGACTCGGGTACACTGCAAATCTCAAATACTACACAGCTGCATTATAATCTATATGTTCTACTGTAAGACTGGGTAAACTTCTTGTCTTTCAACTCGAATTCTACTCTTAAGCATTTACAGACTATATGTCTCCCACCCTTAATGGTAGTCACTAAGAATCTAATATTAAAACAATTAGCTTCTCCCCTAAAAGGTGCTCTCAAGTAGTCAATAACAAAATTTAGTATCTCAAGTAGAAGCTAGAGTTCAGGAAGTTCTTCATCAGCAACTAAAAGCTAAGCATTACACAACATTGGGTTAAGAAAGAAATAAGTGATTTATTGTAACTAGAGAAATCGTGAAGCTTAGCTGCCAATACTTAGACAATTCCAATTACCATATAATTGATCTGCCAGTCTACATCTTCAACCAACTTTCTCTCATCGTATCATGGTCCCAATAACTAACCTCTCTAGTCACTATCTATTCGTATAGGCGCATCTCCAAAATTGATTCTTACTACAAAATCTACACAGGAGCTACTAAGTCACTCATCTATTCATTGTTAAAAGGCAACGCAAGGGTAACTAGGGGATTCAGATCAAAAAAACATAATCCACAAATCATAGACTAACCCATCTTATCACCTTATTTATCTATCATTAGCTAACATGTCAGCCCTCTAAAAAAATAAAACTAAATAAATAAATAAAAACATTCCAACAAACCTATTTAACTAAACAAAGTTATCTTGGTCGGCCTCCTCCTCTTCTCCACTAAGAGCAAAAACTCTGGCTGTAGATGGTGCAGTTTCAGATTCTTTCTTTGACTTCCCACACTGAGTACTGACATGTCCTGGTTCTCCGCAGCGGAAACATATCACATTAGAGCTTTTACATTCGAACGCCATGTGTCCCGACTTACCACACCTGAAGCATTTTGACTTTTCCTCTTTGCATTCAAACACTTTGTGCCCGGTCTCGCCACACTTGAAACATCGGAGAAGATTAGAGGTCTCTCCCCCACTTGATCCATCGTTACTAGCTGTGTGTGGTTTACTCTTCTGATCCTTTCTATCATACGGTTTCCCTCTGCTGGGACCATTGTGCTTTTTATCACTGATAGCTTTGTAATGATTACTCCTGGCCTTGCTGGTTTCTTCATAAATGCGGCAAGCATCTACCAAATCTGGAAACTGACGAATCGGACGGTAGGCGATGAACTGTTTAATCTCAGGTCGTAGTCCATCCTCAAACTTAACACATTTAGAAAATTCCGCTTCTGCCGAGTTGTAGTGTGGACAGAATCGGATCAGTGATTCAAACTTATCCGAATAATCCCCGACTGACATACTACCTTGAGTGAGGGCCAAAAACTCCATTTCTTTCTTGTTACGCTCATCCAAAGGAAAATATTTTCTCAAGAATTCAGTTTTGAATCCAGTCCAAGTAATAAGAGTACCGGCAGCTTCCATCCTCTGACGGGTGTTCCTCCACCAGTGCTCTGCATCTCCAGCCACCACATGAGTAGCCAACATCACCTTTTGAGTGTCTGTGCAAGTCATTGCCCGAAAGATCCTTTCAAGCTCATCTATCCATTCTTGTGCACCATCAGGATCATATTTGCCCTTGAACTTTGGCGGGGTGTACTTCAAGAAACGATCCATCCGATTCTCGTCAGCAGTTCCATGAATATTTTGTTGACCCACAACAGCAGCATTGGCCTGAGCTAGTGCCTGGGCCATAGCGGTCATAGCATTTGCGATAGCTTGATCATTTCTTCTTGCCATCTGAACTAACAAAGGAAAATCATGTTAAGTGCTTAAGCGGACTAGATCGACTGCTCTGATACCAACTTTGTAACACCCTCATTTCCCGACCAATTATTATTAATAAAATTAGAGATTATTTTTCAAAAGAGGATGTCACTTACTAAAAACTAAAAGATAATGTCTATTTAATTAAAACTCGCAGCGGAATAAATAAAATTGTCTGAATAAAAACTTTGATTAGTCCGAAAGCTCATGATAAGGCCTGAATTATCTTCAAACAGGAAATGATGTACTGTTGGAAATAAAACAAATACATCAAAGTCTCCAAATAAAATGTTTATGAGATAAAAGAAGCTGAAAATAAAACTAGATGATTTCCCCCCCATGTTACTAGTATCAGAAGAGACGTCTACATGCCAACCTCAAGCACGAGTAAAGGACTCCACCGCAAATACTAAGATTCGCCTACCTGGAAATCTACGATTGTACATCGCAGGGCAAAGCCAACAGAATAAACAAATGAAATGAAAAGGGTAAGTACTAATATTCAATAATTGAGGTAAATGCAAACTAAATAACTAAACAATTAATTAATTACTTCACAAATAGTATGTGCTATTAAAACGAATTTCACAAAATCAAAAGAGCAAGTACAAAGAGCAACGTAACTAAACTTCAAAAGAACAAGTCAAATCACAATGTATGCTATGCCATAAGAATTCTAAGACTCCCTAATATGCATGTGGTACCAGGGTCGGAGGTCATAAATGAACACTCCTCTACACGACAACAAATTCAGAAACCGAGTTAAATTGGATCGGTCATTCCACTGCACGGCAACAGATCAACGGCGGGGACTTGACACATGAATGAGTGCATGGACATACTTTCAATAAAAACGAACTCTCAAATTATCAAACAAAATCAACGCAACAACAAACAAGTCTACACGACAGCAACAGATCTGCACGACAACAATTCGTCAACAAAATTCTCAAAGTTTAGAGATCCTCAAGTACCAAGTGTCAAACAAAAGATTGCATAACTCTCTCTACTAATAAAAAAAAACGAGGCTAGATACTAGTTCAGCCACATACCGACCTCAATAAAAAGATTAAATTTTATTTATTAAATTACTAACTCATTTATTAAATTACTAACTCTCCAAAAACACCTATTGCTCTTACTACATTGCTAAACATCCACCTACTAATTTTTATACCATGAGTGATTAAGTTTCATTTTATCAAAACACCAACTTCTCTAACGAAAAAGTCACTCAAAACTCCAACCAATCCTAAATCTCAAGTAGTTAATTGCTCAGTTAATCCTACTAAACCAATTTCTAATAAGAGCCATCACAGACACATTGTCTATATAGCATATATAGCAAGTCCTCCTTTAGGACTACCTCCACGTGCAACTATTAGTGCAGCAAGTAAATTGATCAACAATTAAAATTCTACATAAAATATGAAACATGTTCTTACCACTTAATATGAGTCATTAAAGTATATACTCATTATTTTATTTGTACCATAATTCCCATTATACTATCACCACACTCAATAGCATATCGGGGACCATCTCTACATTGGAACTATTCAACAAGTAATCTAGAATGAACATCTTTCTTTCACAGACCTCACCAATAATCAAATTTTCAAAGACAAACCAGTGAAATTACCACATCGTAATTAAACGTCATTCACGTCATAAGCCGTGTAATAACCGTATGTTCTCGTTAATAATATTCAATTAGAAACTAATTTTGTGATTGAAGACCACCTAATTTATGATTTTAATCTCTGGTTGGATATTCTGATTTTGTTTTATTTTTCTTTTATAAGAAACACCCACACCCAGGAACTCAAAACTCCAAAACCAAGTGCAGAAATTCACAGGAATGGATTATGCTAAATTAGAAGGGTAAGATGAAAATAAAATATAGCGTAATAACAGAATCAGAAGGTACAGGACAGAATTCAAAAACAAAGGAAATAGAAAACGTAAAAATTGAATCTGATTCAACCAAGTACTATGTATTAGCCTTCCCCTAACCTTATGTTTCTGAATTCTTTTATTGCTTCTAAGATGCTGCAAAATTTCCTCTTCCTCTCTCTATAAACAGCTGCGTCGTCCTCTCCTATAGCTCTCTCCAATTTTATGATTTTGATTAGTGTGGAAAACTAGGTTTAGATGGGTTTACTAATAGTTATATTAGTCATAAACCTAATCTTATTCTTTGGCTTGCTCTCTACACCCCCACTCTAATTATTCATAACTCAACCCAAGCCCATAAATATTTTCTTATTAATACTATCGTTTTCTATTTTTCTATTCTAACTAAACGAGTCATAAATCCACCTACTAAACTCATCTATTATACGCGCTAACAATTTCTCAATTCTTGCTAATCTCTAACAACTAGTTCTCTTCTAATTTTATTTAAATTCTAAATTTATGTTTACCAATGGATTCTAATATTATACTACCCTTAAACAGCCCCACAAGTACACAAAATAGCAAAAATAGCAAAATATGAAGAAATAATTAAATAAATAAATAAAATAATCTAATAAACTATTTCAAGAAAAAATGGGGTGTTACAATCTCTATATGGATTAAAGCAGGCCTCACGAAATTGGTACTTAAAGCTCTCCCAAGCACTCATAGAATATGGTTTTCAGGAATCACATGCGGACCATAGTCTCTTTACTTATTCAAGAGAAGGAAAATTCATGGAAATTTTGATCTATGTTGATGACCTTGTGATTGCAGGTAATTGCTCTGACACATGTATAAACTTTAAACTATATTTGAGAAGGTGCTTCCACATGAAAGATCTTGGACCTCTTAAATATTTTTTGGGTCTAGAACTCGCACGAGGATCAAAGGGACTGTTTATATGTCAGCGTAAATACACTTTAGACATTTTGGATGAGTGTAAGATGCTTGATTGCAAACCTTCAACTTTTCCAATGGAGCAGAATCAAAGGTTGGCTTTGGACAAGGGACCAACTTATTCAGATCCTCCTCGCTATCGAAGACTCATTGGTCGTTTGATTTACTTAACTATCACACGTCCAGAGATTACTTATTCAGTTCATATACTGAGTCAGTTCATGAAATCTCCTAAACAAGCTCATTGGGACGCAGCCATGCGAGTGCTACGGTATCTTAAATTTACACCGGGACAAGGTATCTTATTGCCTAAAGAAAACGATCTTCGACTGATGGCCTATTGTGATTCAGATTGGGCATCATGCCCACTGACTAGAAGATCAACTTCTGGATATCTAATGAAATTAGGATCAGCCCTATATCATGGAAAACTAAAAAACAGTCCACTATATCAAAGTCATCTAGTGAGGCAGAATATAGAGTCATGGGTCATGCCGTAAGTGAAGTCATTTGGTTGTGAAGCTTATTATCTAGCTTACAAGTTCACTATGATTCACCAACCATGTTGTTTTGCGATAATCAGGCTGCCATACACCTTGTAGCCAACCCTGTATACCATGAGCGCACGAAACACATAGAAGTGGATTGTCATTTTATTCGCACACATTTGCAAGAAGGTACAATTTCTACCAGTTATGTTCCCACCAAGAAACAACAAGCAGATATTTTTACCAAGGCTCTAAGTGCAAAACAATTCCAAGAGTTAACATTCAAGTTGGGTGCTCATAATCCTCACACTCCAACTTGAGGGAGAGTATTGGAGAATTATCATGTCTGCATGAATCAAGGAAAACCGATATGCTATATATCAATACTGATATTTTGATATCATTTCATATGCTTCCTATTAATTGTATTATTTCCTTCATTAACACACCAGCTGTCAATACTTATACTTAGGCTAATATTTAGGCTTAATTTGTGCACCTTCTTCTTTTGTATAGTCCTCAGGCGCTATATATGTTTAGAGGCAAATCATTTGTAATCAATTAAGGAAAATACAAATCCTTTTCCAATATACACCTTATTCATTTGACACTAAAAGTCCCTCTTTTCTCTTTTAAAACTAGTGAAGACAAATGGGTATCATTGTAATTTGCATTTAATTAATAGTAGTAAATTATAAGTTTCATTTTCCCCTTCTTGCTGCTGCACCATGTTTCTCACCAAAATCCTTTCCTAAATTGAAATGATCTTTTTTTTTATTTTCTCTTCCTCGTGTTCCTGTAGCCAACGTGAACTAGACTCATGGGCATGCCTTCATCTTGGATTTGCCTTGCTCATTTCGGAAAAGAATAAAAAATGAATATTCTTCTTTAAAATCAAACTCAAATTAACAAAGCTCCAAAACATTTATCAAAAAAAAAAAAAAAACAAAGCTCCAAAACATTGTTCCCCCGAAAATTTTATGTGTTCCGGTCAAAAAAGTTAGGTTCTTTGAATTTGTATTTCAAGGAGAGCATATAATGAAAATTTAAATATGACACTAATGAAGTGATGTTGGTGTTAATAGTAAAGAACATGCACTAACTTGATTAATAAAATGCATTTGTCAAAAAAAAATCACCATTAAAATGCCAAAGAGACATGGGCGAGCTTTTCTTCTTTCTCTGAACAATATTGATTGACCTAGATAGAACGAGAGAGAAAATGGGTCTTGACCCTTGGGTGTAAAATTACTTTAATAGGCATTCAATAAATCATAATGAAAGGAAGTGAAAAGGGTTTTTGGTGTCCAAGTAAAAAGGTGTATCATGCTAAAACACACCTTCGTAAAAATGAATGGGTGTGTCATAGCGATACCCATATGTGTTGCTAATTTACATCCATTTAAAAATATTAAGGTGTAAATTAGCAATGCGCATCTTCACTTCGGACAAAAGCACAATTAATATTTCTTATTTAAAATTAGTAAAATAAGAATAGTTTGATAAGTTTCATTAAATTATTTAGCACCTATTGCTAATTTACACCTACTTTTATAATTTAACCTAACACAATTTAACATAAAACACATAGCACGACAGGGTCGTATATATGTTGTTCAATTGAAGAAAAGTCCAATGATTTTGGCACATGGCACGATGATTTTTTTTTTAATTACAGTATATAATTAGAAACTATAAATTTAAAAAAATAAAAGTAAACTTTATACCAAACATAGTGATTGTTTGGATTAATATAAAGCATAATGATTTTTCTTTCTCACAGTACATTGTTTTGATCAAAGAGGGAAAAAAAATTAAAGTTGAAATATGGATTGGACATGTTTTCTCAACTTGTCTATTTTGTTTTATAAGGTTGTTATTGGTTTATTTAAATGACATATATTTATAATTATTTGGGTCTAAATTAGTAAAGTGGCTATACACTATTTAATTAAATATTTACCAATTAAACTCTCATTTTCTTAGTTTTAAATAATAATATTTATCATCACAGTCTTTCAAGTAATAGTTTTTACTGCATTTTTCTTGTGATGGCTTAGTGATTAATTTGATGTAGAGAAATTCAAAGTCTTTAAATTCAACAACCTTCTTCTTCTTCTTCTTGTCGCAATGGTGATGTTGATGAAGTTAACAATGATATGTGAATGAACTATTAACCATCTTCTTATTTTTCTTTTTCTTTTACCAAATTGAATCATCATATTGAGTTGTACCAAGCCAGAAGCCGAGTGGATGTATTTTTTGTCCCGTAATTCCTCACTACTAAGCTATGAAACCCCGATACTAAAAATGGTAAAGTATCGTGTCCGATACGTATCCGATATCGATACTCGCCCGATACTCTTCGATACTCGTATCGGAGAGTATCGGACAATTAATATTTTTTTTTTGAGTGAAGACCCATTTTAGTCCCTCACAAAAACTACAAAATCCAAATTAGTCCCCGACAAAAAAAAAAGTCCCTATTTAATCCCTAACAAAATTAAACCGGGACATGTTAGTCCTTCGTTATTATTTTTCTTAATCCGGTCTTTTTTTCCTACTTTTGAACCATGACTGGACTGTCATGTGTATTATTTATGCCACGTGTATTATTTACAAACATAAGGGACATTTAGGTCCCTACATTATTTTATTTTAGGACAATTTGATCCCCATATTTTTTTTAAAAAATACGAAAATTAGACAATATTCATAGACAATATTTTTAAAATTTTAAGGGATCAAATCATCGAATTGACACCAATTTTTGCCCCTAACAAAACCTACAAAACTAAAATTAATCTCTAAAATTTTAAGGGATCAAATCATCGAATCTCCAGTACGCTGTATGTCGTCTTCTCCGGTTGAATCATCTGACATGAATATCACCATAAAAAATTGATCTTGTTGGAAAAGAAAGAGTGTTGCCGTGTGGGAGGAGAAAAACCAAAGACTGAAAGCCTGAAACTAGAAAACCCTAATATTCTCTCTTTCTATTTTGTGAAAGAGAAAAACACGTATTGTTTTTTTTTTCAAATCAGGGACTAACTTGTCCCTTAAGAATATTAAAATAATACACATGGCAGTCTAGTAACGGTTCAAGAGTAGAAAAAAAAAATATTAAGAAAAATAATAACGAAGGACTAACATGGCCCGGTTTAATTTTGTTAGGGACTAAATAGGGCAATTTTTTTTGTCGGAGACTAATTTGGGTTTTGTAGTTTTTGTGAGGGACCAAAATGGGTCTTCACTCTATTTTTTTAAAGAAAAAATTACCGATACGTATCGGATACTTCTCGATACATGTATCTGTTAGGATTTTTGGGTCACTATTGTAATATTACATGTGTTAGAGTCATTATATAATTAGTCAAAGCATAAGTGGTCTAATTAATAATATATAAATCTATGGCTAAAAGCATAAATATCATGAAAGTTAATTTATTGTGTAGATACTATAAGTCAATATCTAATTTGATGAGGGGCCAAATTAGAATATTGAAAATTAAGAAATAACCCTAAGGTTATTTATAGGGGTTATGGTCCCCAATTGTAGACTAACGTAAAAACGTGACGGCTCAGACAAAACATTTTCTCTTCATCCCCATCAGAGGAGACTTAAGGAGCTCATACAGAACTCTACAATTGGAAGACCACATACCGGTGATTTTCAATCCCTACCTATGGCAAACTCAAACTCAGGTACGCTTCCGCTCATGTATAGTAACTATTTCTTGATGATCAATATGAATGATTTTAGGGTTTAGAGAAAATTATAATTTAACAATTGGTATCAGAGTTAATAACAATTTTGTATGCCAATTTGGTTTTTTTATGGGCATGGATTCTGTTTCAATATATGTGCAGTTTGGTTTTTTATGGTTTGATTACACAGTGTGCATCTTTTAATTTGTCCGTGTTAAATATAGATTAATTTTGCAAAGCTAGCATCATTATATACAATTTGTTTGAGTGCCGATAAATAAAAGATAACAATCAATTTGCAAGGTGTGCATTAGTAGACTAAAGTTACGAAACAGGGACGTAAGTTTTTCTCAACTAAAGCAATTGTAAGGCAAAATTATCAATCAGGGATATAAAGTGTTTCGTCCCTTTTGAGTTTTAGGGAATCAAAATATATTAGTCTTCTATTTGGTTTTGTTTTTATTCTGTTTCATATATGATACCATTCACCTTGTTTTCAAATTCATCAAACTCGGCTTGTCATCTGGTTCTGGTTTGAACTCGGTGTGAAGCAACTTCGATTAAGTAATTTTTGGTTTAGTTCACACTGTTTGAATTTTGGTTTTGACTAAGAAAAATTCGGTGGTTGATTAAGGATTTATTTTATTTGATTTGTTTTTGGGCAATTTTTATATTGGTCTCAAATTTAAGATCTTGTTAAACTTTCCGGTTCAGTAACTTTATAGTTTCAAATAATTTTTTTTTTTTTTTAAGGATAAGGCTTTGTGGTTTCAGTTATTTCGGTGTGATAATAATTTCATAATGATTCGGTTATGTATAGCAATGCAAGTCTATCGATGTATATATGGTATGCACTCATATTTTTTTAAGTTTTGCAGAATGGAACAAATAGAGTTTAAGTTAAGGTATTTTTTGTTTTGTTTCGTATATGCTGCAATTTTCTTTCGTTTCAAATTGATCCCATATATAATGTCATCTGGTTTCAATTCAGCAATTTCGGTTTTCTATAATTATGGGTTTCAATTTTTCTTTTAAGTGCCATACAGAAACCTTGTTCAATTTTTGGAGATGTAAAGGAATTGGAACAAGACTTAAGTACTACTATGGACATTGCAAATTATGTTCTACTTGCAACTTTGGATACAAATTTTGGTTAAGTAATTTAAATTCAAATATTGTGCGATTTAAGTATATATTTTGAAATAAGTTGATTGAAGCATAACGTTGCCAAAGTAACCTCTTTTGCGTAGATTAATTTATTTTGTAATATAAAATGTTGTGTGCTTGTAACTTATGTGAATATTTAACCGGCCCAAAGGAAGGTAGCTATTTTACAGAATTATAAGTGCACCTGTGGTGATAAACGCGTGATAATTATTCGGTTTTATGTGTGAATAATAAATTGGCCTAAAGGAAAATTTTTGTTCGACACGTTCTTATTATCAGTGTTTGATTACTACGCCAAGGTATCACTGAAAAGTTAATATTTTGTCCAAAGATAAAATGTTAATGGATTCCCGATATCTTGCGATGGGATTTACCTTTATTTGAATTTAAAATTACTTTTATTTTAAGGCTTATTTGAGCATGTTTTGCTTGATCTTCGTTCTCTCTTCAGTTATTAATGACATGTTGAAGTTTACTTCCAACGTCAATTTAGTTAAATGGCTCAAACATCAAGTTCTAGAAAGCAAATCTTTTGATAGTTCTTGAAGTATGGATCTCGACGTTGCGTTAGGGGATTCTCCCTCACTTCGTACGGATGAGAGTACCTCTAAAAAGAAGAGGGAAATTGGAAAGGTGGGAGAGGTCAAATTGCATATGTTCGATGATCATAAGAAAGTCATTTTGGAAACATTCTAGGGCAGGCTATTTGAACAGATAAATATGGTAACAATAAAGTATAAGGATAAGCTGCAAATACAGTATCTCACAAGGAACAACAACATAAATAAATTAAATCAGATAAAATTAGTTGTTTCTTTTGTGGAGCTAAAGGGTAAAGAAACATTACTTTAACGGTCAAATATGACATGTTAAGGGAAGGTATGTTTCTTAATTTGGTTTGTTTTGAGGTTGATTTAACTTTGGTATGTAGACACACATGTTGGATAGATTTCGGTGCCACAACTAACAACAGTGTGCCTATCTAAGGTTTATGAATTTTCGAAAACTAAGTGATGATGAAAGATACATCTATATGTGGTTGACGATAAAACAGTTCAAGTTGAGGCAATTGGAAAATTTAGATTATTAATAACGACTAAATTTTATTTCAATTTTGATGAAACCAATTATATTTTATTTTGTATTGTCTTTCAAGACGGAATTTAATTTCTATTTATGTTTTGAACCTATTTTATTTTTTATTATTTGGGAATAGAAATTTAAATTGCTTCAAATTCAAAATTAGTTGGTTCTGATTATTTGTCAGGTTACAATAATCTTTATTTCATTTGAAACAATTGCTTCATTTGGTTGAGCAATGAGAATTAAGGTACATTTGGCACAAGATATTGGGTGACATCTCCAAACGGAGAATAGAGACTTGTGTCAAATGAAATCTTAGCTCATATTTTATAGAAAAGGGAAAACAAACCAATAAAGGAGATATGAGTACAATAAAACTTCAGATGTCCTTGAACTTATTAATATTGATATTTGTGTACTATTCTTTTCGATTTTTGAAATGGTAAACAATATTTATAACGTTCATAGACAATTTTCTATATGGCATCATGATCTCACTCATGAAACAATAAAGTCATTTGGGCGTGTTCAAATTTTTTAAGGCTAGAGTTGAGAATCAACTCGACTAAAGAATCAAAAGTGTTAAGTTTAACCATGGTGGTGAATACAATGGTAAATTTAACAATTCAGGTGAACAACGTCCAATAATTTTCTTTCTCAATTAAAACTGCAGTATATGTCCTTAATGGGGTTCCAACTATAGCAACTACAAAACCTCCTTACAAACTTTGGATAGACAAAAGTCTTGTATAAAGCATTTGCAAGTTTGAGGGTGTTCAGTTAAAAACAGGGCCTTATAAGTCAAATGAAAATAAACTGAACTTCAGGACCGTAAGTTGCTATTTTATGGGATACTTTAAAGGATCTAAGGTACATGTTTTATGATCCCACAATTAAGTTTGGTTTTTTGAATCAGGAAATGTCAGTTCTTTGAGGATGTCGAGTTTGCAGGGGGAGATATGGTTATTAACTTCCCATACAAGAAATTGTTTCAGAAGAACAAACTCTTACACCTCAAGAACATATGTCTTTCAGGAGATCCATGAGAGAAAAATAGAAATACAATACCAGATGACTATATTGTATCTCTTCAGGGACATGAGGTTAACATTGAAATGGTGGATGATGATTTGATCATATTTCATCAAACAATGAAAAGTTCTAACTATCAAAGGTGGATCGATGCCATGAATAAAGTGATAAAGTCCATAAATGACAATGACATTTGGGATCTTTTCTCATTGCCATAAGGTGTGAAACTCATTGGTCTTAAATAAAAACTTAAGACCAAGAGGGATTCGAAAGGCAGTGTGGAGAGGTAAGAAACTCGTCTTGTCACAAATGGATTTACACATAAAGAAGACATTGATTATAAAGAGACTTTCTTTGTGGTTTATTTGAAGGACTCTTTTAGGATCATAATGGCATTGGTGACACATTTAGAACTTGAGCTATATATGATGGATATAAAGACAACGTTTTTAAATGGTAACATTGATGAAACAATGTATATGGTGCAACCGAAAAATTTTGTTTCAAAAGATTCAAAATATATGGTTTGCAAATTTAAGAAATCCATATATGAACTCAAGCAAGCATCTCAACTATGGTATTTCAAAATTCATAAAGTGATCATCTCGTTTGGTTTTGAGGTGAATTTGGTTGATGATTGTATATACCATGAGTTATGTGGGAGTAAATATATTTTCTTGGTTTTATATGTCGATGAGAAGGCAGTAAACCATATGATACTCATGTGGCTAAGGGAGACAAGTTTAGTCTCAATCAGTGTCCTATGAATAACTCTAATGTAAATTCAGATTGTACGCATTTGGTTATTGCTTATATTTCTGAAATGTTCGGAAAGTATTTAAATGATTTAGGATTAGACCATTTGAAAGCAGGCAAATGAGTCATACAACACTTAAAGAGAACAAAAGAACACATGCTCATATATTGGAGGTCAGATCAGCTTGAGATCATTTGGTATACTGACTCCAATTTTGTTGGATGCAAAGGTAACTTATTATGAGGCATCCAATTGTAGAACTTGGTCACGAGGCTGCGCATAGTGGATAAGGCATTAAAATACCACTAAAGTTATTTGTGACAATAATTAGTAGTTCTGTTTTCAGTAACAACAGGAACTCGATGAATTCAACATATATAGATCTAGTTCCTTGTTGTAAAAGATTAAGTTCATGCTACACATTTCATGATGGATCTATGTCATTTAGTTGTGTCACTATTGGTGATCATTGATGGGTTTAGTTATGATTGATATAACGAAAATCACCTTGATTCTATATATTGGCATGACTAATGGACGAGATAATTTGGATATGCTTAAGGAATATAATGGCAAATTTTTGAGCTCATAAAGTCTAACACATGTGTACAATTACATTGTTGTTACCGGAGTTAAAAAATCATTAAAAATAATTTTCAGCCACCGAAGAGATTACTGGGTTGAGTCGCGGACTAGGTCGCTCTCTTTAAGACGTTTCGCGGCACTGCCCAAAATTGTGCAAGCAGACTATCAACCACGAAGTCCCCAGGATAAAAAGCCCAGTTACAACTGTATACCGATTTGCTACTGCACAGTAGAAATCAGTCAAACAATACACCTTCTTGAATGGTACTACAATACCACTCGAATTGATACTACAATATCAATCTATGAATCAGTGGTACTACGATACCACCATATTGATACTACAATATCAATCTATGATTCATTGGTACTACGATACCACCATATTCATACTACAATATCAATCAATATAATGACACTGAGGTCATTCTAATATGGTACTAAGACCAATCTCAATTTAAAGGGATTATGGTACTAAACCATACTTAATTTTGAAGGAACTAGTGATACCTATATCACTCATAAATCAAATTAACAGTAATAAGATTTCTCTTTTATTCAATACTTCAACTCATGAAATATTCTAATATACAACAAGTAATTTTGTTAGAATTAAAAGCCTAGCAAACAACCGAGCAAACTCAATATAAACTTCAATCTTAAATTCTACATTGAAAAATTCATATTTAGTAATTCTGCAAAAGCGTAGAAGGCTAAACAACCATAATTAGCACATTAATTTAAACATGCAGTCTCAATGATCAAAGTATATTTAGACTCAAATAACTTCATAAATCATCTTTATCTATATGTCATACATATAGGTAGGAGGTTAATCACATTAAGAACCTTTCTCAAGAAAAAGAGTACAATCAATCACCAATGTGAGAAATAAATTTATATATCACGACATTTACATAATAACATTATATTATTGTATAAATGTATAAAAGATATTTATCAGACTAATATAGATTAGAGAATAATTTAATCCATGTTACAAAGTTTGACATATTTGATGAATTGAACCAACTCATTAAAATATAAATGAATTCATGAACACAAAAAGAGTACCTAGCATATTTTTGGTTGTTTTCCTCTTTTCTCAGTTTTTCATGAACTATCATTTTGCAACGGCAGAGCTTCACTGGCGGCAGAGCATGAGTTTTTATTGTGTTCACCATTACAAGGGTGCTAGGTGTTTGTTCTTACAGGAATATGTTATAGGACTCCTTAGTGCAACATCAATTAGAATTAATTACCCATAACCTTAACGGTTACAAATTAATGGAAAATAATTCACCATAAAGTAAATAAATAAAAGTGAGACTAACATATTTATTTCTTCAAAATACACATTAGTATGTTACAACACACTAATATGCTCTAGTACCCGACGTGAGTCTCAAAATTTTATTTTCAATTCACACACCAATGTGAACTTTTGTTCCAACAATTACATGTGACCAGTGGGAGATTGTTAGGATTTTTGGGTCACTATTGTAATATTACATGTGTTAGAGTCATTATATAATTAGCCAAAGCATAAGTGGTCTAATTAATAATATATAAATCTATGGCTAAAAGCATAAATATCATGAAAGTTAATTTATTGTGTAGATATTATAAGTCAATATCTAATTTGATGAGGGGACAAATTAGAATATTGAAAACTAAGAAATAACCCTAAGGTTATTTATAGGGGTTATGGTCCCCAATTGTAGACTAACGTGAAAACGTGACGGCTCAGACAAAACATTTTCTCTTCATCCCCATCAGAGGAGACTTAAGGAGCCCATACAGAACTCTACAATTGGAAGACCACATACGGTGATTTTCAATCCCTACCTATGGCAAACTCAAACTCAGGTACGCTTCCGCTCATGTATAGCAACTATTTCTTGATGATCAATATGAATGATTCTAGGGTTTAGAGAAAATTATAATTTAACAGTATCAGAGAAGTATCAGACAACTAATGTCCTATGATGATAGAATTAGAGGACATCATACTGATACAATCTGTGTTTCCTCTTAAATAGTGAATGTTAGGGGATGATGTTCTTTGTGTGTGATACTTTTGATGTTTTTTTGGATAGTACTAGTTATGTTATTTTTTGTTAGTACTTACTTAACTTAAGATATGTAATCGCCACTTGTTTGCTCAATATGTAATCGTCAATTGTTTGTTCAGTTTGAGTAATTTTAATTTTAATTTATTATCATTTTCGATTTTTGTTATGTTTATATATTGTGCATTTATATATTTAATTTTTAAATAACGTATCACGGTAGTATCGTATCGGGGATTTTGAAAATTTTCTCGTATCGCCGTATCGGTATCGTATCGTATCGGTATCGTATCACGTATCTGGACTTCATAGCTACTAAGTCAATGAGTTATAAAGATATATTTATATATCCAGTTGGATTCAAAAAATAAATAAAAAAGACAGTAATTTGACACATTGACTTGCCATGTCATTAAGTTTTATATTTAGCTGCCAACATGTAACATGAGGGGCTAAAAATAGAGAATTTTTATATTTCAAGGTTAGAAATGTAAAAAATATATATTATATGGAGGTAAATCAAAATTCGCTCAAATGACAGGCGATAAAAGTGGTATTAACCCTAAAAATAAACAAAAAAAGTACAAACTAAAAAAAAACATTCTGAAATTAAAATAATTCCTTCTTCAATGTGGAAATCCTTCATATATTAAGACAAAATACAAAATTATAATGCCTAACTATATAACTATCTGCCTAAACATCACTTATTTTGTCTTTTGTTTGTCTGCCAATGCATCTCCTTTTCCAACGCCTTGCAATCCCATTGGTGAAAACGTTTCTACTCCCCTTTTCGTTGATCCGCCTCCGCATGCAATGCAAGTATGTAATAAATAACCTATCATCTTAGAATTGAGAGTTTACTTTAATCCAACTCTACAAAACTAACTTATAAGGTAATGATTGCCTTCACTAATCACTACAAGAAAACAAACACTTATTGGCAGCTAAAAGCTTCCAATAAATGCCAAAAATCGCCAATAACCAACCATTTCTTGGTGGCCTTGGGCCTTCAACAAAAACTCTGTCGGTAACACTTATTGGCGGCTAAAAGCCGCCAATAAGTGATAAACAGATCTGACAACAGTTCTTAGCAACTTTGGGCCTCCAACAAATATTTTTTTAAAAAATAAAATAAAATTCAGCATAAATTTCACCACCAATCATCAAACCACCACCCCAATCAACCTCCTCCACACCCATCATCACAAACAACCGCCGAATAACAACAACATCAACAACAACAACAACAACACTACTTCAACCACCTCCACACCCATCATCACAGACCACCACCAAACAACCAAAGAATAATTGTGATATGCTTTTCAAAGATGAACAAATAGAGTTCTGATTTCAATTTATGGTATAGGAAGTTTAGGGAAGACAACATTGGCAAAACAAGTCTATGAACATCCAAAAGTAAAGAAATATTTTAGGATTCATGCTTGGGTCAGGATTTTCACTTTGAATTCTTACCTAAGCAAGAAGCTCGGTCTCTTTTTTGTAGGAAGGTGTTTCAAGGTAATTCATGTCCTCCTCATCTTGAAGAAGTTTGTAGGAAAATATTAAATTGTGTGGAGGGTTGCCACTAATCAGCGGTGCTTTGGCTACAAGAGAAAGATCAAACATAGAAGAATGAAACATGGTTTGCATAAGTTTTGGTTAAGGAGCATAGCCATTGAGATCTATTTCGAAATGTTGAGATTTTTCCTTCTTTTTTATTTTATAATTTTTTTAAGGGTAAATAGGGTTTTACCACATGCAAAATATGCGAGTTTTGATTTACTCCTGCAAAAAAATTTGGATTACCCCCTGGAATGTGAAGATTCTTTGGTTTACCCCCCTCATGAAAATGTTGACTTAAGCTTCCACAAAAATGATGACGTGGCATGATCAGTCAGGGGGTAAACCAAAACCCGCTAAGGTAAACCAAAATTCGCTATCATTACAGGAGCAAATGAAGGAATCTTAAGTCAACATTTTTCATGAGAGGGGTAAACCAGAGAATCTTCACATTACAGGGGTAAATCACCAAACAGGAAAAAAAATCCATCTTCTTCAATAGACAAACCTATACACAATTTTTTGCTATCTACAAATTTTATATGCATCATTTGGACCGTCAAAATAGATCTAATGAATAGTACAAATACTGAAATCAATTGAGATCTAAGTTTTATTCATCTGCCATCTTCATCATCATCACTATTGAAAAGAAGAAAACTTAGAAGGATTTTTATTGCAGCCATGATATTTCCAACAAACTCTAATAGCAATAATGATTGACATTACCAGAATGTACGATGGTTTAGCTTTTTTTTATGTCTTCATGTAGAAAATAAAAAGAAGACAATTTAGGGATGAAAACAAAGAGAAAGAAAAATCACAACAATATATGATACAACTCTATAATTTCCGGCCAAATCAATATCTTTTTTAGGGTTTATTGTAATTTCTTTTGGGTTTCTTTGTTATTTTTTATGAGTGGAGATGATGAACTCATTTTTTTTAAATTGAAAAAATAATTTTAATTTCATAATTATTTTATTAAATTTATATAATTATTTTACTACATTTAATTAAGTGAAACTGTATTTTTTTGTTATTAAAATATTTATTAGACAATAATTTCTCCACGGCATTTGCAAATTACCACTTTGCATGCTATTTCGTTAAAAAATTTACAAATCAGCGCTTCTGAGATTCAAAATGGGGTTGGGCGCAATTATAATGCAAGAAATGTCAAAATAGAGACGTAAGAATTGTTGGGTCAAAAATGGTTTTAAAGACAAACCCCAATAACTTGTTAAAGTTTTGATGATAACAAAGTATTAAACGCAAAATTGGAATACTAAAATTTTATCTCGTAAGAATGTAGGAAATTAAAAAGAGAATAGAGTCTGACTGCAGGTCAGAGGTCCTGAATACATTCAGAAGCACTAAAGACACTCAGAAGCAAATTGCACTCAGAAGCACAATGTCGAAGTCATAAGTTGTTCCATTCAGACTGACCATTATCAGATCAAGTTCTCCTCTGCTCTCAAATCAATATCTGACCAAATTTTAAGTCAAAGAGGAGCGTCTAGACAAATGGGAAACTTTACTTCTTCTGGGCAAACACTGAAGTCTTCAAAACGCTAGTAGTTGTAGCTCTTTACCTCTTGCGGAACAAGGTTAAAGCTCTACTACCAATATGACTAAGATTGTCTGACATCTCTATCTCTACACAACGGCCATCCTCAACATCCACCTTGTTATTGCCTATAAATAGAAGACTTGAGAGATCATGAAAGATACAACACTGAGCCTGAATTGAAAAACTACTTACTCCTGCATATTCAAAGCTATCACTAGAAAACACACGCACAAGACTTAAACTCTAAAAGCTTCATCTTCAAGGAGTTCGGATACTCTGTATTTGTTTTTATTTGATAGAGTTAAAGTCTTAGGTGCATATATTGTATTCTATCTTATTTTGTATAAGATTTGTGAAGTCTCTTGCTTGTGTGCTTGAGCAAAGTGTTGAAGTCTCTTGTTTGTGTGCTTGAGCAATTTGTGAAGTCTCTTGCTTGTGTGCTTGAGAAACTTGAAGTCTCTTGCTTGTGTGCTTGAGCAATTTGGAGAAGTCTCTTGCTTGTGTCCTTAAGCAATTGTATAATCTAGAGTGATTATAGTGAAATCTCTTGGAAGTACAAGAGGACTGGACTACTCTCGTTTGTGAGAGGAACCAGTATCAAATTTCTTGTGTTCTTCTTTTCTTATCTTGTCTTGATATTGTGTTTTATTCCGCTGCAACTCACTCTTCTTTAAAAAAGTTTTAAAACCTTAAAAAACAAAATTCAACCCGCCTTTCTTGTGTTTTTCACACCTTCAAGAATGTTCAATTTTGAAATAAGTGAATAACTTTTTGAGATAATTAGTAAAATAAAGGAACTAAAATTATAATTAAATATTTTTTTAGTTTCCATGATGTAGATACAAATTGTTCACCACTTAACGAATCTCCGATGATAAACATGTAAGATAATGCATTAACCAGTTGTTCAAGAGATTCAAAATCTTTCCCACTTTAAACAATTTATTATCAACAAGTATTATCTTATCTTATAAATGTATGGAGTATTCATAGAAAGAAACATGTTGATACATACTATTCAACATAAATATGATTAAAATATTAGTGCCTAAAATTTGCCAATGTGACAATAACCGATTTGTTTGTGTTAAATCATTTAGACATAGAAATTAATACCATCATTGCTAATTAAAATTTTCCATCATAAGTGATGCTCCTAAAATATATAAATAGTCTTCCTTTCTACAATTCTTACACACCATTGTTCTAGCTTAGCACTTCTTTTTATCACTACTTTTAAAAATATTAGTTTTTTCTTATTTCAATTATGAAAGTTTTGTTTTCTCTTCTTTTTGTGTTTGTCATTATTTCCACCTAGCTTATGCGATCTAAAGTAGGAAAGTCTAATATTTGAAATGCTTTCGATATTGTTAAGTATGGTGCCAAGGGTGACGGACATACTAATGATTCAAATGTACAGTATTTTTGTTATAATTTCATTTGTTTTCATGCAGTTATATTTTTATCTACGAGACAACTTTGTTTCAAATCTAATACACTTTTCAACCTTATATAAAAAAGGCTTTTTTGAAAGCATGGAAAGATGTCTGCAGTTCAACAAAAGGTATCCCAATACTCATCGTACCCGCGGGCAAAATATTCATGACGCAACATTTGACGTTCCAAGGTATTGCAAATCCGCAACCATTAATGTTATGGTAGGTTATTATAAATAAATCAATCAAACACACATATGGTAGGTTATTATACCTATGCTGCATATGGTAGGTTATTTATGTATACCTTTATTTAATCTATTTTTGTCAATTTGACTTTTTTTCTCATGCATTTATCCTATAATAATTAATTAATTTTCATCTAGTGGTTAATTCTTTTTTTGGGGGTCAAGTAACCTAGTGAGTAGTGACTATATTTTCACCTTTTACATTTCAAGGTCCTTACACATCTGCAACCATTAATGTTATGGTAAATACGTTATATACTTATATACTTTTATTTATAGAGTGAAGACCCATTTTGGTCCCTCACAAAAATCACAGAACCCGAATTAGTCCCCGACAAAAAAAAAGTCCCTATTTAATCCCTAACAAAATTAAACCAGGACATGTTAGTCCTTCGTTTGAACCGTGACTGGACTGTCATGTGTATTATTTATGCCACGTGTATTATTTACAAACATAAGGGACATTGAGGTCCCTACATTATTTTATTTTGGAACAATTTGATCCCCATGTTTTTTTAAAAAAAATACGAAAATTAGACAATATTCATAGACAATATTTTTAAAATTTTAAGGGATCAAATCATCGAATTGATACCTATTTTTGCCCCGAACAAAAACTACAAAACTAAAATTAATCTCTAAAATTTTAAGGGATCAAATCATCGAATCTCCGGTACGTTATATGCCGTCTTCTCCGGTTGAATCAACTGACATGAATATCACCATAAAAAATTGTTCTTGTTGGAAAAGAAAGAGTGTTGCCGTGTGGGAGGAGAAAAACCAAAGACTGAAAGCTTAAAACTAGAAAACCCTAGTATTTTCTCTTTCTATTTTGTGAAAGAGAAAAACACGTATTGTTTTTTTTTTTCAAATCAGGGACTAAGTTTTTTTTTTTGACGGAAAATCAGGGACTAAGTTGTTCCTTAAGAATATTAAAATAATACACATGACAGTCTAGTCACGGTTCAAGAGTAGAAAAAAAATCATATTAAGAAAAATAATAACGAACGACTAACATGGCCCGGTTTAATTTTGTTAGGGACTAAATAGGGCCTTTATTTTTGTCGGGGACTAATTTGGGTTTTGTAGTTTTTGTGAGGGATCAAAATGAGTCTTCACTCTTATTTATATATATATATATATATATATATATATATATATATATATATATATATATATATACACATACATATATATATATTTTTCAATCTTACTTTTTCCTCATGCATTTATCCTATAATAAATTAATTAATTATCATTTAATTGTCAATTTTTTTTTGTTAAAGTAGTATTGTTGTTATAATTTCGCTCTTAAAATGAATAAATGGAGTGTCCACAATACGAACCTTGACTTATGTATATATAATATGATGTTCCTATAAATTGAATTAAACTCACAAGAATATCATTAATTTCTTTTGAATTATTTATTAATATTATGATTATAATTAATATTTGATTTGGCAAATTCGGGGAACAATCACCGCTCCACGAGGTCGTGAATATTGGAAATCAGACAATAATGATCACGATTCATGGATTACGTTCAATCACATAAGTGACCTTGTTGTAAATGGAGGAGAAACACTTAATGGCCAATGTGTTTCTTGGTGGGACAAGAAGGATGCAAGTGATAGGCCAACGGTAAGTTTATTTCATTCTATTTAATTAAACCACATAGCAAATTAATTTACACATTGTGAGTCCTTGTATATATTTAGTGTATAAGTAATCAGTAAGATGTATGGGCATGCTCTTCGATATCTTGGGTGTGATAATCTAAAACATGGCCCATTCACGCACCTCAATAGTCCAAAAAATCATATAAGCATAACTGGATGTGATGGGGTTTTAATCTCTAATGTTAATTTAAATTTTATCATCAACCAAAGTTTTCAACGAGCATTCAACCATCTCAACTGGTTCAATTCTATATTATTTTCTATCATTATATATATTTATGTTAATGTTAATCATAGGGTCAAAATTCAGTAAATTAATTATAGTACTAGTATTTTGTTTGTGTTGTTTGAATTTAGGGAGGATCAAAATATGCAAGGAAGATAACTTATGATGATATTACACTTGTTGGAGTGAATAACCCTGTGATAATTGATCAACAATACAACACTTTAGAATCTGTAGGTAGAGGAGTGAAAATCAGTGATGTTACTTTCCGCAACTTTTGGGGAACCACAAAATTAAGATGAAAAGGAAATTGAGCTCAATTGTGCCCGTATTGGCTGCACTAACATTGTAGTTAAATGGTGTGTTTGATTTGCTAAAAAATAGGGGACTGGACTGAACAACTTTTTTTGTACCCTGTTTGATTTGAAACTGATATGGGACTGGACAAATTAGGTAGCAAGGGACAGAACAAAAACAAGAATTTTTGTCTCCTACTAAACCATAACAATTTTTTGTCCGCAGTACAACTATAAAAAATACGAAAAATATCCATTTTATTTTAAAGTATAAAAATATTTATCACACTATCTCTACTCAGTATAGTTTTGTTCTGTCATGCATTATTTTGTTATGTCTTGTACTGTTTTGTCCAGTCCTTACTGTTTTATGAATCAATCACACCCAAAAAAATCAATATTACTAGTCTTAATGGAGAGAGACCTTCTTCATCGTGCATGAATGCACAAGGGTCATGCTCTTCGTGCAATCCTATGGTTGCATGCCTTGCCAATTAAGTTTATGAAAACTAAAGAAAGGATAAAAAGTTTGATCCTTAAAATGTCATGTTTAGTCAAACTAGTTTATTTATATTGTACACGTGTAAATTACTTGTGCTAAGCAGGGTTAGTATTAATCACTTTGTTTTCTGACATGAAATTCTATTTTTTATTAATTTAGAAATAATGAAATGAATATTTATAATAAATACTTTTTTATTTTGAACATTTTTTTTTTGGTCTTATGAACTTTTTTATTTTGACTAATATTATTTTGAACTTTTCAAGGTATGAAATTTGTAAATGACAGAATTTTTAAGAAAATATTAGTATTATCTTTAAATTATTACTTGTTTGACCATAGTCTAAAATTTGGACGACCTTAAATTAAAAAAAATCGGTCGTTAAAGTTTCAATCCATTGAATGCACTATTTTCGAGACAAAATTTCTATATTTGTTAACAAGTTCCCTTCTACAAATACAAATGATATGCAAAATGATCATTGTCTTCAATTCCTCAGTCAAAAACAAACACTTTGAATTGTAAGATCAATGGAAAAACCAGCTCGAAGTTACAAAAATCATAACCAACTCTGGTTTGCGATTCTCATCTCATTTCTCTTATTACTTCTATGTTTTCATTATTCATACACATTTCATAGTCCCAACAACAATGTCTTCACTTTCTCACTAAACAACAAAAACACTGATTCCTGCAATGGCCGCTATGTTTACATTCAAAATCTCCCATCTCGTTTCAACCAATTTTTGCTTCAAAATTGTCACATTCTTACCCGAGGATCCGACAAATCTAACATGTGTCCTTACATGAAGAATTTGGGTTTAGGTCCTAAGATTCAAAATCAAAACTTTAATGGTGTTATTTTCACAAACAGTTGGTATGCAACTAACCAATTTATGTTGGAGTTTATTTTTCATAATAAGATGAAAAACTATGAATGTTTGACCAATGATTCATCTTTAGCTTCTGCAATTTTTGTTCCTTCTTATATTGGTCTTGATATTAGTCGTTTTCTTTGGATTTCTAATCTCACTGTTAGAGATTCTACCGGTTTTGAACTTGTTGAATGGTTGGTGAAGAAACCTGAATGGAAAAGAATGTGGGGTAGAGATCATTTTCTTATTTCTGGAAGAATTTCTTGGGATTTTAGAAGACAATTTGATGATCTAGCTTATTGGGGTAGCAAGTTTAGGTTTTTACCTGAATCTATGAACATGTCAATGTTAGCAGTTGAAGGTAGTTCATGGAATAATGATTATGCTATACCATATCCAACTTCATTCCATCCTTCAATGGATGGTGAGATTTATCAATGGCAGAGTAAAATAAGGCATCAAAAAAGGGAATTTTTGTTTACTTTTACAGGAGCACCAAGGCCTGAAAATGAAGAATCTATAAGAGGGAAAATCATTGAACAATGTCGAGGTTCGAGGTTTTGTAAATTCATTGATTGTAGTGAAAAGAATTGTGATGATCCTGTTCATGTTATGAAAGTGTTTGAAAATGCTGTGTTCTCTTTGCAACCTTCTGGTGATTCATACACAAGAAGATCAATTTTTGATTCAATTGTAGCTGGTTGTATACCTGTGTTTTTTAATCCTGGTACTGCTTATTCACAATATAAGTGGCATTTACCAAAAAACAGAACTAAGTATTCTGTTTATATACCTGTGAAGAATGTGAAAGAATGGAATGTTGATATTGAAAAGGTGTTGTTGGGAATTCCAGAGAAGGATGTGATTGCAATGAGAGAAGAAGTTATCAAGCTTATTCCAAAAATAGTTTATGCTGATCCTAGGGGTAAGTTAGATAATTTTGAAGATGCATTTGATTTAGCATTAAAAGGGATACTTGAAAGGATTGAGAATGTAAGGGAAACAATGAGAAAAGGGAAAGATCCTAGTATTGGTTTTGCAGATGAAGATCATTATAAGTATACATTTTAGATAGTGTTATAATGTATATCCATTCAATAAGACTATTTAGTTTATGATGATGATAATAATATATACTTATTACAAAGTTTTCATAGTTAAAATATATTTTATGACTTGTTCATTCTGTGTGTAGTTAAGTTATATATTGTTCTAAGCATTTCTCTTAACTATAGGTGTTGTAAATTGTTATAAAGTGTAGAATTATTGTTGGCCGACAGTAGAAGTTACTACTGTGTAGGATGCAGGTCCGTTTTGCCGACAAAATTGAAGGACATTGTTGAGAATTTAAAGGCTCTACATGGGATGCATGCATGTGAATGGCATGGCATCTAAGTATGTAATGTAATGTAACATGAAAATTTTGGTAGCATTTATTAGTATAGAGAGAGGATATCTATTAAAAACTGGGTAGACCCCAAATCCTGTATTATTGCCTGTGATTAAGGATATTTGTGATTAAGGATATTTTAATCAAGACACGCGAAAGACACCATTTGCTGCCTTTTTCGCCTAAAAAGGGTTGCAAAGAGCCAAAGATCACTTTCCTTAAAAAAAAGAGTAGACAAAGTCATGACATGAGTCACGTTGCCAAAGGGCCAAAGTGATAGTTTACTTTTTACTAATTTATTTTTCTCAGCTACTCGTGTCGGTTTGTGCAACACTAACTTCATACAATTGAATCTCAGCATCTCAGATGGAGATATTATGCGGATTGAGTCGGAAAAAAATGTCCAAGTACATTATTTAAGATATCGTATCATAATTTAATGTTGATTTATTTAAGTGAATTGATTTAAACAATTTTACATAGAAATATGAGTTGATTAAGAGTTGCATAACTTAATATCATTGTGTTGTATAAATTGACATGGTATTTTAGGACCATTTATTAGTGGCATATGAAATTCAAAGTGACATTCTTACAAAATGTTCATCGAAGATGTTCTAAGGAAGAAGTATCTAAAATTTTGGTTATTATAGTTTATTACCTTTCTTCCCACAATTTGTATGTGTATATTCTCTCTTCAATCTAAGGATTGGAACGAAAGTTCCACCATGAGAGATTTGGTGATGGAGACAAAATTTTATCCTTAAATATTTTATTAAAATACTATATGTGTTGAATATTTTATTAAAATACTATATGTGTATATTCTTGTTTTCACACAATATGTGTATAGTCATGTACTTTATGTATTATATTTATTTATATTTTCACACAATATGTGTATAAATTTGTTTATATCTGATATTTATTATTGCCACAAGATTTACAATAATGTCTTAATTTTGTATTTGTTTTGCGATTAAACATTAATTACTTTTTTACAATTATTTTGATTGAAAATAATAGAAGTCCGGTACTTTTTTAATGTTGATGATCCCTCTGAAAGTGAAGATTCGTTGGGAGATGATGATAAGGGAAGAATACTCTATGAAATGAGGAATGAGGATGAGCATGGAGAGCATTTTATATGATGAAAAAGAGAATGGTAAAGTACTCTCCGTTCAATCTCTCTCAGTTGACATCCATAGTTCAATCTAATTGTCTTTTACCAAGGTGTGTGGTAAAGAATGTTTGATGAGTTGACAAGAATCGTACTCAATTCTATATATATTAATTATGTGGATAGAGGTTCTATATAGTCCAAAGATAGAGTCATATATAAACTGTCATATTAAGATTAGGAAGGTTCAAATTTCAAACTCAAATTTCATACTTATTATCAACAATTAAAATCCAACTATAAATCAACCAAAAAAAAAATCCTACTTTAAAATTTAGACGGTTTGATTTTTTTAGATGGTCTAAATGGGTTAACTGTATGCCATCATACTGCACTGAATCAACATCCATATTATGCAGGTGCATCTATATAATGATGGTCTCAACTCTCCAGCTTATCTCATATAAATATCATCACAATAAAGACTAATTTGTCTATGTAATTTAGGGTTCTCATGAACTAATTTGCCAATAATTAGTTAATGCACAATTATAAATATTGATAAATTTGTTATTGAGATGACATAAATTTAAGTAAAATAGTCCATAGTGAATTAAACATTGACGTGAGATCAATGGGAAAATAACTTTTGATGTGAGTCCATTTAAAATGTCATGTAATAGGCTCTAACAATATAAGTAAAAATGAAGGACTCTTGCAAAGGCCCTACCATCCATTACAAATAAACTTTCAGAATCAAGCTCCAAAACTATGTAGAAAATAAGCTTCCAAAAACAAAATTATGGAGGTAAATTCTTTTTCCATCCCCACTCAATGGAAAAAAGTGTTTTTGTCCTCTGAAAGCATACTTCTAAACAAAAACACTGTTTTTTCCTACTCCGATGGTATACTTTGGGATGAGGTGTGATTTTCTAAAAACACAAGGGGATTCTAGATAACCAGCACAACCCAACAGGCAAATCGATCAATCCTTCCATCAAATTTACGAAGCCAAACAAAAAGGAAAAACGGTTAAGCGAGAAAGAAAGAGTTTCTAAGAAATGACGCCAACACATTGATTTTTACATTTTCAAGTTATTACTAGTGTTTAGGCATTTGTGTCAGTGTCGTTTTTGGTGTTTGTATCTGAAGTTTTCTGTTTTGAACTGTGAAGCACTGGTACGTGTATTTTCACAAAGTACCAGTACTGGGTACTGTAGCGGTACGGGTACGCGTACTGTGCGTACCTGATGCGCACTCTTTTTTTTTTTTTTTTTTGCATTTCGGTACTGTAGCGGTACTGTAGCGGTACTGTGGCAGACGACTAGACACTTTCTTTTCTTTTTTTTTATGCGTTTTCAACTTTTCACATACTTCTTGGCCCAACTTCCAATTTTTTATATTCTTTATAAAACCTAATAGTCAAAAGTACAATCCTAATTAGCTATTTTTCATCTACCTCTGTCCTTTCTACTACTCTTCTCTTTCTTTTTCATCTACTTCTCCTTTTTCCACTGCTCTTTTCATCTACCTCTGTCCTTTTCTTTTTTTTTAAGATGTCCTCACAAAGAAACAATAACAGTGGAGTAGAAAATAGCACAATAAATAGTGATACACGTTTAACAAATCAGTTTACAAGTGGGTCAGGAAGTACTGATAGTGATAAACCTCTTAAGGCTTATGTGATAGTTGTGGAGCAAAGAAGTGAAGGAAACACAAATAATGAAACCTGGATTTGCAACTATTGCGGTGGAACCTACAAGGGTTCTTACTCTAGAGTAAGATTTCATTTGTTGCGTGAGAAGAAAAAAGGGATAGCTATTTGTCCAAAAGTGACAAATGAATATGAGGCTGAGATGAGAGAACTTGAAACCATTGCTACTGAAAAAGCAAAGCGAGTACAAGTTCCTTTCCCAAATGGAACAACAAGTTTGAATCCACCAATTGATATGAGTAAAAGAAGAAGAGGAAGTGATGGACCTTTAGCAAAGGCATTTAATAACGAAGCAAGAGACCATCTATCAGCTGAAATAGCTAGGCTATTTTATACTGTTGGGCTGCCCTTCAATGTTGCCAAAAATCCTCACTTTATCAGTGCATTTACTTATGCAGCAAATACTTCTATCTCAGGTTATGTTCCTCCTAACTATAATTCCATAAGAACAACCATGTTGCAAAGAGAGAAGAACAATGTAGAGAAACTACTGCAGCCCATCAAAGACACTTGGTATGAAAAAGGTGTCAGCATAGTTTCGGATGGTTGGACAGATGCACAAAAAAGACCATTGATTAACTTTATGGCAATTTCGAATGCAGCACCTATGTTTTTGAATGCTATTGATGGAACAGCAGAGTTCAAAGACAAACATTATATTGCAAAACTAATTTTGGAAACAATTAGTGTTGTGGGAGCACAAAATGTTGTCCAAATCATTACTGATAATGCTCCTGTTTGCAAAGCTGCTGGTTCAATTGTTGAAGGTACGTATCCTCATATTTTTTGGTCACCATGTATAGTGCACACATTGAATTTGGCTCTAAGAAATATATGTGCACCAAAACCAGATCATGAAGATGTTTATAGTGAATGTAATTGGATAGCTCTTACTGCTGCTGATGCTAAATTTATGAAGAAATTTATTACGAACCATTCCATGAGATTTGCTATGTTCAAAAAATTTGTGGATTTGTCGTTTCTTTCTATTTCTGAAACAAGATTTGCTTCAGTTATTGTTATGCTTAAGAGGTTTAAAACCATTAAGAAAGGTCTCATGTCTTTGGTAATTAGTGAAGAATGGTCTCACTATAGAGAGGATGATGTTCAAACGGCTGCCTTTGTGAAAGAAACGATTTTAAATGATGAATGGTGGGATAAAGTTGAATATATTCTAAAATTTACAGAGCCTATCTATGACATGTTTCGTTCTTGTGATACTGATGAGTCAAATCTTCATTTGGTTTATGAGAAGTGGGATTCTATGATTGAACAAGTCAAGTTAGCAATATATAAACATGAGAACAAAGAGTTGACCCAGTATTCATCCTTTTATGATGTTGTTTATAACATCCTAATTGATAGATGGACTAAAAGTCACACACCTCTTCATTGCTTGGCTAATTCTCTCAATCCAAGGTAAATTTTATCTTATTTTACCTTTTCTTTTCATTTTAACTTTCAATTATTTATCTCTCACTTATAATTTTTATTTTGTATAAAAGATACTACTGCAGACAGTGGTTGGATCAATCCCCAAACCGAGTTGCGCCGCATAGAGACAATGAAATTTGCACAGGAAGAAAACATTGCTTAAGGAATTACTTTGCAGATGCACGTGAAAGGCTAGAGGCTACTACAGAATTTGTTAAGTTCTCAAGTGCGGAAGGAGAGCTTGGCCAATTTGATTCATTGCAAGATAGGTGGAACTTGACACCAAAAGAATGGTGGATCACTTATGGATCCTCAGTCCCTAAACTTCAATCTATTGCATTGAAGCTCCTTTCACAACCAAGTTCTTCATCTTGTGCAGAGAGAAACTGGAGCACATATTCATTTATCCACTCATTGAAAAGAAATAGGCTCAATCCCAAGAGAGCTGAGGATTTAGTATTTGTTCATACAAATCTACGTCTTCTATCAAGAAACAATAGAAATTATAAAGAAGGAGAAACAAAAATGTGGGATATTGGTGGAGATAATTGGAATATGTCTGATGGAGCTGGTTTGCTTGAAGATGCAAGTCTTTCTCTTGATGAACCCGACTTGGAAGCTGTTCTTTTTGATGATGAGGAAGACACTGTTAGCTAGAGTGTGATTTTTTGCATAGATCTTAAGTTTTATTTCAAACTAGTAACTTTTTAATTTTGATGTTTTGTCGTTATTTTGTTTTGTTGTCGTTTGAACAATATATTTTAATTAATTTTTTTTATGGTAACGTACCCGTACCATAGTTTTTTTAAAATTGCCGTATTTCGTACCCGTACCCGTACCCGTATCGGGTACCGTACCCGTATTTGTGCAACACAGGTTTTGAATAAAATGGAAAAATGCAGAGAAGAAACGTAAAATAGAGAATATTGCTGCAAAGTATTTTATTTCACTAGAAACATATATGCTTAAGAATTTAATTTATATGCACCGTCAGTGTAAAGTTATTTTACACATGCGTCCAATAATATATCGACACATTCATTAAAAATACATGATGTGTCACATTCATTAAATGATGTGGCAACACATCATTGGATGCATGTGCAAAAAAACTTTACACCGACAGTGCACAACAATTAAACTCTATGCTTAAATACAAATAAAGTGATAATTGAATGGAAAACTAGTGCTCCATAATTGTAGCAACAACTACTGACTAAGTGCAAACAAATAGGAAACTAACTTGTACCCAAAAACTAGGAAATTAAAAAACTGACTAACAGCAAAATAATAGATATTTTGCTTTGACTTATTCAAACTGAGATAACTTTGCTAGCATTCAAAGACACGTTTCAACACTCCTCCTTGTCTTGGAGGCTGCAAATTCCTAGCTTTTTTCTCAAAAATTCAAACTTGCTGAGTGGAGAAGGCTTGGTGAATATATCAGCAGCTTGATCTTCTGTTTTACAATAAACCAGATTTATATCACCATTTCCTTGCACTTCTCTTAGGTAAAATAACTTGACATTGAAGTGTTTTGTCTTCCCATGAAACACCGGATTATATGAGATTGAAATGGCTGCTTGATTATCAACAAATATCTGTGTACTTTGCTCTTGCTTCAGGCCCAAATCTGCTAAGGTATTTCTTAACCAAATAGCTTGATTTGCTGCTGCTGTTGCTGCTACAAACTCAGCTTCTGCTGTTGACTGAGCTACAACCTCTTGCTTCTTTGAACACCAAGAGAAAACACTTGAACCTATGCTGAAACAGTACCCTGAAGTACTCTTCATATCATCCGAGCTACCTGCCCAATCACTGTCAGAATAGCCAAATAATTTGAAGTCTTTGACCTTGCAGTACTTGACTCCATAATGGACAGTTCCTTTGATGTATCTTATAACCCTCTTTGCTGCCTTCAAGTGCAATTCACTAGCACAATGCATGAACCTTGACAGCAAGCTAACTGAAAATAAGATGTCGGGCCTTGTGGATGTAAGATACATTAGACATCCAACCAAACTTCTGAAATAAGCTTCGTCAACTTTATCAGCTCCATCCTCCTTGATAAACTTCTCTTTTTGATTCATAGGAGTGTTCATTGTTTTGCATTCATCAAGCTGAAATTTTTTTAAAATCTCCTTTGCATATTTTTTTTGACAAATAAAAATCTCATTCTTCTTTTGAGTGATCTCCATGCCCAAAAAATATGACATAAGACCAAGATCAGTCATCTCAAAGACTTCTTTCATTTCTTGCTTGAATTCTTCAACTAGTGATATGTTGCTTCCAGTCACCAAAAGATCATCAACATACAAAGAAATGATTAAAATATCAGCACCAACATGCTTGACATAAAGTGTAGCTTCAGATAGGCTCTTTTGAAATCCCAATTGCAGCAAATGATCATTAATTCTGTTGTACCACACTCTTGGGGCTTGCTTTAAACCATAGAGTGCCTTTTTTAGCAAGTAGACTCGATCTTCTTGGCCTTTGACAAAAAAACCTTCTGGTTGCTCAACATATATCTCCTGGCCTCCTGCAGAAAACCATTAAGGAAGGCTGACTTGACATCCATATGAAACGCCAACCTTTTTGTGCAACAATAGCAAGTAGTAGCCTGATTGTATCCTGTCTTGCTACAGGAGCAAAAGTATCTGAATAATCAATTCCAAATATTTGAGAATAGCCCTTCACAACAAGCCTTGGTTTGTGTTTATTTATAGAGCCATCAGGGTTGAATTTTGTTCTGAAGACCCATTTCACTCCAATGACCTTTCTATCATGAGGTCTTGGAACCAATTCCTAGGTTTGATTTTTCTCAATCATAGATAGCTCCTCCTGCATCGCAGCTAACCATTTCTCCTCTGTAGCAGCTTCTTCAAAGCTAGATGGTTCAAATACAGCTATGTTGCACACTACTATGTTGCTTCTTTGATAGATATGAGAGACTAACCTTGTGCCTCGAACCGGTGGATCATCTATTGTATCTTGAAACTCCAATGCAACATTCTTATTCTTTGGATCACTCCAAGACCATTTTTCATTCTCCATGAAGTGCACATCTCTGCTTACCAAAAAATTTCCAGTTTGAGGTTGAAAAATTTTGTAAGCTTTAGAGATTGTGCTATAGCCAATAAATATTCCAGGTTCGGCCTTTTTGTCAAGCTTGTCGCGCTTAACCTGAGGTACATGTGAGTAGCACAAGCAACCAAACACTTTAAAAAAATCTAGAGAAGGTTTAAAACCAAACCAGGCTTCAAAAGGAGTTTGATTTTGCAAAGCTCGTGTAAAGAGTCTATTTTGTATGAAAACAGCCGTACTTGCAGCTTCAGCCCATAGCTTCTTTGGTAATTCCTGTTGATGAAGCATACACCTTACCATGTCCATGATTGATCTGTTTTTCCTTTCACTCACTCCATTTTGTTGGGGAGTGTATGGAGCAGTCAATTGATGTTCGATCCCCGCTTCATCACAAAATTGTTGAAACTGATTTGATAGATACTCTTTCCCATTATCTGATCTCAGAATCTGAATATGAGAATTGCTTTGATTTTCAACATGAGCTTTGAATTTCCAGAACACTGCAGCTACTTCTGATTTGTATCTAAGAAAATAAATCCAGCACATTCTGGTGAAGTCATCGATAAAAACAATATAATAAAGACTTCCATTTAGCGATGGAGTTCTTTGTGGTCCAGCAACATCAGTGTGAATAAGTTGGAGCTTCTGGTTTGCCCTCCAGCTACTTGTAGGAAATGGCTTCCTTGTTTGCTTCCCAAATTGACAAGCTTCACATTCAATTGCCTTTTCTGTTAAGGAAGGAACTCCACGAACTAGTTGATTTTTCAGCATGTAGTCCATTCCCGAATGATGGAAATGGCCGAGCCTTTTGTGCCAAAGATCAGTTGTGCTTGTTGTGACTGGAAAAGCAGACTGCTCCTTCTTCATTGGATCAAATGAAAAGCTCTTGCTCTTCATTTTGACTTTGAACATTTCTTGGCCTGTTGGGTCCTTGATTATGCAATTCTTATCTTCAAAAATAACTTTGAATCCTTTTTCAAGTAGTTGTCCAACACTAAGCAAGTTCTGATTAATTTCAGGTACATATAGAACATCGGTGAGATTTTTCGTACCTGTGTAGCTTGTTATAGCTATTGTTCCCTTGCCTTTAACTGGAATATGTTCACCATTTCCAATCCTGACCCATTTTACTTCGGTGCCTTCCAAATGTTTGAACAAAGCTTTGTCGTAGGTCATGTGGTTAGTGCAACCACTATCAATCAACCAAGATTCACATGAATTGTTGGTAGAAAAACATGTTGCAACAAAGAGATGGTCCTCCTCCTCCTCTTGCTATGCATTTTCTGCTTCAACTGCAGCTTGTTGGATATTAGCTCTACAAATCACAGTTTCATGACCCATCTCATTGCACTTGCTACACTTTGCATCTGGCCTACTCCAACATTTAAATGGTGGGTGACTCGATTTTCCGCAGTGTTGACAAGGTGGGTAACTTTTTCTTTTACCCTTTCCTCTGTTATAATTGTTTGCACCATTTTCACTACATGATGGATAGTTCTTCATAGTGTTTGATTTTTGACTTTTAACTGGTAAAGCACCTTCAACCATATGATCTTGCCTTTGCCTTGTTGGTTTTTTTCTCCTTGTGAATTTTTATCTGAGCCATAGTTAGGCATGGCAATAAAACCCATACTCGCGGGTACCCGCCCAAACCCTACCCGCTTTGACGGGGAAAACCCGAGTTGACTGGGTTTGGGTATGGGTTTTCCCCGATTTCAAAAGATGGGTTTGGGGCGGGTAACAGGGACATTGATACCCACCCCGAACCCGTCCCCGAACCCGCCCCGCTTATGTTAAAATTAGATTTTACCTCTTTGAAATTAGAAACTCTTAAACAATCTCTTAAATTATATTCATATGTTTATTTTTTATTTTTAATTTGAGTAATAAACAAATTATTTTCTATTTCTTTTATTTATTTAAAAAAATATTGTTAAAACAAAATAATTTTGGACTTTTAACCTTTTTTTTTAATAAAAAAATACTAAAATACAATCATAATTCATGTGAAAAGAGGCATAACGGGGATACCCGAACCCCGTTGGGTAGGGGTTTGGGGTTATACTTTTATCCCCGCATGAAATTGGGATGGGTTTGGGGAAACCCGAACTTTATGGGTTTGGGTTTGAGGAGGGCAAAATCCGCCCCCCGCCCCGCCTCGTTGCCATGCCTAGCCATAGTAGGATTATTCGGCAGCGGAGGAACTTCATAATCCTCTTCCACAGCTTCCCAAATGTCCAAGGCTTCTAGATAAGCCTCCATTCTTACTGCCCAAAGGTCATAGTTGTCCCCATCAAACACAGGAGGGGCAACTTTTGAGAAACTTGATTCAGAATCCATTTCACAGGTCCCTCAAGAAGAGAGCTCTGGATACCAATTAAAGTTTTCTGTTTTGAATAAAATGGAAAAATGCAGAGAAGAAACGTAAAATAGAGAATATTGCTGCAAAGTATTTTATTTCACTAGAAACATATATGCTTAAATACAAATAAAGTGATAACTGAATGGAAAACTAGTGCTCCATAATTGTAGCAACAACTACTGACTAAGTGCAAACAAATAGGAAACAAACTTGTACCCAAAAACTAGGAAATTAAAAAACTGACTAACAACAAAATAATAGATATTTTGCTTTGACTTATTCAAACTGAGATAACTTTGCTAGCATTCAAAGACACGTTTCAACAGTATCGATGGTTAATAGGCCATTAATCTAACACGGGTAAATTCCAGTCCATTTCTAATCATTGAAGATGAACAATCACATTATTTCTCGTATTGTTTATTTCAAGTTTCAACTATACCAAAGATACATTTCATTCATTCACACATATAATGAAATGATGATAAGTCTGCTTATTTAAATCCATATATCTGAAGTGCAGTCACCACCAGGATATCTCATCTCATGAGCAAGGGAAGGACCATCAGGTTCAGCTCCAAAGTCCACAAAGAAGTTTGGATTAATTTTCAGACCACCGTTCTCGGTATCAACATCAATCTGTAAAATGTGAGAACCTTGCTCTAGAAGCTTTGGATAAAACTGTTTATCCCAAGCACTAAACAGTGAGTTCGTAACATACAGCCTCTTCCCATCTAAGCTCAATTGAATCATCTGAGGACCCCCTCTCAGCTTATTACCCTGAAAAGCAACATTACATACATCAGATATATACTCTTGAGGTTTCAATACAAAGCCATTTATGCATAAAGGTGTCAAAATCCGGGTACTCAAACATGTGTTATGCAATAAGTTCGATGTTAGGATTTCTAAGTTTTAAAAATTTGAAACATCAATAACCTGAATCTCTGGCACATCAGATTGCCAAGTTTCGCCACCTTCTTTAACAGCTACTATAGGGCTTCCTTTCTGGACAAGGCCACCGACCCATATTTGACCAGTGAGTTTAGGATTTTTAACATCCTCGATGTTATACTGCCTTATATCGCCGTGAAGCCAGTTTACGAAGTACAGGAACCGATCATCAAGAGAAATCAGAAAATCCGTTATAAGCCCAGGCATTTCGGGAAGAATCCAGTTTTGCACTTTCAGTGGTTCCACTGATATCACAATCTGCAAATAAGCTTAGTCTATAAGTTCTATTGATCATACTCGTTGGTTGGAATACAAAAACTATCCAAAAGAGACTAGAGAGTAAAATCCTTTTGATATACCTCATGGCTCCATGATCCATCTTGTGTCTTGAAAAATCGTATCATGTTACTTGTCAATGCACTCCCAACAAAACCCGTGTCTTTAGCAGGATCATGCAGGAACCTTATCTGCATTCAAGGAGCATTAGTTATGAAGCATGATTGAACCCAACAAAGAGAAAATAAATTGAGAAAACGATTGATTATTTGGAATTGATAAAATGAGCAAAGATGATTATGACGAGTGGGGATACACTTTATACAGTGACCCTAATGGGGTGGGGAAAGTGTTGTGACCCCGGATACAAACCAGAAGAGGACAACTAATTCTAACAGAATTCAAATACAGAAAAACATAACAATGAAAAAAAATGCATCTGCAACATCTCGCAGATTATTTTGAACAACATATATACCTCCAAGGGTAAAAGCCCTGTATCACCAAGGTCAAGTGTTTGTTTTATTTCACCCCCGGGCCAGTCGTATACATGAAGATGCCTTCCATAGAGTCCATCAGCGACATGCTGTAAGTTAAAACCTTGTGTAAAAGCCTTAGGAGCACCCCATGATGTGCTAATCATAGTATTGTGCCGTGGTTGGTACCAAAAGTCATACCCGTACAATGGACTATGCCCTGGTTTCTCCCACCTAACCAATGTGAAACAAGATACAAGATAATATAATTAGGAAATAAGATCTCGAAATGCTAACTACATAAATAGTTCCAACTAGACCTATAGCTGAAGATGCAACATCATATAACGTTCGATCCATGAGTATTTTTGGCGCGCCAATAAGAATTCTTGATTTCTCAATGAAATATATAAAAATTTACCTTCCTTTGACATTAAACTCTGAATCAAGAAGAAGAAATCCATTTCCTTCAGCATTTCCATCACCATCTCCAATACATGAGATCATAATTTCACCAGAAGCAAGGCAATGAGATGTGTGAGGATAAGCTAAACCAGTCTTCTGCAAGATTTCTGCAGGCTCTACAACTTTGTGCAAAGATGGGGCCTTTGGATTTGTTTTAGTGTCAACAACATATACGCGGCCTGATCTGAAATATTATAAAGTTCATTTTAGTTTACAATTAAACTAAAAGATGGCCTATAAAATGTGAATCAGAATAAAGATGATATCATTTTTTTTAGTTCTTAAAATCCACAAGATAGACAAAATCAGCACAATTAGGGTTCAAATTAGAGTTGATTCATTTGTTATAACATCATTAGTTTGAAAGTTGAAACTATCAGTATCACAACTCATTGCTATTTCCCTATCACAAGCATATAAGCATGATTCTAATCTAATATAACTAGCTAATGCTGAGTTTGAAAAATCAAAAGTAGACTTTGGTATGTTTACCGTGTATGTACTCCTTCGGTCCTAAATATAAAAGAAAATTGATTAATAAAAGTTGAGTGTATGTCAAAAATTTAGACCGAATACATCAACTTTTATCAACCCAAGTTTACACTCCATCTGGTCTCATATATAGGTAAAGATTATTTTTTCAGGTTCATGAATAATTGATAGACAGATACATAAGTTATTCAATAAACCTGAAAAAAAAAAAAAAGAATTTTTTTTATATACGAGAGGAGGGAGTAGCAGGGAGTATTATATTTGAGACCGGAGGGAGTATTATCAACAAATTGGCACTATATAGCACTGACACTTCATATTACAGTGGTGTGTCTGACATATGTTGACCGGACACATACACATGTATATTCAATCACTTCTATTTTCTTAAATTATTACTCAGCTATGTGTTGTGTCCACATGGTCGGTGATTTGTATTTATGTTTAGAATTATGATCATACAAAAAGCAAGTAAGTGTGAAGAGGGTCATACACAAGTCCAGGTACGATGAGAAATCTTCTCTGAGCAGATGGGTCACCATGGCAAGAGCTACAAGAATTCCAGCCAGTATGATGCAATTCATCACCTAAGTAAGGAGCAGGTAATCTATGAATCACTTTTGAATAAGTTGGAGATTTTGGATCCACATCCACTGTTGCCAAATAATCTGGCTTCTCAATTCCTGTCCCTGTATTCAATCAATAATCAAAATCACCAAATTAAACATTCTTCAAACAAAGCAAAAATATTACTACTACAAGAAATTACCAAAACTCAAAAAGAATTAATATGTGCTTATTTGGTACCAGTGTAGACAGCAGTGACATAAATAAGAGTCTCTCTGGGACCAGACATGGCTTCAAGAGGGGTAGCATACCCTGGCCCTAATTTGCAGCATCCATGTGAGTTACTACTCACTTTCTCAGCCACCACTGTACCCATTTTTTCCCCTGATCAGAGTTTTTTTTTTTTTTTTGTGGAAGAAAAATGTGATGATGATTTATGAGAAAGAAGTACAATTCACATTCACATGTAAAAAGTTGATGGAAGAAACAAACAACGTTGTTGATATAAAGATAACTATGACTGTTCCATTTGTATAGAATCAGGAATATCGGCTTTGTACATATCCGCATCAAATAGTGTCTAGGTACTTGAACTGTATAAGTCAAAAGATTTAACTATATTTCCAAAATTAACTCCATTTAAATTTTGAAGGTTTTTTCTAAATATAATTGTAATATTAAATATTTTTTGTTAATTTTTTTAAAAGAAAAATATTTTCACATTTATTTAATAATTAATTTAATTTATATACATTATGAGTGTTAAAGATTTTATACATCATCGGTCAATAATATCATTAAAAATTGAGTGAATTGTTTTCTATTATCCATCCTAACCAATAAATTGGTTCCTTGAAATTATAGTTAAATTTGTTTTTTTGAACAATAAAAAATGACAAATTATAGTTAAATTAAATTAAGAGTATTTAAAAAATTAATTTTTCTTTTGTTAATAGACAAAATGACAAAGTCATTGAAAATTTATACACACAAAGCGAAATGACCGGAGTTCGAGCTCAAATTATGACATTCAACACTAGCAATTTCAGTATTTCTATCAAGATATCAAGATATGTAGACTAAAAGATTAATATTACCTAAGTATATATGTTTTTTTTAAAAAAGAATATGTCTTTGAATCCAAAATATGAGAGGCAATTGGATAAAAAAAAATTAATATATTTAAATTAAATTTTATGTCAAATATATAAATTTTTGTTAAACAATTGTGTCTCAAAATTATTTATTTTTATAGAAATGGTGTCTTATATTTATTTTTTTTATAACAATATATGTCAGTCATATGTAGGGGTCGAAGTTCGAACCATGGACACCTCACATATTTACCTTAAAGGTAGAATTTTCGTTGGAGTTGATTGTCAAGTCTCACATCGCCCAGGTTCTTAAATAAAGAATGAGTTTAAAATTAGTTATTGGAGAAGTCCTACATCGCTTAGTTTGGTGAAGCAAGGGTGAGACCAAGACTATATATTGGACATAAGTTCTTTGTTTTTTTATGCACCAGTCGGAACCACTTTAAACTTATATCTGACTTTTTTGTTTTTCTCTTGTACTATTGTTTTAGAGTGTAGTGAGATGTAGTTAGGTATTTGCTTTGGAGAGTGTGGGTGTGCTGGGGGTCGTGGGAAGGTTGAGGGTAGTCTATATGTTGTAACAATTTTCACATAGTAATATTTTTTTGTTATTAGTTTAGACAATGATAGTGATTTTTTCTCCAATTTTAAAGTTTTTACATTATATTCTTTTATTTTCTCTATGCCGGTTATTTCCCAACAATTTCTACATATTAGACTCACTAAAAAAAATGGAGTATCTGTTAGTTTTATTATTTATATATTTATGCAATCTAGATGGAGTATAAGAATTCAATTCTTTCTTTTGGTCAAAAAAAAAAGAATTCAATTCTTTCTACGCGTGTATATTCATTAGTTGTTGTTCCAAATCTCATCTCAATAGTATATTATTATTATTATTATATTAGTAAAAGACATATATTCATCTCCATCTCATTAGACGTGTATTATATTTTCATTTTTCATTTTCATGCTATCTGATAGGTGATGGAGAATCTCTCTTTTACACGAGAAGTTGAATCCTAGAAGTTGTTTGTGGCCCTATTTTTCTTATTATTTATTTTATTTTGAAAAAAAATTACTCGATAAAAACGACCAATTCAAAAACATTAGCCGAATGACAAAGTTAGGAATTTAAGCTGATGATTTTTATCAATTTATGTATTAATTCATTTTTCACTTAAATGGTTCATCACAAATATATATATATATTCAAATAGAAAATACTAACTTATATCTTTATGGATGTATAATATAGTAAAATAATTTTAAATTTGTATGATCTACTAGTATTATTCAAAATATAAACCAGAATTTTTTTTTTTCTTTAAGTATGTGCTAGTTAGTACTCTCTCCGTTCCTTTTTAAATGTCATTTTTAAATAGTAAAAATTAACGAAATATATTTTTGTACATTTTCTTGCTATTGTACCTTTATTTTTAATCCATCAATAACTTCATATTTTTTAATAAACATTTTCTTTTTTCAACATATTTAATATGTTATATATCAAAAAAATAGTTTTTTTAAATATACAGTATTAGTTAATTTTATTTAAAAATATAAAAATAATTGCCAAACAATATAATTGAAAAGTCATACTCTTTTTTTTTTTTTGAATCAGAAAAGTTATACTCTTAAAATACTAAAATAACAATTAAATAAAAACGTTAAATCGCAAATAAACAACACTTAAAAAATAGGAAGTACTCGTATAATCCTATTTAAACCACTAAAAGCCGATAAGATGCTTGAAAGTGTTCAAGATAAGAAGTAAGAAAATAAATTATGTTTTTTTTTCTTCTCCAATTAAAAGTGAGCACGTGGGATCGAGGTGTGTCGTTCTCATATACTATGTAGATGGGATTGGCATTGAGTGACTTCCGGGATGAAAAAGTATGGTGACGTATTGACTTTGGTAGGAAATGCTAGAGGTGTAATTGGTTTGGATCGGTTTCGAGTGAATCTGATATCCGAACTAATGAACTTTCGATTGATTCGGTTTGGTTCGATTTCTAATGTTTTTCAAAAATAAATCCAAACCAAACTCATCGGTTTGGTTCGGATACTTTAATTGGTTTTATAGTGCAATTTTTTTGGATGTATTTCATGCTATTATTATTTTTCCGATATATTTTTTTCCTATAATTTCATCAAATAAGTTCATAAAATACAAAATACAATTCATTAAATAATTTCTTCATATACAAAATACAATTTTTTTACCCATAAATTCATCAAATACATAGTACAATTATATTGAAATTAAGTTCATAAGTTTTTCAAATAATAAACTACAACAAAAATAAAACTTCAAGTTAACTTCACTACTAGTAAGACGTATTCCGACAACGCTTGACATGAGAGATTATTGTTTTTGAGATAAAATATATGAGAGCAGAACAACGTGAGAGTGTTGAGTTGTTTGCGCAATATTGAGAGATGGGAACTGAGAGCAGCGTGATGTTTTTTGCAGTTGTGACTGTGAGGAGACTGAGTCTGAGAGTTTCTACGTTAAGATTTGTATTGTGATGTGAGTATGCGCAAGATTTTTTTTATAAGTTGTTGTGCCTGTTTTATTTTTGGGAATGCGCTAACTTAGGATAAGAAGGGACAAAAGAAACACCATTGCAGAGAACAACAAATATGAGAATGAAAGATATGCCTTTTTTTTAATGGGGTGGGAGGGGTAGCACAACTGGTTGAACTAGTTGAGCTAAGGGTTAAAGGAGTTGGAGGTCCAAGGTTCAAGTCTTGACAACGAGAAAAACTAACATATAATGTAATATACTAATAACTAACAATTTGTCATTAAAAAAAAAAAGATTTTTTTTTCTAACGGAGACTTAACAGTTATTGACGGCAAGCGAGGTCTCTGTCAAGTCATAAAATAGAGGGGGTGTTAGTGACATATTAACAAAGCTCAGAGGAGATTAATATATTTTCCTTTTGTTTTTTAATAGATGTGGGCTACCTAAAAAAAATTAACTTAATATAATATATATTTTGTAAAAAAAAAAACTTAATAATATATATTGGTTTGGTTCGGTTTGTTCATCGGTTTTTAAAATTCGATCCGAGAACCGAACTAAACCACATCGGTTTTCAATTGGTTTGGTTCGATTTTTATCCGAACCATAAGAATCGATTTTTTCGGTTTGGATTGGTTTGGATCGTCGGTTCAATTGATTTTTTCTGATATGCTTACACCCCTAGGAACCGCCACAAATACAAACCATTTAAATAAAATTTTAATGATAAAAGAAGTAATCGATACTGATTGATGTGATTAAACTATATATTTGAGTTCCGTAATGCAATGAGGAGATAATGGTTCAAACTTCAGTCATCCAACTTATCCATTTTAGAAATAAAATTTCTAACTACTAAGTTACTTAAAAGAAAAAAAAATTGAGGTTGTGTCAATCCTAAAATTGCTCTCAACTAATTTGGTGTTTTTTATGAGGTATAATTAAAAGAAAAATAAAATAGTCACATCAAATAATATAACTTTAATTCTTTTCTTTTCAATTTTTTTGTTTTTGTTTAAGTGAGTATGCTTAAAAATGATTTATTTAGGATTGTGCTAAGCGACGGACCTACATGGTGGTCTACTGTGGCCTTGGTCACAGTGGAATTTTCATTTTAAATAAGTAAATGTACATATTTTTGTTAACTATAATGGTTTATACATATTACCGTTGATTTTAATCACAATATTGCATGTGCCCTAGTGGTAATGTGATGTTTTTTGTGATTGAAGTATCCGGTGTTTGAATTTGCCAAATCTCAAGAATAATAGGCTGTAATTTTTACTTTTAATTGAATTTTTTTCAAAAATATTGTTATGTTGCCACCACAAACAATAATAATAAATCAAGAATAATTATTGTGGTTAATTTTCCAAATCTCAAAAATAATAGGCTGTAATTTTCTTGAGAATTTATCAAATCTCAAGAATAATAGGCTGTAATAATAATAAAATATTGTTATGTTGCCACCACAAATAATAATAATAAAATAAAATTTTGGTGTTTATAATTTCTTGAGTTTCTATTTCATTTAATATGTTATTGAGACTAGTCAAGTTTAACAGTTTATGAATTTTTAACCCCCATAAAAAATAATCAAACTTCGTTGCAGCCCACCCCAATATGTTAGTCTAGTTATGCCATCGGAAATAATAATATTGTAAAGTTGACTTTAGTATTACTGATAGCAACTGCAACCATGAAACATGTTTTTTCAGCAATGAAGTTTGTGAAGAGTCAGGAATGCAATAAAATGAATAATCAGTAGTTCTAGAAGCAATTAACAATGATGTTATTTTAGCTCATTTTCAAGAAATAGATAATAGACAATTTTTATTTTCAATGTACTAATTTAATTTATAATTTCTTTGATATTTGGTCACAGTATTATTAAATGTCTGAATCTTGTCCCTGATTGTGTTTATACAAATACTAGTATCCAGACCCGTGCTGTTTATAGATTTATTGACTAATTATAAATAATATATTTTACTTTAAATTGAAAAATTAAAATTTTAATTGTTAAAGGAAGATAATTAATGACAACTACTCTACCGTAAACAAAAAAAAATTCATAAATATTTACAATATTATATAATTTAATAATTTAAATAACAATATGTGATAAAAACTAACTGTAAAATTTATGTATATTGTCATAAATTTTCTTAAGAAAATTTTTTATAGTTCATTTTTTTATGAAATTAAAAATGTATCATATTTCTTGACCAAAACAATGTATCATAATTGTTGTTTCTATTGTTCTCCACTAAAAGAATTATAAAGTTGATGAAAAATAATTTCTCTATGAGATATATCGAAGAGACTTTGAGGTTTCGTGAAGAGGCTTTGAGGTGGATATGAATTACAAAAAAATAAAAAGTATGTGTATCAATATATGAGTAGAAATATATACTACAATATAAATAACAAAAAAAATTGACTTCCATATTAATATTTAAGCAAAAATATAGGTTCCCGTTGAAATTATAAAAAAAAGTCTCGAATTAATGCATAAGTGAAAATATATGTTCCCGTAGAAATTATAATAAAAAATAGGCTCAAATATTGAGGTATGACCGTATGAGTTGAAATATAGGCCATGTAGAAATTAAAAAAGAAGAGGGAAGAAAAAGATTTAATATTAATGTATGAGTAGAAATATAAACTACATTATAAATTACAAAAATAAAATAGATCTCGTATTTAACATATGAAAAAAGGCTTCATGTACGATTTACATTCGTGGTGGCTCAATCCTTTTGTTTAGGGATTAGAGCTACTTGATTGGGATTATTTTAGTTAATATATTATTTGGCTTCTTAAAAAAAAATATGAAAAGAAATATAAGTTTATGTAGTAATTAAAAAAAAAATAGTTCTCGTATTAATATGAGTAAAAATATAGATTTTGTAAAAATTACTAAAAAAAGATGGGTCTATATTAATATATATTAATAGAAATATAAGTTCACTTCTTCTACCAAAAAAGAAATATCAGTTCTCGAAGAAATTACAAAAAAACAATTGCCCTTTGTATTAATTTGTGAGTAAAAATATACGTAACCTTAGACATTTGTATGAGTATATATATAAACTACAATATAAATTGCAAAAATGAACAAATCTCGTATTAATATATGAATAGACACTACAAGATAATTTGTCTGTAGCGACTGAATAGTAGCGGCGGTTGTTTGGAACGGTCACCGCTATCGTATTTTGAAAGAATTGTGGCTGTTGCTTTTGAACCGTCGTGACCCTTTTCTATTTACCCGCAATTTCACTCACATTCGCTCTCCTTTTCTTTACAGAATTTGAATTTTTTTCTCACATTGATCTTCATCTTCAACTTCAATCCCTCACAAATTAACCCTAGTTCTTCAATCCCTTGTTCATACTAGATTAACCCTTGTTCTTCAACTTCAATCCTTCACAGATTAACCCTCGATCCATTCTTCAATCCCTCACTTTATCCGTTCTTCCGTCTTCAATCGTTCAATCGTTCTTCCATCATCAATCGTTCAATCGTTCAATCGTTCTTCCATCATCAATCGTTCAATCGTTCACAAACTCTCACAGATTCGGTCAATCGTTCTTCCGTCTTCAACCTCAACGAAGCTCTTCAATCGTCGTCTTCAACCTCAAACTCAAGCTCGTCCAATCGTCGTCGTCGTCAACCTCAAGCTCGTGGAAGCTCGTTCAATCGTCGTGGTCAACCTCAAGCTCGTAGACTCCTTCAGCTTCAACTTGAAACTTCAATATGATTTGAAATTTGGTAATTAGGTTTTTGATATTTATATACTAATTGATTTATTGTTATAAATTTGCTATAATTTGATAGTTGAAAGTGACAAGAATTTCTTCATTGATCAATAGAAGATGCAAAATGGAATGAGATAGTAATAAAATTTTCTATTAGTAGTAGTAATAAAGTAATAATCTAATCTACTAAGGTGTGAGTGATGATTATTGCTGAATTGTAGAGTGAAAAAGCTACTATAACAAATCACAAACTTGTTTTCCTAAAAAGATGAGACTCTTTGAGAGTTTTGCTTTACAAACACACAAGTGAATATACATTTTCATGAATATCAGAACTGAAACATGAATATCAGAACTGAAGCATAGTTTATTGCTGTAGTTACTGAAGCATGAATATCAGAACTCTTATTGTTGTAGTTACTGAAGCATGAATATCAGAACTCATTGATTGTATGGTACACAAATCTGCATATATTCTTCTGAGCCAATTGTTTTCCTTATATGAAACGTATTTCTTTAGGCGTATTTCTTTAATATTACATTGTGTTTATGATATTTATTTGAATTCTCTAATTATGAAGGTAAGAGGCCAAATTAGTGTATACAGTGGAGGAAGCTTAATCTTTGGGTTGCCTGATTATCCAATTTCTGAATTTGAGCTTGTTGCTAAAGAGCTTTTGTTGAGTGATTCTATCGTAAAGGTATTTTATAATGTATTTATTTGAATTCCTAAATGTCACATAATATGTTGGGACGTATTCAATTATTATAAGTTGCTGCTCATTTAAACATATTCAATTATTAATTGTTGGATATAATTTGGTTGAGTAAGTTAGAGTGTTAGACTGTGATCCTAAATCAGCTACAGTAGTTGCAAATATTGAAAAGTGTAGTTTCTAATTATATTTATTTTGTCTTCATAGTTATAGTTTTGAAGCAATGGATAATTCGTGGATTACACAACCACAAAACTCATCTGAGTATCGTCAAGGGCTCAATGGATTCCTTGATTTTGCCTTTAAAAATCGTTTAAATGGAAAGGCAAAATGTCCTTGTAAAAAATGCGGTTTCAAAACACCGCAGTTTAGGGGTGTGATGTATGATCACTTAAGAGTGACACCATTTCCAGTAGGATACACTTTTTGGTGCTATCACGGTGAGGTCGCTACAGGAGAAAATAATAACGTCCCACCTATTAATTCCCTAAATGAAGTTCATGACACTACAAATGTTGAAGATCCTATCCAAAACATGATAAACGATGCTTTTGGAGTTGATATGAACCATTCAAATGAGGTGCCTATTGCATCAAATGTTGATATTGAAATGGGCGAAGATGTGATGCCGAACACCACTCAAGGAAGGACTGAAGCAAAAGAGTTTTATGAATTTGCAAAAGATTGGGAACAACCTTTGTATGAAGGGTGTACAAAATATTCAAAGTTGGCTTTTTGGTGAAGTTGTATCATATCAAATGCTTGTGTGGAATGAGTGACAAGTCCATGACAATGATATTAGAACTCTTACAAGATGCATTCGAACATGCAAAGATTCCATGTTCATTTTATGAGGCGAAGAAAACGATCACGAAACTTGGTTTGAACTATGAAAAGATACCTGTATGTCCGAATGATTGTATGCTTTACTGGGGAAATAGGGAAGATGAAGAGAGGGAAACTTGTAAAGTATGTCACACTTCCAAATGGAAATCAAGAATAAAATCTAAGCATGAGGTAGGCGGCGACGACAATACTTTGAAAAAAATTCCTGCAAAAGTTCTTCGTTACTTTCCATTAAAACCTCGATTACAAAGACTATTTTTGTCTTCAAAGACATCGAAGGATATGATATGGCATGCTTTCAGTAGTAACAATGATGGAATGATGAGGCATCCTAGAGACTCTGAAGCATGGAAACAATTTGACTTAACACATCCTTGGTTTGCAACTGATGCACGGAATGTTCGTCTTGGATTAGCTACTGACGGATTTAATCCCTTTGGCGTTATGAGTTCAAATTATAGTGTGTGGCCAGTAATTCTCATTCCATACAATACTCCTCCATGGGTGTGCATGAAGCAGACATCTTTTATATTATCAATGATAATTCCTGGGAAAAAAGCACCGGGAAATAACATAGATGTCTACTTACAACCTTTAATCAAAGAGCTGCAAGAATTATGGATAAATGGTGTAGATGCTTATGATTCTTTCAAGCGTGAGATGTTCAAATTACATGCAGCATTGATGTGGACAATAAGTGATTTTCCCGGTCTAGGTAATCTCTCTGGATGGAACACATACTTTGGATTTGCTTGTCCATCTTGTAACAAAGACTCTATTCCTTGTCGTCTTCGTGATAGTAAAAAATGGTGTTTTATGGGTCATCATCGGTTTCTTGATTGGAGACACCGATTTAGGTTGAACCGAATTCGCTTTAATGGTGAGCAAGAAATGCGCAATCCACCTAAAACATTATCTGGTTTAGACATTCTTGAACAATTTCGTGATATTAATGTCACGTTTGGGAGAAGACCAAACCAAAAAGGGAGTGCAAAAAGGAAACGAGGTGAAGAAGTTCAAATGTGGAAAAAGAAAAGCATTTTTTTTGCCTTCCATATTGGAAAGATCATTGTCTGCGTCACAACCTTAACATGATGCACATTGAAAAGAATGTATGTGACAATGTCATATTTACTTTGCTAAATGATAGTGCGAAGAGTAAAGATAATGTTAATGCTCGAAGAGGCCTTAAACGTATGATCATAAGACCTGAGCTATGGCCAAATGAAAGTGGAAAATATCCATTAGCTGTATATGCAATGACTAATAGAGGTAGGAAGGCTTTTTTGGGAACTTTAAAGAACATTACCATGCCCGATGGTTATTCGAGTAACATTTCTAGGTGCATTGACTTGGATAATGGCAAGTTGAATGGGATGTTGAAAAGTCATGATTGCCATATACTGATGGAGCAATTGTTACCATTAGCCATGCGGACATCATTGCCTGATGAGGTTTCAGCAATATTAATTGAGTTGTGCTCATTCTTTAGACAATTATGTGGTAAAGTGCTTAAAGTTGAAGATTTGGACAAGTTGCATAATCAAATCGTCCTCACTTTATGCCACATGGAAATGTTATTTCCTCCTTCATTTTTCACTGTTATGGTTCACTTGGTTGTTCACCTTGTTGAAGAAGCTAAGCTTGGAGATCCTGTTCATTATCGATGGATGTATCCTATAGAAAGGTAAAAATATGAATATTACTTTTCATTTGCACAAGTATATGACTATTCATATTAATTGTTGTTGTGGTATGTGTAATAGGTACTTGGGACATCTAAAATCATATGTTCGTAATAACCTGAAGGCTCGATAGCTGAAGGTTACCTTCTCGAAGAGATTCTTACATTTTGTTCGAGATATTTGGACGATATTGAAACAAGATGGAATCGGCGTGGTCGTGCAGATGATGTACCTAATGATATACAGCCTCAATCACAAATGACTGAACTATTTCCTTTAATTGGAAAACCAGTCGGTGGCTCTTCATATTTTACCCTTACACAAAGAGAAAAGTTGCAGGCTCATCGACACGTGTTAAAAAAGGATGAAAAAAGAAAAGGAAAAAAAATTTAATTGCAGCCAAAAAAGGACAAAAAATTATTTAAAAAAAAAAAAGTTGTAGCGACGGTTTCAAACCGACGCTAGTTCAAAATCAATTTTAAATGATACACGACAGTTCAAAACCGTTGCGAAAAGGGTTCAAAATATCAAACACCCATGAACATATTGCGACAGTTTTAACCGACGCTAATACATTACGACGGTTTGTGTGGCAGTTTAGAAAACCGTCGCAGTACAGTGTCCCGACGCCAGGATTACCAGCCTTTGCAAAACCGTCACTACAGCCATTCAGAACCGTCGCAAAACCCAGATTTTGTTGTAGTGAGAAATATAAGTCTGCCTATATATATATATCTGTAGAAAGTTCTATATATATTTTGATAAAGAAATAGAAATTATTTTACTGGTTTTGTACAAAAAAGAAATGTTTTACTGGTCTTTATGTAGCCATTTAGAATTGATTAGTGTAATATAAAAATGATAATATGTTATTATCTATAATCTATAATAATATTATTTAGGACCTCTTTTTCAAAGAAAATTATCCACATGGCATTGTGAAAATGATTCTCTTCTCCTATGCTTTTAACAATTAATTCTCATATTGAAATTAATTCTTATATGATTTACTAAAAATATTAAATATAGGAAAATCAGCACTCACGTTTAATATAGAAATATATGAAAATATCATTAACTACACCAAATTACATAAGACAATTACAACTTGCACATCACAAATTGATTGACACCCAATAAATGTAATTATTTGTATTTACTACTTTTTCATTCTTGGCATATTTGCATTTATATATATTTTCATTCTATCAATCAAACACACATAATTTGTATCATTCATACATCATTCTAACCTTATTTATACATATTAAATAATTGATACTAGATATATACATGCTTAAAAAGTAAGATAATCCTCAAAATTAACTTAAAAAATTATGCGAATCATCTAACTCAATTATGCAGAACTGGGTATTCCAATCTCATTTATTGAGAAGCAAAGATAACTTAAATATCTATATTATCCAACTTAATTATGCAGACATTATGACAGGTTATTAGTAACAAACGGGAAGCAGACTAGTTATTAGTAGAATAGTGTTTCCCATAAAGAAGGTCTCGATCAAATTAGACTTTGTCAGTAGTACTCGTACTAGTTACTTATCTTGTGTTTCAAAAACAACCCTCTTAGAAATTGAACACTATTACTACTTACTTGCAAGTCACACAAAACACCAAGTTAGCCTCACATATAGTAGTACAAAAGTGATACACCAACACCAAGTATCAAAACAAATATAATAGTGATATAGAATCCACACATTACGACATACCCTATTTACCTAAAACTGTAACTAAAACCCATGAAGCATTATATATAATAGGGAATCAAAACCAAAGCCACTATCATTAGCAAGAGAATATAATACCAAAAATAATATTTCCATGTTATTTCCAGATTTCTATATAAAATCTACAATATCCATAAGACTAATTGGACAAATTGATAACCAAAGAAAAATTGGACACTTTTATACAGCAATAGTGATACAGTTTTGGATGTTCAGGGAGATGACCGAGAAAATCCTAATTCAACGCAGGGGATTCAATGGATTAATGATTCCCAGTGCTTTTGAACCTAAGAGTAAAAGCAATTCAGAAATATAGGGATAGAGAAATTTGTATTTTACTGAATAATTTTTTTTTCATTGCTACCAATCACCTCATATAGGTGTCAATCTGTTACAAACCATGTGCCAGACAATATCCAAATTTCCCTACACCTAATATGGACTGCTCAACAAGTTAAAAGAAGGTTCTACTGCATCAAAATAGAAAAGATTCAATGCTCACACTAAGGTATAAACCATGTGACTTACATATGCTGACCAAAAGAAAAGAAATCAAATAACAAATTTGCAAAATCATTAACCACAGGTTAAAATTATTGGTTGAAGGACAATTCTGTAACAAATAGATTGGTAACAAGTGGGAAAACCCCAAATTGGTAACAAATAGGGTTCAAAAGTGGGGGAAACCCAAATTGATAACAAATAGGGTTCAAAAGAGGAGAACACACAAATGTGAAACAACAAGCAATTGGTAACAAATGGGAAGCAGAGAGGATCACAGAGAGGATTTAGCTTACCTTAGAGCTTCATGAGATGAAAGTAGACAGATGATGGCGGTGGCGAAACTGAACACGACGAGGAAGATGAACACGGCGACGAACAGAGATGAACGGAAATGAACATCGATGAAATCCTTTCTCTATCAAAGATGAATGACGAGGAACAGATGATGACGGCAATGGAACCTTTTCTCCATCAGCGATGGAACCCTTTCTTTTTCTTTTTTTGATAATATATATATAGTATATACGTGAACCCTTTCTCTTTACTTACTTTTTTTTTACTTTCAATTTTTCTTTAATAATTACTTTTCTGCGAACATGAACAAATTTTTCTGAACATGAACTAATTTAAAACCAATTTCTTTCAAAGTTCATGTTTGTGTGTTTTTATGTTTTAAATTACACACAATCTCTAGAACATGAACTAATTTAAAACCAATCTCTTTCAAAGTTCTAGTTATATCACGTATAAATCATCAAATCATGAAAGAACATGAAAAACCTACAATTTTTCTTGAATAAGTGATCTAAATTATCAATTAAAGAGGAAAATTCAGCCAGTACTTTTACTGATGAAAACACACAAACCAAAACAAAACCAGCAGATAACCACAAACCAAACAAGCACATAACCAAAACACACAATTGTTAACAAAAATTGATTTGTAGGATAACCAAAATCATAACCACAATCAATTGGTACCAAAATCATAACCTAATTTCTTCAATAAGGAGAAATAATAGAGGAGTACAGAGATTATAACTTACCTGAGAGAGTCGACGAGTGATTCGAAGAAGAAGCTTGAAGACCCACACGAGATTCACGCGAGAAGCTTGTTCAAGACCAATTCACGCAAGTGATTCAGAGAGGATTTGAGAGAAGTCGCACGGCAGGAAAAAGACCAATCCACGCCAGGAGAAGCTTGAAGAAGGCCAATTCACTCGAAGAAGAAAGACCAATTCACGCTGGGAGTAGGAGAATCTTATTCAGAGAAAGAAATTTTTTAACCATTTAATTAAGAAATTTCATTAAGTCCAAAAGTAACCCTTTATCTTTTTAATTTCTTTATCTTATATTTTTTTCTATTTTGTGTTTTTTTACTAATCAATAATAACAAATTGAAATTTTATTATCAAAACAAAAATAACAAGTTGAATTTTCACTCCCAAATATTTTTGAGCGGCGATAGATTCCCGATTAAATTTATTTTGTCATTTAATATATTTATAGGAATGATTTTAACAGTGCGGCCAATTTATATTTATAGAAGCATTTCTAAACGTGTTGCTTATGCATAATAACAGGAATAATTATTCCACCGTTGCTTAAAAAAATTCTAACGGTTGCCAATAATTTGCTATAGGCACGGTTTTTTTACCATTGGTGAGCGAATTGAATACGGTGACAACACCGTTGCTTTTACCGTTTTTAGGGACGGTTTCTTCATTGTTGGTAGGAAAACAGTGCAACGTACACAAAAGCGCTGCCTATTCCTTGTTATGGGTATGGTTTTTACACGTTGCTTAAAAAACTGTTGCCTAAGCTTAAAAATGTTGTAATGTGAATACTAGTTACAATTAATTGGGTAGTGATTAACGTCTTTACATTAATCACCATCGAATAATTGTTTGCAACCCAAAACTATTTAAAACGTTGTATACAACGTTTTTAAATAGTTTTGATTTTTTTAATATTTTATGAAGTTGATTTTATTATTAGTCTTCCTAAGTATAGTCTATACACTAGTAAGGAGATAAAGTTATTATAAATTAAATTGATGGTAAATTATTAAAATGTAATGATTTAATTAATAGTAAGTGAGCAAACTATACATATTTGCAAATTTATGGACTTTTGTAAAATAACTTTAATTGGACAGTACATGATAGAATAAAATAATACAGGACAGAACAAAACTTTATCGAGGAGAGATTGAGTGATAATATTTTGAGTAAATAGCTATTTATCCCCTGAAAAGTTAGTGAGCTTTCATTTACCCTCTGCATAATTTATTTTTTTAAATCCACTCTTGCAATGTCAATATTATCTCATTTTACCCCCTGAGTGGCCAACTTGGACTATGACTGGGCATTTTTGCTGACGTGGAAGACCTATGTGGCTTTTAATCTATTAGAGGATCGGCAGTGTCATCGGCGGTGGAGGATTTCTCGACAGATTGGGCGGAGTCAAAGAGGAGTTTGGTGGATTTCACAATTGATTAAGAGAAAAAGAAGAAGGTTTTGTCTTCGTCCTCTTCTGAATCCAAAGAAGAAGAAGGTTTTGATTTAGAAAAAAAATAATTTTGGGTTTTCAGAAGAAGAAGGAGGTTTTGTGTTATAGAAATAGAATTATGACTTTTGTGTTCATCTTTTTTTTTTGACACAATGTTCATTTTTTTTTATGAAGCATTGACACAATGTTCATCTTCTTTAAAAAACTATATGCAAAAATATTTCTATTAAATTAATCATAAATTAATTAAAAGCCACCTAGACTTATTAATCTACGTGTCACCATTTAAATTATTCAAAAATGGATTAAAAGTCACATAAGTCTGCCACGTCAGCAAAAATGGCCAATCATAGTCCACGTTGGCCACTCAGGGGGAAAAATGAAGTGTAACGGTGGATTTGAAAGAAAAAAACTATACAGAGGGTAAATCAAATCTCGCTAACTTTGCAAGGCGGTAAACAGCTATTTACCCTAATGTTTTTATATTCGAAAATAAAATGGGTATTTTCGTATTTTTTATAGTTGTACTATAGACAAAAAGTTGTCATGTGGTTTAGTGGGGGACAAAAAAAATTCTTCTTTTTGTCATGTCCACTGCTACGTAATTTGTCCAGTCTCATAACCTGTTTCAAATCAAACAAGCTACAATAAAAGTTGTTCAACCCAGTCTCCTATTTTTTAGCAGATCAAACGCACCCAGAGTGTGTTACAAGTCAAGAGACCAAATTATTGGTTTACATGTTTTATAAGAGAGAAATTTGAAAAAGAAATGATTTTTAAGATGAAATAGTGTAATATAGAAGAGAGATATAGGATACTCCATTCAGCTACAACTATAAATAAAAATTTAGTTTTAAGATCCTTTGAATAGTTGTGGCGGGAATAGTAAGTTATAACGACTTTTCCGCTCTAAAGTCACTCAATTGCATCTTGTGTGAATATAGACCTCAAGAAGTTATAACACTACTGCGTTTTAAGGTGGAATTTAAATCCAAAATCTCTAGTTAAAATGAAAGATATATCCTTTATCATCGGGTAGACTTCGACTATTTGGAGGTTCGATTTGAATATATATTGGGAGAGTAAATGGGTCATGCTAACATATTCCCTAAGGGCACATATTAATGTTACTTCAAATAGTTCTTAAATTAGCATATTATATATATATAAGTCATATTCCTACTTTCGCCCCCCCTGTATAATAAGTTTCTAGATTCGTCCCTGCTCATATGTTACATCTATAATTTGATCTCATCTTGTGGATATGTGTGTGCATATATTGTTGATAGTTCATGACCACTGATTATTCTTCATTGATAGATAGTTATAATATCACTGTATTTTAGAAGTTTGATTGAGAAAAAAATTCTTATAACTTTTAAATTGAGTGCTCAAGCTCGAATGTAAATACAAATTGATAAAAAAAATTAATGTATTTAGCTCAAATTTTAGACAAAATACCTTTCTGGAATGGATTAAAGTCCTTAATGCCTGACAACCCAATACATCCTAAGGCCTAAGACACCTCACCTATGTTCCACTCAAGGTATACCGTACTTTATGCTACACTGCCTACAATGTATAAATGACACTTGCATGGAATGTATGTTACTCAATTTCATTCACATAGTGGGACATATGAGGTTTTTATGAAAATTATCATGCATATTCACTCCTATATATCTGCATATCCACTCACTCTCAAGGTACACACATTGCACCAAATTTATACACACTCATCTTTAGTTGTAACTGAATTGAGTATTAGAGTTCTAACATTTTTTGCAAGTACAATTTTTCACTGTGCCTAAAGCTAACCACCATCAGATTAAGTCTTACCTCACGGGAGGAACCAACTAGTTATGATTATTCAAATCAGTGGTGTTGTCGATGGGATAATTTCTCTATAAATATTCTCAAACCCACCTTACTCACCCATTTACTTCAAAACAAGTTCCAATGGCAAGATTTGAACAACACTTTGTTATATCCACCATCTCCGAAGGAATCATCCCACGTGAAGAATCATCCAGTATAGTTGAACGAAAAATGGTGGAGGAGAACTTCAAACCACCAAGAAGGCCAGTCCCGAGGTTTGGAGACCATAAATAGTGGATGGATCACCCAACGAAAAACTCTATCTCCTAGTGTTGGCCACCATAGTTGATGACTCACGATATGTGACGTTATTAGGCAATTGATACTTGGATTATTTCTGCTGAAATGGTGATCACTTAAAGTTTTAAGTCATTTTGATGCATTTTTTAGTCTAGTGATGTAGTTAGGACTTAAATGTAATTTTCAATGAAAAGAGTTAGTTCTGGTGATAACTAGTGTCGAGGCAAACCACATGAGCTACAATGAAAATGTTTCATAGCTCAAATATGATAATCAGAGTCAAGACATCAGTTTTCCATACAAACATGAATGGCAGTTAGTTAGACGTGCAATCAAAGCTTCTACGCTGGCAACAAATAGGGAATATGCTGCTATCCAAAGATAATATAGCTGACATCTCCCATGTGTTGGAACAAAATTGGTCCTAATAAGAAATCTCTAAAGCTCTATAAAGTTTTGATAATAACAAAGTATTAAATGGACAATTGGAGTATTAAAAATTGTTTCAACTGTGCAGATAATGCCAAAGACTTTTGCACTCAAAGGAGAAAAGATAGGCTCTGAAAGGACTCAGAAGCTCTGAAAGAGTCAGAGAACATAAAAGCCTCTCAGAAGCTCAAGGTCTATCAGAAGCAGGTAGAAGGTCTATTAGAGGCATAAAAGCTCTGTACTTGAGAATTCACTCTTACTGCAGGAATTCACTCATGTGTTGTAAAACATTCTTCTCAAACGTCAGGTTTTTGAATTCAACCAAAGTACAATGCTTATCCGTTTTCTTGTCTCATTAGAAGGAGCGTATAGACATTTGTACCAAAATTACTCAGTTTGAGTAAACACTTTTCTCTATGAGCAAGATAGTTCAGGTTGTTTACTTCTTTTGGAAAAAGGCTAAAAACATCGCTATCACAAGACTGACATTCTTATCTTCTACAAAAGTCATCCTCAAACGTCTACATGCGTATTTCCTATAAATACAAGACCTCTTTGCAAAGGATTAGAAGACGTGAACAACACTTACATACAACTGATCAATTGAATTGCTGGAAAAATCTGCAATATCAAAGAAACACTTGCACAAAAGACTGGGGCTCTGAGAAGCTCTGAAACTTGAAAGTTCTGAACATTTTGTATTTGATTGAATCACTGTAAAAGTGTTCTAGTCTTAGGTGCATATATTATTCATCTTATCTTGTATAAGTTGTTGAAGTCTCTTGCTTGTGTGCTTTCACATTGATTGTAATTTTGTGTGATTATAGTGAAATCCCTTGGAAGTGCAAGGAGACTGCACTACTATCGTTTTGTGAGAGGAACCAGTATAAATTTCTTGTGTGATTTCTCTTCTCATCTCTTTTCTTTCAATTATGTTTAACTTGTTTTTATTCCGCTGCAAAACCGACTCTTTGTAAAAGTTTCAAACTTTCTAAAACACAATTCAACCCCCCCTTCTTGTGTTTTTCACACTTTCACCATGTGCAGATTGTATTATCCTAGTACAATCCAAATGAAGGAATATGCCTTATTCCTCTGGGTTGTCTTAATCTACTAGGGTTTGGCCCATTATCCAATGAGAGCATCCACAATGGAGCTACTCATTTATAAGTACTTAACTGAGTCTAACATGTACACATCACTTAATTATAATTTTTTAATAATATATACACCCTCCGTCCCGGAACTTTAGTCCTTTTGGACTTGGGCACAAAGATTAAGAAATAGTTAGCTTTAAACTTTATAGACTGATTTACCCTCATTTTATTTTATTTTTTTATGCAAATTTGTTTATTAAATTTTTATATGTAATAGACTTGCATCAACTATGCAAAAAGTGTCCGCTCATTTGCTTTTGCAAGTGCTACACGGCATATTATCTCTCTTAGCCATTAAGTGCCTTTCCATATGCCCCAATGCCATTATGTTGCGTGTATGTTCATTAATAAACACCTAGTAAACATACATTTGGCTTAATAATTTATTCAGCAAAAAATTCAATTATTAAGGGTATAAATGGAAACAAATGTGTAAATGTTTCTTGGTTTCTTAAAAGGACTAAAGTTCCGGGACGGAGGGAGTAGTAAAAATAAACCCAACCATCTACATTCCTAACCCAACCGTAATAGCTTCAACACATTTCTCTTCCTCTAGATCCCTAAAAAATACAAGATTATCTTATGAACCCTGTTGCGACGGCTTGTATATAAAATCAATTTCAACCTTACGTTCTTCTGAAATAGTACCATACATAAACCCGCCCCTTTTCCAAGTAAATGCAAGAGTTTCATTGACATAGTGTTGAAACGAAAATTCGCGCAATCGCTATCGAATGAAACTAATTCACAATGTGGATTTTCTTGTCGAGAAACTCGCAACTGTTTTGCGATGAGATCATCCATGGTCATCTTCTAGGTTTCTGAAGATGAAAACACATATGATAAAGAGAAGTTTTGTTGTTTACGCGCAAGATGAAAACATGCGTCCTATTGTGAAGATGAAATTTGTATCCCCCTTTTGATTTTCCTGCCTATTTTGTTTTTTTATTTAATTTAATTTTTTATTTTAAACCAGTCACTTGCCTGTGTGGATTTCACTGGGGTTTCGTCATGTGTAATTATACTATACATAATTAAGGATTGAATTTTAAAAAAAAAAGGCCACAATACAAAACAGTGTGAAACCGCCGTGTTATTTCCGGAATTGGATATAACGCAGTTACTGTATATACACAGTAATGAATTTGAACCGTACGATTACAAATGAACGGTCGAGATCTAATACTATATAAAATTATTAAACTCTGGATCATGTAATAAGAATTGTTGAATCACATATGGACTATTGAGATTCACTCCTGCGACAAACTATGTGTATTTGCAACAATACTGAATCCAGATCTGTTATTTCCCTACAACAACAAATTCAATTCCGTGAATTTCATCTAATTAAAAAGAGTCGGTATATTAATAAAAGTAAAAAAAGTAAACCACCAAATTAGTCCTTGTCTCTATAAGTCGCTTTCAAATAAATCATCGACTCTTTGGATATTTCAAATTAATCTCTATCTCTTGTCAAATGTTTTTTAATATGATCCCTATATTGATATTGATTTTCTAACAATGTTAAATGCGTTGATATTAAGTGTTAAGTGCACACTAACATCACATAAGAACTAATTCGACGATAAGTTGAAAATATTAACAACTATTTTGAATACAAATTAAGATTAAAAAAAATGATTATTTGCATGCTAGAAAAACCGTTAATTAAAATCTCTAACCTCCGATTCCTCCCCTCTCCCCTGTTAAAATTCCTCATCTCTCCATTGACAGAGTAACAATTCGCACCATAAGTAAGGAACAACAACAACGTTGATGTGAGTTGATAGTTGATGAATGTCATTCCTTCACTCTCCCAATGCACTCGCACTCAAATCTCAACTCTTCTCTTTGGCACATAAAACTAAAAACCCATTCATTGCCAACAAACTCCATGCACAAATCATTAAATCCGGTCTCAATCATCACCATCCCTTCCCCAAAACTCTCATTAACGTATACGCCAAATGCAGCCTCTTCCAAGATGCACTCAAACTGTTTGACGCATTGCCTCACAGAGACCATGTTGCTTGGGCCACAATCCTCTCCGCCTGCAACATCTCCAACCTCCCACACAAGGCCTTCTCCATCTCCCTCCCTATTCTCCAACAAGGGTTACAACCAGACCACTTTGTTTTCTCTTCTCTCATCAAGGCTTGTGCTAACTTGGGTTCTGTTCATATCAAGCAAGGGAAACAACTCCATGCTAGATTCTTGCTCTCGCCATTCTATGAAGATGATGTTGTTAAGTCTTCGCTTGTTGATATGTATGCTAAATTCGAGTTGCCTGATTATGGTCGTGCTGTATTTGATTCGATTTCTGAGTTGAGTTCGGTTTCTTGGACTGCTATGATATCTGGGTATGCGAGAAGTGGACGAAAGGTTGAGGCTTTACGACTGTTTAGACAGTCTCCGTTTAAAAATTTATATGCTTGGACCGCTTTGATATCTGGGTTGGTTCAGAGTGGGAATGCAACTGATGCGCTTTACTTGTTTGTTGAAATGAGGCGTGAAGGGGTTAGTATAGCTGACCCTTTAGTTCTTTCAAGTGCGGTTGGTGCTTGTGCTAATGCAGCTGTTTGGGAGCTAGGAAAACAGGTTCATGGTGTAGTCATAGCCCTTGGCTATGAGTCTTGCTTGTTTATAAGCAATGCACTTGTAGATATGTATGCTAAATGCAGTGACCTTGTTGCTGCAAAATATATATTCTGTGAGATGAGAAGAAAGGATGTTGTTTCTTGGACTTCGATAATTGTTGGCACTGCGCAACATGGACAGGCTGAGGAGGCATTGGCTTTGTATGATGACATGGTTATGGCTGGGGTTAAGCCAAATGAGGTGACTTTTGTCGGGTTGATCTATGCATGTAGTCATGTTGGTCTAGTTAGCAAGGGTCGTGCTTTGTTCAAGTCTATGGTTGAAGATTTTGGAATTAGGCCATCTTTGCAACACTATACTTGTTTGCTGGATCTTTTTAGTCGATCTGGGCATCTTGATGAGGCAGAGAATCTCATTAAAACAATGCCAGTCAAACCCGATGAACCTACTTGGGCTGCTTTACTTAGTGCTTGTAAGCAGCATGGTAACACGAAGATGGCAGTTAGAATTGCTGATAATCTATTGGATTTAAAACCAGAAGACCCTTCCAGCTATATATTGTTATCTAATGTATATGCTGGAGCTGGTATGTGGGAGAATGTTTCAAAGGTGCGGAAGTTAATGGCGGTCAAAGAAGTTAAAAAGGAGCCAGGTTATAGCTGCATTGACTTGGGAAGAGAAAGCCAGGTGTTTCATGCCGGAGAGGCATCTCAACCAATGAAGGATGAGATACTAGGTTTGATGAGGAAATTAGATGCAGAGATGAAGAAAAGGGGTTATGTTCCCGATACCAGTTCAGTTTTACATGACATGGATCAACAAGAGAAGGAAAGACAACTTTTTTGGCATAGTGAAAGGTTGGCTGTGGCCTATGGGCTTCTTAAGGCTGTTCCGGGAACTATTATACGTATAGTGAAAAATCTCCGTGTTTGTGGAGATTGTCACACTGTGCTGAAGCTCACCAGCACTATAACAAGTAGGGAAATTTATGTTCGAGATGCCAAAAGATATCACCATTTTAAGGATGGTAATTGTTCATGCAATGACTTCTGGTGACTTGGGAGAATTTCCACAGATTTGACGTTGAAGCAAGGCCCTTACTATGAAGAATGCTAGCGCGAAGTACCGAACACCACATTACATGCTATTTTAAGGGCCAAATTGGGTGTTTATATGGTACACAACCCTGTTTTTGGCTAGTACTATTAATTTGACATGATACCTGTGCTCAAGAGTTGATAAAAATTTGTGTTAATGTTAATGGCCTTGTTGTTTTGCAATACTTTACGTGTTAACTTATGTGTGCAAGAACCTCATGCTGGTTCATGTTCTTTGCTTCCATATGTCATCGCAGGAAGACAGTGTAAGAAGAGTATCAAAATTTAGGAATAAGTTTTTACTCTGATTCAAGAAATCAATATTAATATTGTTTGATATTTTTCTACATTTTACCCCCTTCAGATGCATAATGTTCCGAGTAAGTCTTGAAAAGAATTGGTGAGGTAAGTGTAATTTGTACTCTTCTATAATTTTATATCTTTTCTTTTGTTGAGTAGAACTTCTGTTTATCTCTGCTTGCTGAGTACGTAACCAACTTTTGAAAAGCTAATATTAAGAAACATGAATATGGACTACTAACTATCAATATTATAACTGTAACGAAAAACTATAAATATTATAAAACCTTAAAATCGATTTAAATCTGAAAATTAAGTTAAACCGTTTTACAGAATTTGATTTTTAATCTTAAAATCAAGTTCAAAATATAAGATTAATAACTAGAAAGAACCAATACCATATGCAATATGAATGTAATACAACACGTATTCAAAGACAAAAATACTTTAAAAGATTATATGATAATGTCTTCACTTTAGTGTCCTGTTCCTCAAAAGAAACTTAAATTACATTCTTTTTTCTTAATTTCAAATCTACAATTTAATTTATTTAATATAGTCAAGCGTTTTATAATATTCTTTCCTCTATTTGTGATTCCTAGTATTATTAACATATAGTTTAAGCCCCAACTATGGAATGATAAAAGATAAATAAATATTTGGGTGAAGTTCCAAAGCCAATAAAAGGAGTATTTGAAAATTAGTTATGCCATTGTAAGTAATAAATATATAAAGAAATTGCTGGAAGTATTGTCCATAGTCATTCAATACCATTAACAATGTTTATGTTAAAATAAACTACATATATGTTTTAAACTCAGTTAGAAATGTAATTTAAGCTTCCCTAAGAGGAATAGTAAATTTTAACATAAAAACAAAAATCTTAAATGAAAAGACAGAACTAATATGTTAGAAGTTACACGAGTCGTTATAGGTATCATAAAATGTTATTATCTATCTAATTATTGTGGTGATGGTATAACTGTTATCACTTAGTATGAGTCTATTGAGCCATACCATTAGCATTAGGTAAGTTTACTTGTATAGGTTCTCCATTTGATCCTGTATTGAGCTATAACTATATGTGTCATATCATTGGCATTATGTAAGTTTACTTGTATAGATTCTCTATTTGGTCCCTGTATTGAGCCATAACTCTATCCCTTCGAACTTTCATTGTGGGTGTCATTAGTCCATTATCAATCTGTCATTATAGTGAAAGATTAGCCAAACATATCAATTCTGTAATGTAAACTAATAATATAAAGACAGACACTACTATGATGTTCAATCTAACCGTGAAGGGATCATTTACGAGAAGGATTGGCCCAATTTGAAATGGAAATCCTGACGTCCTGCATGATAATAGGGATAGATTCAATTTTCAGAAAGAAAATATTTGATATGTTTCCCATTCATAATACCCCTGACCATGTATTTAGTTTCACTCCTAAAATAATTTAGTTAGAGGTAATAAAAACATTCTCTTCCATTCTCTTCCGTTCTCATGCCCTTCCTTGTAAATGCAAAAACACCAACAGAAGACAAGATCTTACCGAGTCTTTAATTCATTATATATTAGACTGGTCACTTTTTCCTGACTGACATCTGAACTATTGGAATCTATAATTGACAATTCCCTTGCTGTCTTTAAGATTTCTTCTTTGTTAGGAACGACTACAGCTCCTAGACGCCTCTTATCCTATATGTCCAAATAAGTGAAATCATTGCATTTTGTAATACCTTTTATACGGTTTATATGTACGCCTTGAACCAAAACTTTTTATAAGACATCAAGATTTAAATTCACCTGGCCAATGACAATAATTTGTTGTATGAGGTTACTCCTCATGGCAGCTTCTTCAAGTTCTCCCGGTTCAACATTTTCACCTTCTCTTATAGAAACATGTGATTAGTAATATCATAAGTAGAAAGAACCCATGATCAACAGTGAGGGAGGGACAGTACTTATAGGATTCAAAGATCAAACATAAACTTATGTTCTACCTGATGAAAGCACAATGGTGTCTTTAGCACGGCCTTCAACAACAATCACGCCGCCAGAATTACGACTCCGCCCAGTTGAATTGTGGGAAGCAATCCAACCTATGTCACCTGTATTCAGCCAGCCATCCCTATCTATGACCTGATTTGTAGCTGAAGGATTCTGATACAAGATTGAAGACATGTAACTGACATAACTTGATCCAGCATGTGTCAATAAGACCCCATGAATAAATGTGATGCGAACTCTTAAGTAAGCAACATTATTGACTGCTATGACCATCCCACAAATTGCTTATTTATCAGGGAAAAGGTATTACATACCAGACAGAATTCTTCATAATGAGCCTTTTATAATCCCTTGCCTCAGTTTTTAAGTTTAGCAGACAATCAAATATTTATAAATGAATTAAACTAAGTCTGAAATATGATAGCTATATGCATGCTTTCAAATCTGTAATGTGTCCAACGAATTTGTTATGAATTTTTCAAATACATGCACCCTCTTTCTCTCTTACATACACACAAACATGTCAAGACAATACACAAGAACGTTACATTTTAACTAAGAAGATTACCTTGTAGTATCCCTTCATCAATTGTGGGCCCCTGACTTTCAAAATTCCCTTTGAACCAGGTGGGAGAACTTCATCAGTTTCAGAATCTACAACTTTGAATTCTGTATGCTTAAGTGGATATCCCACAGATCCAATAACCTGTAAAAGATAGCATTTGAAGCATTTTCAGATAAAAACACTACTATTTGCAGACTCAGATTAAGAACTAATTTAAAGAATACAAATTTTGTAATAATTACAAATACCAAACTCTAGACAGAGATTCGTGAAGAAAGGTATACAATTTGTTTATTATTACTCTATCACAGGGCAATTGGGTCTGGTGCATAGATAACGCCAGAATGGTTCAATCATACCATCTTAGAATTTGAGTTTGTGCCTCTTAGAATTGAGAGTTGGGTCTAACTCATCCTTACAAAACCGGCTTGTAAGGTGAGGATTGCCCTCACTTATAAACACACATTCAGGCCATCTCGGAACCGATGTGAGACTTCTTAACAGTTAACTCAATCCCGAATCCTAGATCATGGGGTGAGACTTTCCTGTACTTATAAGTTATAACACCATGTTGTCCATATCACTAGTCAATGTGGAATCCTAAACACTTTCCAATTCTTTAACGTTAGAAAGGGAAAAATTATCATATAGTGAGATACAGGGAAAAATATTGTGGGAGCTCAATAATAATATATTTAAAATAATGACATGTTAAACCATTCATTATAAGTTGAATAACAAGTTTATAGTATATGGCTTACATCACAACCAAGTCGCCGAGCAGCAATAACAGGTGAAGTTTCTGTTAAACCATATCCATTCTGCAAGTTCAAACCAATAGCCTGTATAGTATTTTTTTTTTTTAAATGTTAGAAGATGACCAAAAAGGACATTCCCGCTTGAGAATAACAAACACGAGAAGTATCAAACCTCAAAAAATTTATCAACATGAGAAGGTAAGCTACCACCACCACTTATTGCAGCCTGCAGAAGGTTTTATTTATCGTGAGCAGAAAAGTGATACATTTCCAAATCACAAATAATCACACTAAGTAATTTATGCTTTTGTTTTACTGTCTTATCTACTAGAAAGCATAGTACAGAAACAGAATACAATACCTTTGATATTCCGATGGCTGAACGGATTTTATTATAAACCAGTTTATTTGCCAGCATATGAACTGGATATAATATTGCAGCCATAACTCTTGCCCATAGCCAATCCAACATTGCATAGAGATAGGAAGGTGATTTCTGATTCTTTGTTAAACATTTACCCTACAAACATACAGTACAAATTTTATTATCATTCGTCAGAAGTAGAATTACTCCGATAGAGCCTGTTTGTTTCAAATTATCGTTTTAGTATTTTCTTTATTTGTTTGTTTCAGCTATATGATCTGAAAAGGATATGAAATATGATTATAGAGCTGATGACCAAACCTCGTAAATTCGCTTACACTCCATGTATCCTAAGCTGACCCTTATGAATGTGAGAGCAACAAGCTTTCTAATAAGTGAGCTTGTAGATATCTGCTTCATGATCCCACTAGAGGGACCAAAAACAATAATAAATGTTACTATTCACAAGTAGCATTAAAAGCAATGAACCATATTCATAAAATTCTTGGGAAAGGGAGTTACCTGTACAAAGTTTCAAAAACTAAAGGAACAGAAACCATCAAATGTGGCTGATAACGTTTCAAATCATCCTAGAACAAAAAAGTACAGGATATTAATCAAATGAAGCCATGTGAGTGTTCTTTTATGACATACAGTACCATGCATGAAGTAGAAACATCTGTTTTAAAGTAATAATACCTTCAAGTTTCTCACAGTAGTGTATATATGTTCAACTCCACGAGAGAAAATGAAATACTCGCAAGCTCTTTCATATGCATGCCAAGAAGGCAGCATACTTAGAACTCTATCTCCAACTTCAGTAGGTACAACGTCCGATAAGTGTTTGATCTAGAAATTCATTAGCATGTGATATAAAGAATTAAACCGAGGAATTATTCTGCATTTAATAGCAATAAAGTTTATGACAAATTTGCATTCAAACCTGATGCAAAAGGTTTTGATGGGTTAGCATAACGCCTTTCGGATTTCCAGTAGTACCACTTGTGTACACAAGAGTAGCAATGTCGTCAGATTTTATTGTTTGAAACATATAATGTTGTCCTGCAATCACATTGTAGACGAGTTTATAGTGAACCTGATTACTGTTCCTTTTGATGTATACTATAGAGAAGATGAAGGTAACATACTAGCACCATGGGACTGAAACAATGCCCTGCGACTTTCTCGACCGGAATGTATGACTTCCATGAATGTATAGATTGGAACTGCCTTGTTTCCTTCACTGACAAGACTTGATTTTTCTCCCCAAAGCAGAATAATAAATCTGATGGAAGTCTTCAAATAAAATGGTTTTGCAATCTGATTAAACATTTCGGGATTGTCGACAGCTAGTGCAACACTTTCTGAGTGGTTATATATTTGCAGCAGTTCCTCAATTGATGATCTTGAACCCCTTACCACATTGATTGCTCCAACTGCCATCATGCCTAGACTAAAAACATAGCACAGATGTGATTAAAAAAATACTACTAGTCTACTACTGTTGATAATCATGAGCTAGCATGTTCTTATAATAATACACATAGTTCTGCACACCTTGATCTGCTACGAGCCAGCGACATGAATTATCAGCAAAAAGAGCAATCTTCTCATCAGGTTTTACTCCAATAACTCTCAAACCCTCAGCAAAGTCCAATATTGCATCCTCCAACTGAAATTGTTTTCAGAAAATTGACATATATAGCATACAACTGAATGAGATTTCATAGGATAAGTTTCTCACATGATTCGAATTGAAACAAAAACATTCATTGAGTCACCAAGCTCATAAGTTAAACTTCAAAATAATTTGAAATGGTTTTGCACCCCATAAAAAAATAGAGTTTTCTCTTGATAAAATATACTTAGAGAAGTCATGATTTTTATGTATGATATTAGTAGGGATAAAGAGACAGAATCAATTAGCATTCATTATACAAATATTATGATTCAACAATCATCAAAGATTCAAAATGAACACATTCGTATTCTACAAGTAACATGAAGTAAGATATGGTTTAAGAGCATGAAGCCAAGAAACAGAGTCAATTGAGTTATATTATGATAATAGTTTATCTAATATCTATGTCCCACCACCAATAAAACTCAACCATATATATTAAAATAAAAACAAAAGAAACCACACAAAGATCATTGATTAAATATGGTGCTTATTCTTCAAAACTTCTATATCATAGGAAATTTTTATTACCTAATAAAATGTGAATTTGTTGGAAACATAAATTGCATCTTCTTACCCCAATCTTTCTGTGAAAAGAATTCGACCATAATGCAATCTACTTTGTACCAAACTCTACCCTAACCATACCCAATAGAAATAAAATTAGTGATACATCCGTTTTACATGCTGTTCTTGAGAAGAAACAAAAATCATAGAGGAAATCATCTAACAGTTAGAACACATCTTCAAAATGATTGAAACTTGGAAGCTATTAATTATTACTATCTATGACACTCACACAGACACGACCCTGACACATCGACACCTATAATAATCTAATAAAACAAATTAGTTGAATGTAATCATATGTGTCGGTGTTGTTCCAGTGTTTAACATGACAAGTGTCGGACACCAGACACACCTTTTATCATAAGTGTTGCTGCTACATAGATTATTATTACTATGCTAAACATTATCTGATCAATTCTTCAAACTAGGACCTTAATTAGTCATTTTTCTCACATATCAGAACCATCTTAGGTTGAAAGAGAACAAGAACAAGAAAGAAGAAAACCTGTTTGTATGTCATAGTTGAAGGAGGATCATGATATTGATCAACCAAAGCTACTTTATCACCGAAATTCTCAGCAGAAGTTCTCCAAATATCAGGAACTGCTTTCCACTCCTCTAAAGCCACACCACCATTACCAGATGAAATCATTGAACTTTCTAATAAAGGAGAAAATCTTCTTATCTCGGTTTTCTCTGTCTATAATACAAAACTTTGTAGTTGGAAGTGGAACTTAGAAGATAAAATTAACCAAAATAACAATAACAAAAAATACAATTATTGCTGATATACATGCAGCAAAACACATAACATGCATATGAAGTAGTAGTTACCTTGGATTGAGTTTGGCAAAAAAGTCGAAAAGAAGACGTTTGAGAAAGGTTGTTGTTGTTGGTGGTGGTGAAGTTGTGGCGATTGAAGAAGAGACGAAGTGCGGGGACGGAATAGGAGAAGGTTGAAGAAGCATAATTGTAATTGGAGGAGTTGATAGAAATTCCTGGCATTGGAATTTGGCAGAAGAAGAGATAATGGATGCAGAGGACGTAAAAGATATTATTGTTAATATGAACAAGTAGTAGCAAGAAAATTTGTAGCTTGGTACAATTGATATTTATGTGAGTTTTTGGACTGCATGATGGTCCAATCCGTAATTTTTGAAATTTGTAAATTAATTTATTGTAAAATTTGTAAATTAATTTACTGTAAAATTGTCATAGTTTGTCATTTCATACATATTATCATAGTTTTTCATTTCATACATTAAGTTACAGATGAAGAAAAAAAAAAAATACTCCATCAGACTTATATACTATTTACTTAAGAAGTTCTTAGTAAGGGGAGTGGTTATGATGGTGCATAACCCTTGCTTTGCTTTATGCACCGTGCATAAATAAAAGAAAATTGCTTAACACACCTTCCAAATTTCTCGTGCACCCCCAAATTAACATATAAGATGATAGATTTATTTCGATGAATATTTTTAAAATATTAACTTTTATAATTTTTACTATTATACTATTAAAATATCAATCGTCAAAGTTATACATTGAATTAATATGTGAAACAGGGAGGAAGTAACAATTTTAACAAATTATTATCATAAATGTAGAGTTGAAAAATAAGATAATGCACATAATAGAGGTATAGTTGTAAAAAATAATAATAATTAATACTAACATTAAAATGTGAAAATGATAATTATTTTAGGAAATTTTTTCCTTATAAAATAATATTTTTTTATGAAATAGAGGAAGTAATATTTATTATAGTGTAAAATAGTTTATCAATTTTACTCCGTTATTAAACTCCTTGAAAAGAAGTTTAACTCAATTTCCGTTGGTTGTTTTTAAAAAGAAAGAGGGAAAATTGTAGGGTAGATATCGCCCTTCCATAGTGACACTGTCACAGTCATTTATTATTACAACTGGTATGGGTTAAAAATTTGTCTAACATTTTTTCATAAATTTTGATTAAACTCATTTAACAAAATTTGAGTCATATCTATTTCAAAAAATAAATAAAAAATGAGCCATATCTTTAAGTTCATTTGAACATATTTTAGAAATTTTATTTATTATATAACTTTTTTGTAAATATTTGTAGGCTTTAATGCAGTTTTGATCCCCCTATTTTGAAAAACTTGAACTTTTGATCCCCTATTTTAAAAGCCAACTTTTTGATCCCCTATTTTGAAAAACTTGAAGTTTTGATCCCCAACTTATTTTGGTCAAATTTGTGATGATGTGTCAACCACATTGATGACGTGGCAGTGTCTATGTATCAACCTCATATTCCATGTCATTATTTTTTTAAATAAAATATTATGTTTTAATTTTTTTTAAATCAGTTTTTTTTTATCAAATCTTTAAATCAAATATTAAAAAACAATATATTTAAATCAATTTTTTTTGATCAAATCTTTAAATCAAATATTAAAACAATATATTTAAATCAAATATTTTTGTTGATCAAATCTTTAAATCAAATATTAAAACAATAAAATAATTAATTAAATAATTAACAATAATTAAAAAACGCAGATGATCAAAAGGGAAAAATTGCAGAAGAATCAGACACGCACAAATAGTAACCCAGTTCCCAAATCATGGAACCCTAGCGCCACCCATCTTCGACGATCTATGTCTCAATCTTTCATTTTCTTTGATTCATCATCACGCTCGTGTTCATCATTCATTTTGCATGTTATCAATTTTCTGTTTGATTCATTATCCGCTCGTGTTACAAGATGATATTCTAATGCCATCGCAAAGTTGAACAAGAAGATGGAAAACATGAATTATTGTATGAGGTATGTTTGTGATATTCACTTATTTTAGTAGTTTTTTTGTTTGACAGACACTTAATTTAGTAGTTATTATGGTCCATATCGTCTCTTTCGGTTGTCTTCATTTAATAAAAGTTATGGTCCTCCATTGTTACTTAGTTGCTATTATTTTAATAGTGGTGGTGGACAAAAAAATGTTTATGGTTTTAGTGTTTGATTCCATTTTGAAAGAAACGTGTCCAGGGTTTTATATGACAGTGTTTTATTATTGTTTGTATAGACCATCAGAGAAACAGACTGAAACAAGGGAAAAAGAACCAGGAGTAAGTGAAAAGGAACCTGAAGACTTAAGTGAGGATGATTCTGAATATGTTGCTAGTGGGAGTGATGTAGATGATGATGATGAGAATTGGATTGTTGTTAGTGATTTTTAATTATATATTTGAGTAATTTATTGGATTTTAACTATATATTTGTGTAATTTAGTGATTTTAATTATATATTTGAGTAATTTATTGAATTTTAATTATATATTTGGACAATTTAGTGATTTTTAATTATATATTTGAAGAATTTACTGATTTTTAATTATATATTGGGATAATTTATTGATTTTTAATTATATATTTGAATAATTTACTGATTTTTAATTATATATTGGGATAATTTATTGATTTTTAATCATATATATTTATAGAGGTTAATTTTACTGCTTTTCTAATTATTAATTAATTAATTAATTATTTTATTTTTTTAATACTTTTAATACATAATATTTTATTTTAAAAAAAATAATGACATGGAATATGATATTGACACATAGACACTGCCACATCATCAATGTAGTTGACACATCATCACAAATTTGACCAAAATGAGTTGAGGGATCAAAACTTCAAGTTTTTCAAAATAGGGGATCAAAAAGTTGGTTTTTAAAATAGGGGATCAAAAGTTCAAGTTTCTCAAAATAGGGAGATCAAAACTGCATTAAAGCCATATTTGTATTTCTAAAATAATTCTGGTTTCTTTTTTGTTTATTTCTGGTTTCTTTATGGTTTCTTAAGTTGTTTAAATTGTTTTAGATGTATTGATACCCCTCATGATTCTCTTGCTAATGCGAAGTCAAATATTAAATCTAAAGTTGTGTGATCATCCCGATGATGGGATTGCTTCACATAAGCGGAAAAATTCACAACTTTGACTACAATATTTGGTTCACATCAATGAGAGCATCCACAACTTTAGGACTAATATATCTTTCTAGTGAGGGAATCATGAGGAGAATTAGGGCTTGTTTGAAACAATTTTCAAATACTCTTTTTTAGTTTTCAAAAGTTAAAAAAGAAAAAACATGTTTGGAAGCCCTCTTTTCAAAAAATGTTTCTCATTTTATATTTTTAAAACTAAAAAGCAAAAACAAGTTATAAGTGTTTTGGTTTTTAAAACTGTTTTCAAAAACTAATTTATAAAACACATTTTAAAAACTAAAAAACAAAATTGTTTCAAACATGCCTTTAATTTCTAAAATAGTGTAAACAACTTAAGAAATCAAAACTGTAGTAAAAACAAGTTTCAACTTTTAAAATAAAAAAGGGTTAATAGTGTTTTACCCCCTGTAATGTGACCGAATTTTGGTTTACCCCCTATAAAAATAATATTTTGGATTACCCCCTCGTAATGTTAGGATTCTATTGTTTACCCCCTCGGTCGACAACTTGGACGCTGATTGTGTCAATCTGCTTATGTGGCACGTTGAGTTGGCTTTTAATTTATTTATTTTTATTAATTTATTTGGTGACATATAGATTAATTATTTTTACCAAGTTATTTTTTTTTAAAAGAATATAAAATTGAAGAACACTTTTCCAGAAAATTTAATCTTCATCTTCTGTATATACATATATTTACAAACCTAGAAATCCTAATATTAACATCTCTTCATCTTCCATCTAAAAAAAAGCATAAAAACAAAAATAATATACAAAATAACTTATAAAAAAATATAAAATAAAAATTATAATCCAGTTCACTGTTCATCTTCTTCACTAAGTGTCCCTATCTTGGTACCAAAAGCAAATCTCAGCAAAAGCTCGATGGGGAACAAACGTGTAACAATATGTTCGCAGAGGAGATTAGGAATAGCAGGAAAAACAAGCTTATACTGATGCGTCGAAGCCGCGATAGCAAGCTCAGATAGAAAAACTTGATCGAATCAAAACGGGTCTGAACCCTATAAAACCCCAATCTGATATGCAGAACAAACAACAACAACAATAAAATTGGATGAATGAAGGATCACACAAAGTCAGGAACAAACAAAAATCATGATCAAATCGAACACATAAATACAAAGAACATGGAAGAATATCTGAATTGAAAATGGAAAAAGATGGAGAAGAATTGAAGGCACAAGCTATGTTTTGCAGTGCAGAGCGAAGAGAGAGAGTCGGATGCAGGTGGAAGGGTTTTGATACTATTCTCAATCAATACTGAGTAGCTTGAAGAGTTTTGGTACTATCACAAGCAAACAAATTATGGACTGTCGAAGCATACAAACATACAAATTACTATCACAAATTATTTATGGGCTTAAATGGTGATGAATTAGATAATGAAGGTGGGAAAATTAAAGAAAGGGATTAGGTGTTCGGTGTTCTTCAATTTGCTGGGTTTGGATGCATTTGTCATTTTGTGATGAATTTTTTAATTTTTAATTTTTTAAATAATTAAGTGAAACCATTTATCTATGTGTTACCAAATAAATTAATAAAAAAATAAATTAAAAGCCAACTCAACGTGCCACATAAGCAGATTGACACGTTCATCGTCCAAGTTGTCAACCGAGGGGGTAAACAATGGAATCCTAACATTACGAGGGGGTAATCCAAAATATTATTTTTATAGGGGGTAAACCAAAATTCGGTCACATTACAAGCGGGTAAAAACTATTAACCCAATAAAAAACTAGCTACTCAAGTTCTAGAACTTGAACAAATTGCTCAAATTATAAAACTTGAATATGTAAAATTCTAAAAAAATTGTATATGTATCAGGGATGCTCATCAAATTGTAGAACTTGAACCTGGTTCAAATTGTAGAACTCGAACACGATACTTTTAAAAATCAACAAAGCGTGCAAGAGACTTAATACGATGACAATTACTTCTTCCGTTCCTTTTTAAGTGTCACAATCGACCACTACACATGTGTTAATGCATATCTTTGACAATTAATATCTTTAAGTATGTATTATAAAAAAGTTATATTTTGAAAATATTCGTCGAGACAAATTGAACATATTATATTCTAATATTTGTTTTTATATACTAATAAAAAAATATAGTTAAAATAGGTTATATAAATAGCAGCCTCATCAATTAATATTGAACCATAAGCAGCACGTGAATCAATTGCATGAAGATGTTTACGTTTATCAATTAATTTGGAACCATCAACACAATTAGTATGAACCATATATCCCTCAATAATTAATCAACACAATTAGTATGAACCATATATCCCTCAACAATTAATCACGAATCAATTGCAGTACCCCACAGATCGCGAGACTCTACCCAACACAATCCAAGCTCTTATTAGCAGTAAGCTCACATTCAATAGCAAGAAAAGCCGCCTTCCACTTAAAAGAATTCTTCATGGCAAAGCAGATAGCATCTAATCCAAGAGCGCTTAAATGAGCTAACGCGAGTCTCACTTAACTAAGATCCTGAATCCAATCTCTAGTTTGGCTTGCAGCAGCGTTAAAACTCTTATGAAATATTTGTCTCCCATCCATTTGGGTCCCACAATACTCAAGAGATTAATTTATGTAGTTGCGTACAAAGCATACCTCGTTTATGTCAAACAGAAAACAAAGCAATGACATCTAATGTAGATCGAATCTAAATGCGGACCTTCCTAAATTTTAATAAAATATTATTTATATATTCTACTTTTTATTATTATAAAGTTCATTTTTTAAAGTTCAACTTAGGTGGTCCCGACACTGCCACCTCACGACCTTCTCCACCCCCTCTCTAGTGGAGTTTTTGTCTTCCGCGGAATCGAACCACGTACCATGGGGTTCAAGTACATGTTCAATCCATTCCCACTACCAATTGAGCTACTAGCTCGAATGGATTGGCATGTACTTGAACCCCAGGGTACATGGTTCGATTCCACGAAAGACAAAAACTCCACTAGAGAGGGGGGTGGAGAAGGTCGTGAGGTAAAGCACTGAGATCGCCATGATGGGCCCCGAGGGCTGTTACACACGGTTTTTAGAGATTCATAATAGAAATTTGACAGCTCATGAATGATAGCTCAAATGGTTTTAATTGTTTAACTGAATATGTAAATTAGACAATGTTTTTGCAAGGAGACTTCTATGGTCTAGTCTTAAAAAGTATGGGACAGGAACACAATTATTGTGGGAGTAGTTATGGTGTATAAGTTTTGCTTTATGCACTATGCATAAATAAGGGAAAATTGCTTAGCGCACCTCCCAAATTTCTAAGAAATATGGGGGGAGGAAGAGAAAAAAGAATCTGTTAAGTGCATAATTATAGGGTTCTACTCCAAAACCATTTTATGCACCTAATGGTTTTGGAGTATGTCGCGGTGATTTTTGGATGTCGAGTTATTAATTAACTTCGAATCGCAATTTTAATATTCCACCACCGATCTTTAATTTATCCGAGGGAAAGGGAAAAAGTTCGAAAAAACCCTATTTTTTAGAGATCAAGGTTCGGGGGTTAGTTATACGAAGGGAAGATACTAGCACCCTAAGTATCTATAGTATCCTATAGGAACTTCTTGTTTTTATTCTAACTTTGCGCTTAATTTTAATTGCTTGTAAAAAATGTAAGAATTTTAAAGTGATGATAAAAAAAATACTTAAAGTGAAAAAGAAGAAAAATGTTTTTGTTGATTTTATTGATTGGAGAGACAAGTCTCATGCCTACGTACCCGAGGGATCAAACCACCGTAGTTCGGGGTAAAAAACCGAGTAAATTTGTTTGTTTAATTTTAAATTTTGAAAATGGTTTTAAAGACCAAAAGCCAAAAGTGGCAAAATGTGAGTTTGATTGATATTAATTTGTGAAAAAAGTTTATATGGTTAAATTGTTTGAAATTTGATTATGAAATAAGACGCGGACACTTGGTTTAAAATCCAAGGTTTATTGAGAAAAGTTTTGAGTGATAAAAGACACTTGGTTTAAAATCCAAGGTTTTTGCATGATTAAAGATGTATGAATGAAGAAAATGCACTTGGTTTAAAATCCAAGGTTTTTGCGAGAAAGGGGACACTTGGTTTAAAATCCAAGGTTTTAACGATAAAAGAAGCCATTGGTTTAAAGTCCAAGGCGCTTGGTTTAAAATCCAAGTTTGCGATAAAAAAGGACTCTTGGGTTAAAATCCAAGGTTTTCACGATGAAAGAGGCCGTTGGTTTAAAGTCCAAGGCACTTGGTTTAAAATCCAAGTTTTGCGATGAAAAAGAACTCTTGGGTTAAAATCCAAGGTTTTCACGATAAAAAGAGACGTTTGGTTTAAAGTCCAAAGTTTTGAAAAATGCTTGATGACAAAGTATTTTTGTGCTTTTTGAGAATAAAATTGCTTTGGTATTTTTGAAGAGGTGTTGACCTCATTTTTTGAGAAGAAAATAACTAACTATTTCAATTGGAATGTTGGGTTCCAAATTAATAAAAAATGTAGCGCGAAAAAAAAACTAACGTCGCAATAAGCAAATTAAGCGCGAAGACAATTCGTAATGATATTTTGATCAAAACGGTGTCTTTTCCTTCGGAATTAATATTCTAACGTTTTTTGCGGAAAGCGATAAAAATAAATATGCATGACATGCAAGTTTTTATTTATAGTGTACATTTGTTTCTAATTACATTCTAAAATATTTACGAGAAAATAAACATGAAATGAATGCAAGAGAGAGGATGCTATGCATTTTTTATTTATATTTACATCAAATCCTAAAATACATACTAAAGTCCTTGCAATAAAATAAATAGTTAATTAATTAGTCAATAAATTAATTATTAGATTAGCGAGCAATAATAAAGTATGTTAGTAACAATAATAATGATGAGTTAGTAAGTTAGTAATAATAAAGAATAAACAGCATGAATAATAAAAGTTAAGTTAGTAAGTTGGTATCAATAATTAGAAATAATGAACATAAATAAAAATGTTAGATTAGTGAGCATAAATTAAAGCCAAAATAAACACACATATAATCATGAAATAAATAAAATAATAAAAAGAACCTCAAATTAGTGCCTATTTCGGATTTAATAGCTCATTGAAGCACATTCCATAAGCACTTTTATTATAGGTTAAGAATAAAAATAAAAATAAAATTAAAAAATAGAAGGGGTGCAAATAGCAATAAAAACAAAAAGGGGGGGGGGTGCAAAAAGCACTACTGGGTCCAAGCCCAGCTGGGGGGCGTGGACCAGTAGGGAGTGTGGCAAGTAAAAAATGAAAAAAAGGATCAGAGCCGTCTGATTAATCAGACAGCTCTGTTTTGATCACAGGAAGATGGAATCAGGGGCGTTTGATCAGATCTAAGGGGTTCTGGGTGCGCTGGTGCACCATAAGTCCATGCACCAGCCCGCACCTGATTGGTTTAGAGTATAAATACTCAAAAACCCTAAAATTCATTTCACAAATTCATTCTGTCTCTCTCGCCGCCGCTATACCTTCTTCCCTCTCCACCTTCTCTCGGTTTTCTCTCCCATTTCATATCAATCACCCAAACTCCATGTTTTTTTCAAAGACTTTCTACAGCAAATACATATGAATCTACTCCCTACACTTAAATTTAAAATCAAAATAAACACAACAAAACCCACAAGTTGGATCGAAAGAAAAAAAAGGAAAGGAGAAAGATCAACCCTTAGTATGCTTCAGTTCTGTGATGGATTTCTTCTTTTCTTCTCTGCGTTTTCGTTTTTGATCTTGGAAAAAAACGGAAGATGTTTGTTTGGCTTTTTCGGTTCTGAAAGTTTCGTTTTCTAGGTTTTGAATGGCGATGGTGGTTTTGTTTGATGATGATGATGGATGTTGATGGTTTGATGAGTTTTGGTTATTTGATTCTGTTTCGGTTTTGAAGATTCTGGGTTTGATGATGATGAACAGTGATGATATGTGTTTTTGATTTTTGTTTTGATTTTTGTTTTTAGTTTTGATTCAGAAAAGTAAAAAAATGTGATTTTCTATCTGTTTCTGCGGTTGGGTCTGAATTTCTGACCTTCTTGGAAGCTGTGCAATAAATGATGTACTTATAGTGTGTCAGAACTAGGGTTTGGCAGATGAAATTTTCCCCTTTTGGACAAAATTGCCCTTTTGGGCCTGGATGAGGACAAAAACACAATATCTGGACCTGAAAAAAAACTTAAGGAAAAAACACCCAAAAATAGAAAAACGAAAATAATAATAAAAATAAAAATAATAATATACATATGATAATAAAAAAAATAATTAAATAAATAATAATAAATAAAATATAAAGAGATAAAAATAATAATAATAATAAAAAGAAAATAAAAATAAAAATGAAACCAAATAAATGAAGTATTTTAAAATACCTCTCTGCCGAAATTTCGTCAGAAACGACAAAGGAAAAAAAAAACAGTTTTAAACGCCGAACAAAAGTGATCGGTCAAAAAATGGGGTATGACAGATGCCCCTATTTAAGTTTCTTCCATCGGAGATAAAAAGAAAAAGATGATTTTTGATGATGTTTTTGTTTTGGTTCGACGGTGGAAGAGACTTAAATACAGAGTACACCATTTTTTGACCGGACTAAACTATAAAATGCTATGACATGATGTTATGAGTATTATGCTTATGAGTGTTATGTTTACAAGTGTTTGAATGTAATGAAGATTATTTGACAGAAGTAATGAAGACAGAAAGCGATAAAGTCCTGTATGCGGACAGACGTAAAGACAGAAAACAATAAAGTCCAGTGTGGGGACAGAAGCGATAAAGTCCAATGTGAGGACATAAGTAAAGACAGTGTCTACCAACGTTGTGGGATGGTAAGGACACAACGAGGAAATAATTTGTCTGCTATCATTGTGGGAGAGCGAGACATAACAAGAATATGTATTTGTCTGGACCAGACACACTGAAGATAACCTCTTTTGGGGAAATTAACCACAAGTTTGCAGTTGACTGTTTGCAAAACCTACTACTTGGAATATGAATGATGGAGACATCTCTGGACCAGACTCACTGGGGATGACTTTTTTTTTTTTTTTGTGATGTATGATTGATGGAGACATCTCTGGACCAGATTCACTGGGGATGACTCTTTTTTTGTGAAATATGTTTGAAACAAGACACATGATGGTCAATGCAGTATGTATGAATGATTTTGTTTGCATGTTGTATGTAAATATGAATGTATGTATACATATGTGAATGATTGTATGTATGTATGTATGTATGTATGTATGTATGTTATGGAGCCTGTATTTGTATGGTTGAATGATATTTGTACTTGACTGGATGAGACAAAAGTTTGATCAGGTAAGATGAGCATTGGGCCAATGTATCCGTACAACCACTCGGTAGTTCTCCACTAGGGACAACACCTTTAAAGGTGAAATAAATATGATCCTCGGGGTAGAAACCCAGTATGGTATGTCAATCCATGTTAAGAGTGATTGCTTCTTGGGGTAAAGCCCATTGGTCAGAGGTTTGGCAGAAATCGCCATTTTGTACATTGAAACTGAATATTTTCTTATGGTCTTGTTTCAACAGTCATGCTTTTGCTTTTCTTTTTTTTTTTGAAATCCTTAACTTTTGCCTGAATCGCCCTTTCGGGTTTTCAATCCACCGGGAATATATATCTCTTTTTTTTATTTTGCCCCTAATTTTTGCCTGGACCGCCCTTTCGGGTTTTCAATCCACCGGGACGCTCATTTTTGCCTAAGCCGCCCTTTCGGGTTTTCAACTTAGCGAGCTGTTTTTTTTTGCTTTTTTTTTTTTTTTAGAAAGAAACAAGATTGATATGCTGATATGCAAACTTCTCAAAGAGATGCCATTTTCTATTGAATGCAAACTTCTCAAAGAGATGTCATTTGCTGCTGATATGCAAACTTCCCAAAGAGATGCCATTTGCTATTGATTTGCAAACTTCCCAAAGAGATGCCATTTGCTGTTGATATGCAAACTTCCCGAAGAGGTGCCATTTGCTGTTGGTGTGCAAATTTCTCAAAGAGATGCCATTTGCTGTTCATATGCAAACTTCTCAAAGAAATGCCATTTGCTATTGCATGAGCCTCCCAAAACGGGTCTCAGCTTCTTCTTTCACTGGGGAAAAGAAAATCACACAAGCTTCTTAAAGATAACCACTTGTTGGGGATTACCAGAGAACAGTCAAGTTCAGTATTCAATTGAGAAATGTTGGATCACATGCTCAGCATATTATAGTAACACACATGTTCATAAAACCCAAAATATCAACTCGATGATTATTGACTCAAGGAGGAAGAAACATAATAACTATCTTGGCAGATCTGAATTCCCCCTGGAAACCACTTTAGGTGCCCTAAGTGAGTTAAACCTTGACATCTAATCTTTGAAGGGTATAAAGACTTGCCCCTGATTGGCGGGTTCCTGAGGTAATTTTCCCCAAGTTAGGAGCGTTTTGAATTGATTCACCCTTGATTATGTTGGAACAAAATATGTGTTAATACACACCCTTAAGTTTTGATGATAACAAAGTATTAAATGGACAATTGATGGTACTAATGTTTAAATTAAGTGCAGGAGAATTCAACGTTTAATCAAGAGCACACTTAATTTAAACTCTGATGAAATCAATGGAAGTCTGAATATTTAAGACTCTGAAAGAGTTCAGATGCTACAACGTGGTCAGAAGCTATACAAAGTTCAGAAGCTCAAAGTAGATCAGAACGTCTGAAAGCTGTTCAGGGACTCAGAGGAGTTCAGAAGCTCAAGGATGTTCAGAGGCCTACAAGAGTTTAGAGGCTGTCTGATAGTCATAAGTCATTCAGAGGATGAAGGCATTCAGAAGCTGAATTACGAACGACTATCAGAGGTCAACTATTCAAAGACCAATCAGACTCCAAGTTATCAAAGGTTCATCAGAAGCAAAGGGAATTCCCAGTCATCAAAGGGCTACATCAACTACAACTTATCAAGCCTGATGACTTGTTCTAAGGTCAACTTTAATGCAACGGTCACAAAGGATGTGATCTCTCTCTATCTAGGAGCTAGTTGTACCTTATAACTGTACCATTGGACAGACAGCAAAGGTGAAGCTTCTCTGCAAAGGAAGACGTGGCTTTACTCAACGGATCTTCAATGTCTACAGCTGTCCAAGTTGCAACGGGAATTTCTCCAACGTCTCAATGTCTTTCTCAACTCATATAAATATGCAAAAGAAAGAATTGAAGACTAGCGCTCAACATTAGATAAAATCTCTCAGAAGAAAGTGAGCATTTGAATTGTAATAAATAATATCTCTCAAATGAAGTGAGCATAGAAACTAGCTTAGAGCCTCTGAAGTTATTATGTTTGTAATAAGTTTTAAGCTCTTAAGTTAGTAGTAAGTCTTCTGCTTAGTGTAGAAGCAATTAAGTCTTCTGCTTAGTGTAGAAGCAAGAAAGTCTTCTGCTTAGTGTAGAAGCACGTAAGTCTCAGTCTTAGTGATTAGAGCAGTGAAGTCTTGAGCCTGAGTGCTTGAGCAAGGAAGTCTCTGATCTTGTGTGATCAGAGCAAGGAAGTCTCTCTGTCTTGTGTGACTTAGAGCAGGAAGTCTCAAGCTTGTGTGCTTGAGCAAGGAAGTATTTGATCTTGTGTGATCAAAGCAAGGAAGCCTCTATGTCTTGTGTGACTAAGAGCAGGAAGTCTTGAGCTTGTGTGCTTGAGCAACTATTGTAATCCGTGTGATTATAGTGGAACTCTCTTGGAAACAAGGGGACTGGAGTACTCTCAATTTGTGAGGGGAACCAGTATAAATTGTTGTGTGTTCTTCTCTCTCTCACTCTCTCATTTACTCCTTCATCATTCATAACGCCATAAGTTAATTGTGTGAATAATCCGCTGTGCTTTAAAGACTCTGAAAAGATTTTAAATATCTTGGAAAGTTTTTAAAATATCCAAAACACAATTCAACCCCCCTTCTTGTGTTTTCTCCATGCACCTTCAATTGGTATCAGAGCTCCGGTTCTGTTGGTAAATCACTTAACCGTGAGACAGTCAAGATCCAAAGGAGAAAACCTCCATGACTCAAAACATGGATAAGTGGAAGCAGAAGCTACATCAACAAGTTGCTGATCTTAGCAAGAAGTTTGAAGATGAACTGAGCTTAAATGAAGATCTGAGCAACAATCAAAATCCTTCCACTTCAGGGGCTAATCAAACTTCTGATATTGGTTCTACAGCTACTACTATGTGCCTCATTAGTGATGATAATGAAAGCATTCAGTGGGCAACAGTAAATGGCTTGTTATATCAATATGAGGAGTTTAGGATGGAGGAAAATGAGAGCATTGAGAAAATGAACATAAGGTTTCAAGCTATCACAAGCAAGCTTGAAGAGCACAACAACAAACTCAGCAACAAAGAGCTTGTAAGCAAGTTGCTGAGGAGTTTGCCTCTGGATTGGAATGAAATTCCACATTCTATAGAGGAAACTAAAGATATCAATTCAATGAGTCCTGAATCATTGATTGATTTACTCAGAGTCCATGAATTGGCTCTGAAGGATATGCAAGAGATGAAACGTGAAGAAGCAGAAGCAGCAAAGAAAGGAAAGCAAGCATTGGAGCATGATGATCTTGTTGAAGAACCTGATGAAGAGTATCTTGAAAGGTTTTAAAGAAAAATTCAAAGATGGTACATCTTCAAGAAGAATGGAGGAAGACTAGCTAAAGGAATGACAACATGGGATGTACTTGACAAGTTCTCTGAAGATGAGTCTGAAAGAGCACCAAGAGCTGAAGGATCAAGTTCTGAAGATGGCTCAGACTCTGAAGACTCAGGCTCTGATGAAAAGTCAGAACCTGAGAGCAAAGAAAGTATCCAAAGAACAATTAATCAGGTATATTCTAGTCTTTCCAAAGCTAAATTGATCAAGCATCTTAATAAGACCTTACTTAAACTCTCTAATAGTCAGCAGAAATTTAAAAAGCTTAAAGCAGACTATGAGAATTTAAGTAAGCAAGGAAATCACTTTGAAGGTCTTAAACAAAAAGATTTTATCAAAACCAAAGACCCTAAGAATGATTTTGCTATATGTTACAAACCCCTTGAGCACTCTCTAGTTCTCAAAGAGTACTGTAACATAAATGTTGATCAAAATAAAATTGTTTCCATGCTTTGCAACCTTAAGACCAACAATACTAATGGGATTGGATACTCTAGTAGTAAAACATTAGAGGAACCAAGCTCATCAGTTATTGATGGAAGCTTCTCACTTCCAAATCTTTACACTACATTTGTATCTGATAGTTCTCAGATGAAACAAATGAAGGATGAAGATTTGGCAACTAACAGTCTAGGACCCTCAAGCAAGTGGGTACCAAGAGACAAAATTGTTTACTTGATTGCAGGTAAAACTAAGACTCTGAACCTTCCAATCACATGGATGCATGTGACTGTGAATGGAAGAAGAGCAATTGTGCATAGAAGGCACATTCTTGAAGAGTCAGATGGAGAAGAAGATGAAGAGGAGTACATAAGGAGCAGAAAGGAGTATGAAGACCTTGAAGCATGTATTGAAGATGACAACAACTCAGTGTGGTGGAGTGATTGCTCAGACTATGACTCTGACTACACCTAATCAAGAAAGCTTCAATACAAGGTAAGTATGATTAACTCCTGAATGACATATTCAGAGAAATAACTCTCAAAGGTTGAAAATGTCTTCTTAGGATACACCGTGTTCAGTACTAAAAACCTTGAAAAATCCTGTCTGAACATATTTTCTTGTGTCCTGAAAGACTTGTTTTTCAGCCTCTGATGTTCTTCAGGTTTCAGCATCTGAAGAATCTCAGACTCTGAGAAACATTTCAACCTCTGACGGTTAAGCCTCTGAATACAAAATGAATTGGAAACGTTTAAGTATTTTTACTAAAACGTTTTGGCGCCAAAAAGACAACTCGCATACACGTTCTGATTGGTTTGAATGCAGTTAATGATTAGTTTGTTTTACTTTCTTTAATATGTTGTGTGTTTTTAATTTGTTTTATGTTTTCTAAAAACTCTTAAACACTCACACCTTATACTATCAAACTCTTGCTCTTCAAAGCTAGAACAAACTCTATCTCTCACTTTAGCATCTCTCACACCCTAACCTTCTGAAATGACATATACTTCAACACCAATTCCAGACTCCTTGTTTATTTTTCCTGATAACTTTCCGATCAACACCTTTGCTTGCGAGGAGATGTTTTCTACAGATTTATCTCTCAAGATGGAGGGAAAATCTCTGAACCTGGTTATGGAACAACCAGTGGACTTTGATAGTTTGAAAAGAAAAAAAAAACCATCTTGATGTCCTAAAGTTCTTTTCTAATCACAAAGGGAGCTTTAGGTACATGAATTTATTAAATGGTCCAATCTATCCTACTCTGGTGAAAGATTTCTGGATTAGAAGCAAGGTGAGGACTGTTGAAGATTATCACAAGGAGCTAGCTGCAAAGAGGAAAGAAAAGCTTGAAAATGAAGACAAGACTCCTGAAGAGTTAGGTCTAAGAATCATTGAGGAAACAGAGGTACATTCTGTTGTGTGCGGATTTGAAGTAATTCTTTCTACTTCAAACTTGGCTAAGGTATTATCCATCCCAAACGAAGGCATCCACTATACCTTTAGTCACAGTGAAGCACAAGAATCTATGTTTTTGAAGAATATGACAAGACATTGCTATGTCAAAGGGACAAGCTGTGAGAGCAACAAGATAGGTGATCTGAAGCCCTCTCAGAGGATTTTAGCCAAAATCATGTTAAGTTCTATATTTCCAGGAAATGAAAATCCTGATCATTTGTCATGGGATCATAGACATTTTGTCTATTTTCTTACAAGGAAATATAACTTAAATTGGGCTAAATACATCTTTGATCACCTATGCAAACATGTGCTTAAGACTCAAAATCAGACCAAGACTGATATACATATAGTCTACCCAAGAATCCTCAGTGAGATTTTCTATCAATGTGGGGTGATAGATATAATCAAAGCTGTTGGGCATGACTACTTGTTAAGAGAATTCAGAGCCCCCACCATATCTGCTCAAACACTCTCTCAGACGAACCTGTTGTCAAGACATGAAGTACAACCTTCAGAATCTCTGATACCTCAAACTCACTCAGAACCTTCCTTAGTAAAGAAATGGAACATTGAAATGCCTATAGTTTCTAGTGGCATTGTCAACAAGTATATTCAACTCCTTGATAACCTAGGAGAAGGATTTAAAACTGAGAGGAAAGAAGTGAAGAAGAAGAAGAAGAGAAGAAGGCTAGTAAAGGCATATAAGGTTGAAGACTCAGAAAGTGATGAAGAACCTCTCAGTATCAGACAAAAGCAACTTACTGAAGAACATGAAGAAAAGTTTGCTGAAACCTCAGATCATAAATCAGGTGATGTATCTCTCTCTAAACCTGTTATTACTTCTGCTCAAGAAATTCTTTTTACCTCATCACCAACCCAACCCCTCTCAAACTATAATCAAACAAGTTCTGAAGATAACCTTACCATAAAACAACTTATATCAGAACCTGTTAAAACAACTCACCCTGAACCAGTCTTGATCAACATATCATCATCATCTTCGACTGATTCTAACCCTAATGAGTTAGATGAGATTCTCGCTATTTTTGAAATGCTTAATGCCAAATCTAAGCATAAAATAGCTCAATCTTCTATAACTCAAACTGTTTCAAACCCTCATACACCCCTATCCAATGAACCTCATCCAACCCAATCAGATAATCCTGATGTCTTGAGCAATTGTGATAACTTGTTTAAGAAGATACATGGTCTTTATGATCTAAGGCAAACAGATATGCCTTCATCTGAGTATGCTTCTCAATGGATAAGTCTGAGAGAGGAACTGGTGAAAGAAGTGCACAATCTTCAGAAGGCAGCTGTGGAAGAACAGAAGAAGTTTGACAAAGGAAAAGCTATCAATGCTGAAAAGGACATTCAAAATCAAATGGACACAGAGAGGAATCATCCTGAATCCTCTGCTGCAAGAGAAAAGGTGGACGATCTGAATGTTCCTCCTCAAGACAATCTGAGGGATGATCAAGCAACTCAATAGTATCTAAGGAATCCTTTCTATGAAGATGACATCAGAAGGATTGAAGCAAAAGTAGACAAGTTTGTGGGATTGATGGAAGAAGTAAATGCCAATCAGAAAAACATCATGACAACCCTAGCATCTCTCTGTAGTCAACCCCAACCTTAGGACTTGTTCAATTGCTTATATGACTTTATGATTGATAATTTGCAAAGCATCTTGTTTAGGTTAAACCTTTGTTCAGGTTAAAAGTCTAATTTTTAATCTGACATACCTATCCACTATATTTATCTGATGAATATGCAAGTTGTTAATTTTGTTTGGTATGTTGATTGGTTGTTTGTTTTAACTCTTTAATTGATTTCTAAAAATGATCTTTCAAACTCTTGAATTTCTTTCATTTTTCGTAAAGTACAATATGTGGATATTCTTAAAAATATCAAATTACATAACAAGAGAAGGCATAAAAGTAAGAAATCAAAACTAAACAAGCCAAAGTAATGAATGTTATTTCATTGAGAACATAAGTTCTGGGTTACAAGACTAAATTTTCTAAGAACTATCTTCTAGTGCTCTCAAAGGTCATATTTGTGGTTACATGCCTACATGACCTTTGCAGAGGGGAAAGGTTGAGGTTTTGGCTGAAGCCATCCAACTAGTAGTCTTTCTTGAAGAAACCAACTCTGCTGCATCAGTTTGGCTTTCCTCAGGAAAAGACTCAAGCCCCTCTAGAGCCTCGAACTTCAGTTTGATTTTCTTCAGGAAGATATGTCTTCAGAACTTAAAACAGTCAGAGTCCAAAGATCTCTCTTCAGACTCTGAACTGAGTTATTCTGTGACAGACACTAGCCTTGTTTCCATTGGTTTCTTCTTATGTTTTCTCCTATCTTGACTGACTCTCAGTGAAACTGCCTTCTTCTTCTCTGAGCGTTTCATTTTTCTCTCTCAAGAGATCTATCAATAACCTAAGATTACTTTGTGTGAGTAAAATGACTAGGTATCTCTCTCCTTTTATAAGCAAAATTCAATGGCCGAATATTAAATGTGTTCAACCACTTCTGATTTGACGGCATTGAATTTCTATTAATTGCTTATATTACCTTTTTTATAATGACAAAAGGGGGAGAAAGAATATTGGTAAATCAATTGTTGGAAGAAGCGAAATTACTTGGCTTTTTAGGGCCTTGTAGTGCTTCAGAGAGAGAACGTAGGAGAGTGGTCAAACTAGTAGCATGAGGTACATGCTTTGTTATGACAATCTGATCTTTGAGGATTTCAAAATATTTTACTAAAGAGCTCTGAACTGTTTTCAAATTTTTTGTTCAGACTCTGAGCTATTTTCTTTGAAAAGATTTTTTAAAACTCTGAAGCTGTTAATGATAACCATCAGAACCAAGTGTGTATGTAGAAGTCTTTAAGCACCTCTGATTCTATTTTGTCATTCAATTTAAATATTGCTTCAATTTACATACTGCTTCATCTTGCATCTGCATTAAGGGCTTAATTTTCAAGGAGAATGCATTTATTAATTGAAGTTTATTATTCATAGTTAGTTCTTGAGTAAGGGTGCAACTTTACTCAAAGATTATCACACTATGGAAAGAAGAAGCTTGCAAACCTTGTTCTTTACATAGTGAAATATGAATAATTTAAGTCATATAATAAATTATTTCTGAAACTGATTAAAATTAACTATGGATACAAAATAGGGGGAGCTTACAAACCTAACCCTATGGGTTATCAGACTTAGGGGGAGCTTGCAAAACTCAGAAGCCTAATGTCAACATAGCTGATTTTTATCAACAACAATTGTATTTAATACTTGTGTTTGTCATCATCAAAAAGGGGGGAGATTGTTAGAACAAAATATGTGTTAATACACACCCTTAAGTTTTGATGATAACAAAGTATTAAATGGACAATTGATGGTACTAATGTTTAAATTAAGTGCAGGATAATTCAACGTTTAATCAAGAGCACACTTAATTTAAACTCTGATGAAACCAATGGAAGTCTGAATATTTAAGACTCTGAAAGAGTTCAGATGCTACAACGTGGTCAGAAGCTATACAAAGTTCAGAAGCTCAAAGTAGATCAGAACGTCTGAAAGCTGTTCAGGGACTCAGAGGAGTTAAAAAGCTCAAGGATGTTCAGAGGCCTACAAGAGTTCAGAGGCTGTCTGATAGTCAAAAGTCATTCAGAGGATGAAGGCATTCAGAAGCTGAATTACGAAGGACTATCAGAGGCCAACTATTCAAAGACCAATCAGACTCCAAGTTATCAAAGGTTCATCAGAAGCAAAGGGATTCCCAGTCATCAGAGCGCTACATCAACTACAACTTATCAAGCCTGATGACTTGTTCTAAGGTCAACTAAAATGCAACGGTCAGAAGAAATCCACTCCTGCTCGGATTATAGGGCAGGCCCAATAAGGACTTGCTCCTGCCCGACAGTCAAGAACGTGGCGCATCCCACGTGCTCGTCGACATTGGTTCGTTGAGCTCATCCACTCCTCCTAGGATCGTGGAACTGCTCCACCAAGATAACAGCTGGCAACAGTTTTCCCCTTTATCCTGGGAGTTATCTTGGCAGTCTACCTTACTGGGCTGCTCGACACGGCCCACGAAGGAGACCTTTGGCCCAGCGCTGGGGGCAACTATATAAGCTCTCCTTGACAGGAGAGCAAGGTACACAATTCTCATTCTCTCACTCTTACTCTCTCTCTCTCTGTGCTTGTATTCTCTTTGACGTTGGCATCGGAGCGCCTGCAGGTACAACCCCCCCCTCCGATGGACGATTGCTGCTTGACGCTACAGTACGACGGATCTCTGGCCATCACCTACTTCTGATCAACAGGTTAGATCAGTGGCGCCAACTGTGGGGATCTGAAGTTTTCCCCATCTTTTCTTCTTCCTCCAAGAACGAAAGATCAAAACCAAAATTTTTCAATCACATAATCATGGTCAGTGGTTCAAACGCCAACAACGACGATACCAATAATAACAACGTTGACGTCGTTCCTCCGTTAACCTTGAACACCGGCGATCCCGTCCTCATGCCGGTTGACGACACCGATTAACCCATCCCTGAAACCGATCACAGAGACGGACGAGAGACTTCTCTTGATTCTGATGATGACGATGCGGTGCAGTTCCTCTCAGAGCGAAAAAAGGGGAAACAATCTCAAGTTGCACCGGGAAAATCGGCAACAACTCCTCAACCGAACTCCTCGCGAGTTTCGGAAACCGCTGCTCTGGTCGACGCCTTGCGCGAAACCATCCGGACTGTTAACGAGCAGAACACTCGTATCCGGACGCTGGAAGACGGCCAGCGACAAATTTTAGGGTATATCAAACCCTCTTCTCCCCCGCGGAGAGCTGAACGCTCGGAATCTCCACTTGCTCGCCGAGCAGGGACGAGCCAAAGAAGACCTGTCCTCGAGCGCGTGCAGCCACAGGTCCAGAAGAGAAACCGAACTCCTCCCCGCGAGGACACTTTTGCCCAAGCAAACAAGAGAGGCAAAGCGGTTGCTCTCTTCGAGAAGAGACCCAGATTTCCTCCTCGGAGGAAAGAGATCCTGCTCGGAGGCATGACTCAGGGTAGTCGAGGAGACGACTACCAATACCGACGAGAGAACTCTCCTCGTCGAGAAGAGACTCCAACCCACTCACCGGGCTGGAGTGATGACGAAGTTTACAAAGGTCCACTATCCAGGAAGATTATGGACCTAGAACTTCCTCGTGCGCTGCAGAAGCCACCCCAGCTGGTGAAGTATGATGGGCTCACTGACCCCGACATACATATACAAAACAATGATGTTATCCTCAATTACCAAGCAGTAAAATGAGGCATCAAGTGCAGGATTTTTCCAACCACACTGGTCGAAGATGCCATGGCATGGTACATAAGCTTGCCCCAGGGATCCATTACCTCCTGGAAAGACCTGTGCAAGCAATTCACCAGTCACTCCGCTGCTTTCCGGAAACATCCGAAGACGGAAGCCAACTTGGAGGCTGTCCGCCAAGGGCCGGACGAAACTCTCAGATCATACATCGAGAGATTCAACAAGGAGGCCGTGCAGGTCGATGTCACTGATGACATGAAGAAGTACCTCATGCGGAAGACCCTCCTCGATGGAACCAAGTTCAAAGAGATGGTTGCCATCAAAAAACCTGCCACCTGGGATGAGATCTTATACAAAGCCCATGTCTATATGCAGTTCGAGGAAGAAACCTTGGCCGACGCCATGAGATACTCCTAAACTGAGGACAATCGCCCTCCCCGCGAGCAGGGCAACAAAAACGGGGACAAGCGCAACGGAGACATGCGTGGACGTGACAAGTCACGAGAACCTCGAGGACCTCCTAGCCAGTTCACCAATTACACCCCCCTACTCGTACCACGAGAGATTGTCCTCATCGAGTGTGCTACCTCGGATTTTAAGAGTGATGGGATTAGGTTTCCAAAATCGACCCCTTTCAAGCCCGGTCAAGATAGGAGCAGATATTGTGCCTATCACAAAAGTTACGGGCACCTGACCGAAGACTGCATCCAACTGAAGGATGCTATTGAAATTTTGATCCGGAATGGCAAGTTGAAAGACTATGTCAAACAGAAGGAAAACCCTCGCCAGGAGAAGAAGCGCGAGGACACCCCCGAAGATCGACGAGCCAAAATCGTACGGGGAGAAGAAGGTCGCCATGGCCATCTGGCGACAAGAGGACTTCTACGTCCCCAGCTACCTCAAGGACACTTACGAGCCTCCCATCCTCAACGAATGGGAGAAGTTCCATGAGGCCATCGTTATATCAGGTGGTGTCTTCGACATGCACACCATCAGATCAGTAAAAAGAAAGTTCGAGGAGCTCATCACTGCTTCCTCGGGCATGGCTGTGACCCTCGGAAAGCCGAAAATGTCGTCACAACGTCTCTCCTTCTATCTCGAGGAGCTCCCCGGGGGTTCAACCAACTCACATATTCCCCTCCTCGTCAGAGCCGACATGACGAACTTCGACGTTCGACGCATCCTGGTCGACTCTGGCAGCTCGTGCGACATTATGTACGGACATCTGTTCAGGACACTGCAGCTGGATGAGTCTCATCTCACACCATATTTGGGCTTAGATCTCCAAGGATTCAATGGGGCAACTACAAAGCCTTGGGGTTATGTCGACCTGATCGTTACCTTCGGCCAGAATGAAACAGCCAAGTCGATCAAGGTCAAGATCCTGGTGGTAGATTGTTCATATCTCTACCAATGCATCATCGGCAGAACTACAATCGCAGACTTTCCCGCCGTAGCCTCCACTGCCCATCTGAAGATGAAGTACTACACCAACAAAGGGCAGGTAGCTACTCTCCACGGAGACATTGAGGCCGCGAGGAGATGCTTCAACGCAGCTTATAAAGGGCAGAGCTACATTGGCCCTGTCCCTGAGGCGAAGAAGAGCAAGACTTCTTCCGAGCAACCAGAGACGAGCACAAAGCCTCCTCCTCAACAACCTGCCCAGAATGTGAGTTTGGTGGACCTCGACAGTCGCCATTCCAAGCAGGAACACAAAGAGGAGAAAAAGCTGCGCAAGGAGAAGAAAGAAGGCGACGCGGCGAGTAAGGAAAATCTTCGCCCCATCCCCGACGGAGATTTTGAGCTGATTCCCCTTGGAGAAGATTTGATCAGGAACTTCAAGATTGGGAAGGACGTCCCCGACTTGGCGAGGAAACAGCTGGTGGCCTGCCTGAAAGATAATGCTAATTTGTTCGCCTGGAGTGCTTTCGAGATGCCAGGCCTGGACCCCGACATTGCTTGTCACCAGTTGACCGTCGATGAAGCTGCTAGTGCTGTAGTAAACGTAGGCGTATGCAGTCTCCTAAAAAAATGGAGGCTGTAGAAAAAGCTGTAAAAGACCTCTTAGAGGCAAATTTTATTTCTGAAGCCAAGTATACAACTTGGTTGTCAAACGGGTTACTCGTGAAAAAATCTAATGGAAAATGGAGGATGTGTGTTGACTATACCGATCTCAATAGGGCATGCCCTAAAGATACTTACCCTTTACCTTGCATTGATAGATTAGTAGATAATTTTCTGGTTTTAAATTACTGTCTTTTTTATATGCATATTCAGGGTACAATCAAATCCCAATGGCTGTGGCCGACAGGACAAAAACGGCCTTCATGACCGAGTCAGGCAACTACTACTACAACGTAATGCACCTTGCTCCTCCTCACGAGCTCAAGTCACTATCGTCCCCATGGCCCTTTGCATGGTGGGGCATGGACATCCTCGGCCCCTTCACTAGAGGAAATCTCCAATGCAGATACCTCATCGTCGGAGTGGACTACTTCACCAAATGGGTAGAGGCAGAACCACTTCCCGAGATAACCTCATTTAGGATTCTCCGTTTCTTCAAAAGAGATATCCTATGTCGCTTTGGGATACCCCAAGCTGTGGTTACTGAAAACGGCACACAGTTCACCGACAAGACATTTAGGGGATTCCTCGCCAAAATTAACACAAAACATCACTTCACATCCGTCGAGCACCCACAAACCAACGGGCAAGCAGAAGCCGCGAACAGAGTCATCCTCCGCGGACTGCGACCACGGCTGAGCGACGCGAAGAAGCAATGGGTCGAAGAGCTGCCCCACGTCCTATGGGCATACCGAACTACCCCTCATTCCACTACCGGGGAAACACCCTTTCGTCTAGCATTAGGGACCGAAGCAGTCATCCCCGTGGAGATCGGAGAACCTTCTCATCGCACCGAAGCCCCAATCGACGAAGAAATGAACGACGAGGCGATGAGAGAAGAACTGGACCTCGTCGAAGAGATCCAAACAGCATCTTCCCTCAAAGAAGCCTCATTAAAACAGCTGGTGGCTGCTCGACATGACACCAAAGTCATAAAGAGAGACTTCGAAGTCGGCAGCCTCGTCTTAAGACGAAACGCAAAAGACTCCCACGAGGGCAAGCTCGCAGCCAACTGGGAGGGTCCATATCGTGTTCGCGGCAAAACGAACAACGACGTATACCACCTCGAAACCCTCCAGGGGAAATAAATCACTCGGACGTGGAATGCCCAAATGTTGAAACAATATTACAGCTAAGTTACTTGCCAACCATGCGTCTACGCAAAGGCAGCATCAGCTCTTAAAACAACGAGCAGAGCTCCTCGACAACGGATGTCGCGCAGGCACCCGCGTTCATCTAAAAATATTCAAGGTAAAATCTGAGCTCAACAGACGAGCAGAGTCACTGCCCGACGAGGACAACTTTGAAAACGAACCCCATCGTCGTCGTGCCGTAGCCAAACACCCAGCTCGTGGTGGGATGTTCAGGTCGTGGGACGAGCACATCCACGTGCTCGGATCTGCGTTAGTCTAGAAAAACAACTCTAGGCGCTTAAGTAGTTCCCCAAACTATTTAAGTTATTTCCGGGGACAGACGTCCTCAACAGAACGTACTCGTATACAACTAGCGAATCACAAACTTTAAGGTTTTTACCAAGTTAGTTTCCGAGCACAAGGTCATATAGTTAAACGAGCACAAATTAAACATCCACACAGGTAAAACTTAGCAAATACGAGCACAAATAATGAAAGACCACCAAGGTGCAGCCCGGTTCCTTCAGCCACTAGCCCGGGGTTGACGATCTGCAGCTGGGCAACGGCGTTGTCAAAGCCATACTTGGCACTCTTGAAAACATTTTCCCGCTAGACTTGGATCTCTCCGACCAGCTCTGCCCGAGTAGCCAAGTTCCGAGCACAGTCAGGTTCATCTTCAGCAGGAATCATCATCTGCTGCAGGTACTTAAACTCCTCCTCGACACTTCCCCTACCTTTCTTCTCCTCGTCATAACTGACCCTCAAATCCTCCAACTCCTTCTTAACCTTGGCGAGCTCAGGGTTGGTCTCTCGAAGTTCGGCCATCTGCTTGGCATAAATCTCCCGCTTACCCTCATAATCCTGGAGGCTGTTCTCGAGTTAGAGGTTTTTGGTTTCTAACTTCAGGACCTTCTCCTTCAGCTTTACCACTTCTCTCACGGGACCACCCTCGTTGAGCACCATAGCCGTCTCCGCCACCCTAAGCATTACAGCCAGATCCTTGGCGAGCATGTTGGCTCTCTCCTCGGAGGTATACCCAAAAATAAGATCCTTCTCGGACTTCATCAACAATGGGGGATTCATCTACATATAACCCCTCTTCTCGTATGTAGGAGGTAGGACGAAGCCCTTTTCCTCCTCAACGGATGCCAAGTCGATGACCTGCTCGTCCCTCGCCCTCTTCGCCGGAGGAGGCTTAACAACCGAGGAGCTCCCCTTAGCCCCCACAGGTGACGAGGAGCTGTCAGGTGTGGTCTGACTGGAGGAGATAACCTGAGAAATTGCAGCCCGAGCAGGTTTTTTCTTCGAAACTCTCTTTTTGTCGGCCACAATCTTCATAAGCTCGTCGGAAAAATCAGCCATTTTATCTGCCAAAGATAAATGAACAGTTAGTCAATCGAGGAGAAGAAACAGAAATAAACAAATAAATATAAAGTGAATGTCGAGCAAGGAGATCAAAACAAATACCCAGCAATGATTTTCTAGATTCTCTGCTCGCACTCTCGAGCAGAGATTTAGTATTTACAAATCGGGGCTCTACCCTCGGGTTCCCGAACTCATCTTTCGCGGGGACACCCCCCTTGGTCATAAATCTCACGGGCTCAAACCCGGCGACATAGTTTCTAATCTTCTCAAACCCTGCTCGTTCGGCCGGGGAGAGACTTTCATCTCGGACTAGGTAAGCATCAGTAGGCAACGCGAAATGCTTATCCGACCAGCTCAGCGGAAAACGCGGCAACAGTCTTGTATAGAGATTGGCGAGCTTCCGGGGACATAGCCTTCACCACGTAATATCTTTCCTTAAATCCCCGAACAGAGTCCACGAACATCCTTAAAATTTTACCCTGTTGATGCTTCAAAGACACCCAACCTTGCCTTCCTCGGAGCGTTTGCCTTTGAATCTTAAAAATTCGAAAAAACAGCGGCAACGTAGGCTCAACCTCGAGATACTCACACAAAAGCTCGAAGGCCCTTATAAAGGCCAACAAATTCGGATGCAATTGCGAGGGGGCCAAATTCAGACGATCAAAAATTCCAATGGCGAGGGCACTGAATGGCATCCTAAAGCCTAGTTCCTTGAAAGCAAATTCATACATAGTAAACCCGCTCTTCGAAAACGCCGAGCACACCCTCTTTCCCTCGGCGGGAAGATAAGCCTCCCAATTTACGGGACCTCCTTCGCTCCTCTCCTCGACAACGGCGAAAATACTGGTGTCCCCTCGTTCTAGCGACGACGCAATCCCCCGAGGTTCGGGCGCCACCCAAGCCAAATCCGGTTATGTGATCGTGTCGACCAGACGATGACTTTCTACGGGCTCCTCGATATCCGCCATTGATATACCTGTGTCATACCCCATTTTTTGACCGATCGCTTTTGTTCGTCTTTTAAAACTTGTTTTTTTTTCTTTTGTCAGTTCTGACAAAATTTCGGCAGAGAGGTATTTTAAAATACCTCATTTATTTGGTTTCGTTTTACTTTCTTTTTATTATTATTATTTTTATTTCTTTATATTTTATTTATTATTATTTATTTAATTCGTTTTATTATTATTATATATATATATATATATATATATATATATATATATATATATATATATATATATATATATATATATTATTTTAATTTCTATTTTTCGTTTTTTCCTTTTTGGTTTTTTTTTTTGTCAGTTTTTTAAAGGTCCAGATTGTGTTTTTGTCCTCATCCAGGCCCATAGGGGCATTTTTGTCCAAGAGGGGAATTTTCATCTGTCCAAACCCTAATTTCTGACACTGTATAAATACAACATTAAATGCACAGTTCCCAAGGTCAGAGAAATTTCTCCTCAGCCGCAGAAACACCAAACAATCACATTCTTCTTCCTTTTCCAGATAAAAAAAAATCACAAACAAAACAAAAAAAATAAAAAATAAACAGAAAACCAAAAATCAAAAATCAAACAAACCCAGATCAAAATTCATCAAAACCTTCATCATAATCAAAATCCATCAAACCGAACCATAACCGAAATCAAAAACCACAAGCCATTCTTCATCAAATCATTTCAATCAAAACCATCGAAAACGAACCCAACAACACAAGTTCATCATCTTCATCGCAAAACCAAAAAACCCAGAAAATCATAAATAAAACCATTGTTCATCACTCGAAATCAAAACCACAATTTTTTTCCTTTTTCAAAGAACCATATAGAAAACGAATTGAAAACAGAAACAAGGAGAAGAAGAGAAATCACGATCCAAATCTAAAAACACACCAAGGTTGTTTTTGTCCCTTTTCCATTCTGTCATGTTTGATCTAGTCTATAGGGTTTTTGTTTGTTTATTTTGAGTTTTGATTTGAGTTAGGGAGGTAATTTTGTATATGTTTGATGTTGAAACTATTTTGAAAAATGGGTTTGGGAGAGAAACCGAGAGAAAGGAGAGGAAGAAGAAGGTTTACGGCGGCCATGAGAAAGAAGAAAGAGAGATTTGTGTTTTTTTTAGGGTTTTATCCTTTTATACTCTTATTATTGATCCTGTGCGCGCAAGTGTATGACCTTACGGTGCACCTGCGCGCCTTAGCCCATCAGATTTGATCAGACGCCTCAGATTCCTTTTCTATTTGATCAAATCAGAACCGTCTGATTAATCAGACGGCTCTGATCCTGTTTTATCTATTTGCTTCACACCCCCCATTGGGCCACACCCCCCAGCTGGGCTTGGACCCAGTAGTGCTTTTTGCACCCCCCCTTTGTTTTCATGTTGCTATTTGCACCTGTCGCGGTGATTTTTGGATATCCAGTTATTAATTAACTTCGAATCGCAATTTAATATTCCACCACCGATCTTTAATTTATCCGAGGGAAAGGGAAAAAGTTCGAAAAAACCCTATTGTTTTAGAGATCAAAGTCCGGGGGTTAGTTATACGAAGGGAAGGTACTAGCACTCTAAGTATCTATAGTATCCTATAGGAACCTTTTGTTTTTATTCTAACTTTGCGCTTAATTTTAATTGCTTGTAAAAAATGTATAATGTAGGAATTAAGGTGATAAATAAAAAAGGTTTAAAGTGATGAAAAAGAAGAAAAATGTTTTTGTTGATTTTATTTGATTCGCAAAGACAAGTCTCATGCCTACGTACCCGAGGGATCAAAATCTCGTAGTTCGGGGTAAAAATTACGAGTAAATTTTTTTGTTTGATTTTAAGGTTTTGAAAATGGTTTTAAAGACAAAAAGCCAAAAGTGGCAAAATGTGAGATTAATTGATGTTAATTTGTGAAGAAAGTCTAAATGGTTAAATTGATTGAAGTTTGATTAAGAAAAAAAAGGCGCGTTCACTTGGTTTGAAGTCCAAGGTTTTTGCTTGATTAAAAATGCACTTGGTTTGAAGCCCAAGGTTTTTGCGAAAGGAAAATGAACACTTGGTTTGAAATCCAAGGTTTTTACGATAAAAAGAAACGTTTGGTTTAAAGTCCAAAGTTTTGAAAATGCTTGATGACAAAATACTTTTATGCTTGGTGATGTTTGAAAATAAATTGCCTATATATTTTTGAAGAGGTGTTGACCTCATTTTTGATAAAAAAGAATTGGGTAACGGTTGCGCGCGGAAAGAAATAATACTAACGTCACAACAAAATGATTAAGCGCGAAGACAATTCGTAATGACATTTTGATCAAAACGATGTCTTTTCCCTCGGAATTTAACATTCTAACGTTTTTGCCGAAAGCAATAAAAATAAATATGCATGAGATGCAAGTTTTCATTTATGGTGTACATTTGTTCCTAATTACATTCTAAAACATTTGCGAGAAAATAAACATGAAATGATGCAAGAGAATGGATGCTATGCAATTCTCATTTATATTTACATTAAATCCTAAAATACATACTAAAGTCCTTGCAATAAAATAAATAGTTAATTAATAAGGCAATAAATAAATTGTTAAATTAGATGAATTATTAACAATAAGTAAAGTCAACATATATGAATAAAAATGATAGGTTAGTAAGTTAGTAACAATAATTAAGAATAAAGAGCATGAGTAATAAAATGTTAGATTAGTGAACAAATATATAAAAAAAAACATGAATTAGAGCAAAAATAAACACAAATAATCATGAACTAAATAAATAATAAAAAAATAAAAAAAAGAACCTCAAATTAGTGCTTATTTTGGATTTAATAGCTCATTGAAGCACATTCCATAAGCACTTTTATCATAGGTTATAAAATAAAATAAAATAAAATAAAAAACAGAAGGGGTGCAAATAGCAACACAAAAACAGAAAGGGGGTGCAAAAAGCACTACTGGGCCCAAGCCCAGCTGGGGGGCGTGGCCCAGAGGGGGGTGTGTGAAGTAAATAGAAAAAACAGAACAGAGCCGTCTAATTGATCAGACAGCTCTGATTTGATCACAGGCAGAATAGATCAGGAGCGTTAGATTAAAATCAGAAGGACAAAGGCGCGCAGATGCACCGTAAGGACGTGCACCTGCGCGCACATGATCAGAATGGGGGTTATAAAAGGAAAAAAAAAACCTAAAAAACACAATCACTCTTCTCCTTTCTCTTCTCTCACCGGCGGCTATACCTCTTCTTCTCACCGTCGTTTCTCTTCTCATCTAAACTTCATCCCTTTCAAAAAAAATTTAACACCAAACCTATGCAAAAACGACTCCTAAACTCAAATCCATACTTGAAATAATCAAAACAAACACCCACAAGCCGGATCGAAAAAAAAGAGAAAGGGAAAAAGAAAATCAACCTTTGGCGTTTTATTTTGTTCCGTTTTGGTTTTGTCTTCTACCTCCTCTGTGTTTTTCGATTTCGTTTTAATTTAGGTGGTTTGTGGGTTTTGATTTCGATTTTTTATTGAGATGGTTTGTGGTTTTGGTGATGATTCGGTTTCATTTTGATGATTTGTGTGTGGATGATTAATTCTGGGTTTTTGATGGTTTTGGTTCGTTTTTGAAAAAACGAAAAAAAGAGATGAAGGTTTTGATTTTTGAAGGTTTTTTGGCTTATGTTTTGATTTCGGTTTGGTTATGGATGATCAACGGTGATGAAGCTTTTTGGTTTCTGTTTGATGAACAAAAGTGATAATGATGATTTTTGATTATTTTTTTTTTGTTTCTGTTTGTGATTTGATTAAGAAGAAGAAGATGAAATTTTTTCTTTCTCTGTTAGTGATTTGTGGCTGGGTGAAAATTTTTCTGACCTAGGGAACTATGCAATAAATGCTCTATTAATACTGTGTCAGACCTAGGGTTTGGACAAATGAAAATTTCCCCTTTTGGACAAAAATGCCCCTTTGGGCCTGGATGAAGACAAAAATATACAGTCTGGACCTTTAAGAAAAACTGAAAAAAAAACACCAAAAAGGAAAAAACGAAAATAGAAATAAAAAATAAAAAAAATAATATATATATATATATATATTTATATATATATATATATATATATAATAATAATAATAATAATAAAACGAAAATGAATAATAATAATAAAAAATAAAGAAATACAAATAATAATAATAAAAAGAAACTAAAAACGAAACCAAATAAATGAGGTATTTTAAAATACCTCTCTGCCGAAAATTCGTCAGAAACGACAAAGGAAAAAAAAACAAGTTTTAACAGACGTACAAAAGTGATTGGTCAAAAAATGGGGTATGACAGCACCCTTTCTGTTTTTTATTTATTTTTATTTTTATTTTTTAACCTATGACAAAAAGTGCTTATGGAATGTGCTTCAATGAGCTATTAAATCCAAAATAACCACTAATTGGTGGTCTTTTTTGTTTTATTATTATTATTTATTTATTTCATGATTATTTGTGTTTATTTTTGCTCTAATTTATGTTTATTTATTTTGCTTAGTTTTTTTATATATTTGCTCACTAATCTAACATTTTATTACTCATGCTCTTTATTCTTAATTATTGTTATTAACTTACTAACCTATCATTTTTATTCATACATGTGGATTTTACTTATTGTTAATAATTCATCTAATCTAACAATTTATTTATTGCCTTATTAATTAACTATTTATTTTATTGCAAGGACTTTAGTATGTATTTTAGGATTTAATGTAAATATAAATGAGAATTGCATAGCATCCATTCTTTTGCATCATTTCATGTTTATTTTCTCGCAAATATTTTAGAATGTAATTAGGAACAAAATGTACACCATATATGAAAATTTGCATCTCATGCATATTTATTTTTATTGCTTTCCGCAAAACGTTTGAATGTTAAACTCCGAGGGAAAGGATATCGCTTTGATCCAATGTCATTGTGAAAGTCCTTCTACGCTTAGTTTTATTCAATATAGTTGTCGTTTAGGCGCGCTACTCTTATATATGTAATTTGGAACCCAACATTTAAATTAAAACCATTACCTTTTTTTCCTTCTCAAAAAAAAAAAATGAGGTCAACACCTCTTTAAAATATCAAAGCAATTTATTCTCAAAAGCACAAAAATATTTTGTCGTCAAACATTTTCAAAACCTTGGATTTCAAACCAAGTGTTCATTTTCCTTTCGCAAAAACTTTGGACTTCAAACCAAGTGAACGCGCCCTTTTTTTTTCTTAATCAAACTTCAATCAATTTAACCATTTAGACTTTCTTCACAAATTAACATCAATTGATCTCACATTTTGCCACTTTTGGCTTTTTGTCTTTAAAACCATTTTCAAAACCTTAAAATCAAACAAACAAATTTACTCGTAATTTTTACCCCGAACTACGAGATTTTGATCCCTCGGGTACGTAGGCATGATACTTGTCTCGGCGAATCAAATAAAATCAATAAAAACACGTTTTCTCTATCATCACTTTAAACTTTTTTTTTTATCATCACTTTAATTCCTACATTTATACATTTTTTTACAAGCAATTAAAAATAAAGCGCAAAGTTAGAATAAAAACAAGAGGTTCCTATAGGATACTATAGATACTTAGGGTGCTAGTACATTCCCTTCGTATAACTAACCCCCGAACTTTGATCTCCAAAAAATATGGTTTTTTCGAACTTTTTCCCTTTTCCTCGGATAAATTAAAGATCGGTGGTGGAATATTAAACTGTGATTCGAAGTTAATTAATAACTCGACATCCAAAAATCACCGCGACAGAAATGGCGACATCACTGGGGAACAACCAAGCGGGTTGAGCCTAACTTGTTTTAATTTTTGTTTTTTGCGCTATTATTTTATTATTCGTATGAATTTATGGTTGTATATATGCTTGGGAATATTTTGAGTGGTGAGATAAGTCCTAACCCGGGCTTGAGCGACACAATAAGATAGGATGAGGTGAAATCATAGTGACATGTCCAGAGTAGTCTGGATTATGAAGCACATGTGATATGATCCTGCTCCGTGGAGGCCTCACGACGGTAGTACTCGTCGTCATGAAAAGTCATGATAGTGTTATTACTTTCAATGTGAGTGTCCGGAGCAGCCGAGAACCATTAGAATTACCTTTAATCCATCTTGGCCTTTTTAGGACGTAGTGCGGTGGCTAAATCAAGAGTAGTCTTGAAATTAGTCGTCACGCAAAACTACACTCAAACGAGATTATCCCGTGGATGTTATTGGAACGAGAGTAGTCACGTAACCCAGTAATATCCATGAGATAGTTGATGACTTTGGGAACCTTGTAGAACTCAAAATACTAATGTTGAGGAAGGAGTTATTGGAACGAGAGTAGTCACGTAACCCAGTAATATCCATGAGACAGTTGATGACTTTGGGAACCTTGTAGAACTCAAAATACTAATGTTGAGGAAGGATATTATTGAGGAAGGAGTTCTTAATACACTTGTCCAGTTCTATGATCCGATTTATCACTGCTTCACTTTTGTTGACTATCAGTTGGTTCCTACTCTAGAGGAATATTATTCTTATTGGGTTGGTTTGCCGATCTCCGAAAGGGTACCTTATACCGGTCTAGAAGAATTCCCCACACCTTCAGTTATTTCAGATGCCCTTCATTTGAAGGTTTCCGACATAGTCTCCAGCCGCACTAAAAAGGGGGGATCTCAAGGATTGACCTCTACTTTCTTATTCGGAAGGGCGTTTATGTTTGCTAAAACCGGAAATGTGGCCGCTTTCGAAGTTATCCTCACTCTACTCATCTATGGGTTAGTATTATTCCCCAACGTTGACGGTTTTGTTGATAATAGTGCTATCCAAATCTTCTTGGGAGGAAATCCCGTTCCGACCCTACTTGCGGATGCTTACCATTCTATTCATCATAGGACTCGCAGGCGGGAAGGAATTATCATTTGTTGTGCACCATTGCTATATAGGTGGTTTATTTCACACCTACCTCGGACTAGACACTTCAAGGAGAATCCAGAAAAGCTCCGTTGGGTCCAAAGGATTATGCCTCTCACTTCATCCGATGTAGTTTGGTATGATGCGGCTTATGATGTTGGGGTGAATATTGATGGTTGTGGGGAGTTCTCCAATGTGCCTCTTCTTGGCACACGAGGAGGAATCAGTTACAACCCTGTTCTTGCCAGACGACAGTTCGGATACCCCATGAGGGATAGGCCTAAGAGTGTTTTATTGACCGGCATATTTTATTTCAACGAAGAAGGAAGTCAACACATGAGAGAAAGTTTTGCTCGGGCTTGGCATAATATCCATAGAAAAGGGAAGGATCAGTTAGGGAAGAAGCTTGGAATTGTCTCCGAAGATTACACTAAATGCGTAATAAGTAGAGCTATAGAGCGCGGGATGCCTTATAGTTTTGAGAAGTCATCTTCTGTTGATGCGTCTTCTTCTACCACACCTCCTTCGGTTATCCCATTCGAGACTATAGATGAATTCCAGGAACTATTGACTAAATTGAGACTTGAGAAAGAGGCGTGGGAGAGAAAGTTCCGAGAGTCTGAGCTTGAAAACAAAGAGTTAAAGGAGAAGTTGAAAGAGCAAGAGAAGATGCTCTCTCTACAAAATGGTTTGTTGGTTGAGAAGGAAGATATAATCAGGGTAAAGGATGCCTTATTGAGGCAAGATAGCAAGAGGAAGAAGAGGCAAGGGGATTTATTTTCCTCTGGCTTCGATTCACATTTTGATGGCTCGTCGGCTTCAAGAGTTCGGATTTAGATTTGTTTTTTATGTTTTTTATGTTTGAAAAGATGGTTGTAATCTTTGAATTATTAATGCAATTTTTATTTCTTATAATGTTTACAAAATTATTGTCTTAAAGTCCTTCGAAAAAAGAAAAAAACTTTGTATATTTTAGCATTTTAGCATAACATATATCATGCATCATACTGCATACGTAAGTTTTCAAAACGGAGTCTCATGTTTTTCCTTTTTTCTCTCCGTCTCAGTTAAAGTGGCTCGGCGTATTCGGTACAAACCAACCCGTGTCTACAATAATCGGTCTAAGTTGAAGAGCAAGATGAGTAATTTTGAGGAAGAAAACCATATGCTCCGTGAACAGATGACAACCATGCAAACAGAAATCGAGAAATTGACTAGCATGGTGGCTTCTTTGATGGCTACCCAGAATCAGGCGCCAGCACCGGTACCTCAGTCTAGTAATACTCTTGTACCTCCTCCTATTTCATCTGCGCCTCTTAGCGCTCCTCAGTTTGTTATGCCTGAAGGTTACCCATGGGGCATGCCAGTTGGCTTTCTCGGGGAGGAATCACGTCCTGTGGTATCTGAGATTCCTCATGTCCAACCAGCAGTGCCAATTCCTCAGCTTGGCAACACATTTCCTCAGGTTACAGCAATTGTGTCCGCACCGTTGGTTCATACTATCCAGCAGAACCAGATGCCCATCTTCCATGCTGAAAGTGTGGGGGGTTATGACAGGGTTGACGACTTACAGATCAAGTATGATGAGATACAGAGGGAGATGAGAGCCCTTAGGGGGAAGGATTTGTTCGGCCAGGATGCTCATGAACTCTGTCTGGTCCCTGATATCGTGGTCCCTCATAAGTTTAAAGTTCCGGATTTTGAGAAATATAAGGGGAGCACTTGCCCCAAGGCTCACCTGATAATGTATGCCAAAAAAATGTCTACTCAAACCAGTAATGATAAGTTGTTGATCCATTATTTTCAGGACAGTTTGACTGGCGCGACTTTGAGGTGGTACATGGACCTTGATAGGGCTAACGTCAGTTCCTTTAATGATTTGGCTAGTGCTTTCATTAGGCAGTACAATTACAATTCACATCTGGCCCCTGATAGGGATGAGTTACGGGCATTGGCACAAAAAGAGAGGGAATCTTTTAAGGAATATGCTCAAAGATGGAGGGAGCTTGCTGCTCAGATTCGTCCTCCAGTGGAAGAGAAAGAATTGTGTAAGTTATTTTTGCATACTCTGAGCCCGTTCTTCTATGGGAAAATGGTTGGTGTTGTATCAAGAAGCTTCACCGAAATGGTGGAAATGGGAATGTGTTTAGAAGAAGGAGTCTGTCAGGGACGGTTGACAAGAGAGAATGCTCCGACTAATACTGCTAAGAAATATGGCAACAGCTTTTCAAAGAAAAAATAATCTGAAGTTGGCATGGTGGCTCAAGGGGGACCCCAATCTAGATACCCAACTTACCAGCATGTCTCAGCCATTACACCTACATCCCAGCCACAAATGACCCAAGCACCACCACCACAATATCCACAATCGTATCAACAACCATATCCACAGCAACCACAAATTCGACCACAAACTTCCCAACAACCCTACAATTATCCCAATCACACCCAGAGAAATCCACCATTTGACCCCATACCCATGAAATATGTCGAGCTACTCCCTGCCTTACTTGCTAAAAATTTTGTCCAGACGAGGCCACCTCCCCCTGTGCCAGCAGTAATACCTACCCGGTATCGCAGTGATCTAACTTGTGTCTTCCATCAAGGGGCCCCTGGCCATGATGTAGAACGTTGATATGCTCTCAAAAAGGCTGTTCAAGAATTAATCTGCAATAAGGTGCTATCTTTCAAAGACGAGAACCCTAATGTTCAAACCAATCCTTTGCCAAATCACGGGTCCTCCATCCATTTGATTCAAAGTTGTCAAGAAACAAACACCATTCTCAGTGTAAAGGATATCAAAACCCCGTTGGTTCCCATTCATAGTAAAATGTGTGAAGCAAAGTTATTTAGCCATGATCATGCAACTTGTGAGGAGTGATTGAAGAAACCTCAAGGTTGTTCCCGAGTTCAAGAGGATATACAAAGGTTGATGGATAAGGGAGAATTGGTAGTCACAAGAAAGAGCGAGGATGTTTGCGTCATAGTCCCGGAGTTCAATGTCTCTGACTGTCTCGAGATGATATATAATAGTGGAGAACCCACTGTTACCCCACTAGTGATCTGCTTGCCAGGGCCTATGCCCTATACCACCCTAAGAGTTGTGCCATATAGATATGATGCCACCATGCTGCAGGATGGGGTGGAAACACCTATTCCCTCTTTAATATCTGTGGACAATATTGCAGATAATAGTAAAATACTGAGGAGTGGGCGTATTCTTCCGGGAACCGTTCAAGGGAAGACAAATAATTCTATTGAAAAAACACAAATTCCTGATTCTAGTAGGACTGGTGAAAGAGTATATGAAGACTCGGATGAGGTTTTGAAAATGATTAAGAGAAGTGAATATAAGATCGTGGATCAATTGTTGCAAACCCCTTCCAAAATTTCAATTTTGTCACTCTTAATGAATTCTGATGCTCATAGAGAGGCACTAATGAAAGTTCTGGACCAGGCATATGTCGATCATGATGTAACCTTGGGCCAATTTGGGAGAATAGTGGGGAACGTCACAGCTTGTAATAACTTAAGTTTCAGTGACGAGGAACTCCCTGAAAGAGGAAGGGATCATAACCTAGCATTACATATCTCAGTAATGTGTAAATCTTATTCCTTATCAAATGTGTTGGTGGATACCGGGTCGTCTTTGAATGTAATGTCTAAGATTACTCTTGACAAGCTCGCATACCGTGGTGCGCCTTTAAGGCCGAGTGCATTAATCGTGAAAGCCTTCGATGGGTCAAGAAAATCAGTAATTGGGGAAATAGACCTACCCATTTCAGTTGGTCCTTCTGAGTTCCAGATTACCTTTCAAGTCATGGATATTCGAGCGTCTTATAGTTGTTTGTTGGGGCGACTGTGGATTCACGAAGCTGGGGTAGTGACTTCCACGCTTCACCAAAAGCTGAAATTTGTACGGGAAGGGAAATTGGTGATCGTGAACGGAGAGGAAGCCTTATTGGTAAGTCATTTGTCAGCTTTTTCTTATATCGGTGCTGATGTTGAGGATGGTACAGCTTTCCAAGGGCTTTCTATTGAGGAGGGAAGTTCGGAAAAGGCCAAGGCACCTATGAAATCTATGAAGGATGCACAAAAGGTGATACAAGGAGATGTAGCTTCACATTGGGGACGTCCGGTACAGTTGCCAGAGAACAAGAAGAAAGAAGGTTTGGGTTGCACTCCGTCTACAAAGATGAGTAAGCCGAATGTGATTCGGAAGCCCTTCGCATATATTTTTCGTGGTGCTGGATATATCAATGCCCCTCCGGAAACTAACGCTATTATTGAGCATGAGGGTGAGGAAGAGTCACCTAGTTTCGTGACTCCTGGAGGAATTTGCTACAATTGGGTCGCTGTTGATGTCCCTTCTGTCGCTCCTTCATCTAAGTAATATATTTGTCTATTTTTGTTTTTCCAAAAAAATCCTTTTGTCCTGCCCCAGGCAAAAGTGAACTAAAATAGGGCTTTGTTTAAGCTTCAAGTATTTTAAAAAAAGAATATTGTCATTTTTCTTATCGTGACACTTTATTTTATTTATATTTTTATGAAAAAATGGTAATACAAAAAACCAAAATATACACACATCTTTTAATTTCACTTTTTATTTTCTTGGCTTTAATCAAATTCAGAAGTTTGCATTCTCTTGTTTGATAAAATCAATCATAAATCATATGCAGACTAAGCATCGATAAACCCATTGAACACAATGTTCCTAGGCCCTCTCCCAACTTTGAGTTCCCTGTCTACGAGGCTGTAGAGGAGGAAGATGAAGAGATTCCAGATGAGATCAGACGGTTATTGGATCAAGAGAAAAGGACTATTCAGCCCCACAAAGAAGTTATGGAATTGATCAATCTGGGTAGTGAGGAGGAGAAGAAAGAAATCAAGATCGGGGCATTGTTTTACTTAGAGAATATGTCAAAGAAAGAGTGATTGTTTTACTTAGAGAATATGTTGACATCTTCGCCTGGTCGTATCAAGATATGCCCGGTTTAGATCCTGTGATTGTTGAACATCACCTGCCTCTAAAGCCAGAATGTCCTCCGGTGAAGCAAAAGTTAAGAAGAACTCATCCTGATATGGCCCTCAAGATCAAAGAAGAAGTTCAAAAGCAAATTGATGCCGGTTTTCTGATTACATCAGAATATCCTCAATGGTTGGCTAACATAGTACCGGTTCCAAAGAAGGACGGAAAAGTCAGAATGTGTGTTGATTACAGAGATTTGAACAAAGCTAGTCCAAAAGATGATTTTCCTTTACCTCACATCGATGTATTGGTTGATAACACGGCTAAATCCAAGGTTTTTTCCTTCATGGATGGTTTCTCCGGGTACAATCAGATCAAGATGGCGGTTGAAGATAGAGAGAATGAAGGTGCGTGGAGAAAACACAAGAAGGGGGGGTTGAATTGTGTTTTAGATATTTAAAAACTTTTCAAGATATTTTAAATCTATCAGAGTCTTTAAGCATAGCGGAATTGTTCACACAATTAACTTGAGACTAAGTGAATGATGAAGGAGTAAATGAGAGAGTGAGAGAGAAAAAGACACACAACAATTTATACTGGTTCCCCTCACAAATTGAGAGTACTCCAGTCCCCTTGCTTCCAAGGGAGTTCACTATAATCACTAAGATTACAATCAGATGCTCAAGCACACAAGCATGAGACTTCCTTGCTCAAGTCACACAAGACTTAAGACTTCCTGCTCTAAGTCACACAAGACAGAGAGACTTCCTTGCTCTAATCACACAAGATCAGAGACTTCCTTGCTCAAGCACACAAGCTTAAGACTTCCTGCTCTAAGTCACACAAGACAAAGAGACTTCCTTGCTCCTACACTCAGCAGAAGACTTCTTTGCTCTAATCACTAAGATTGAGACTTACTTGCTCCTACACTCAGCAGAAGACTTCTTTGCTCTAATCACTAAGATTGAGACTTACTTGCTTCTACACTAAGCAGAAGACTTCTTTGCTCTAATCACTAAGATTGAGACTTACTTGCTTCTACACTAAGCAGAAGACTTTCTTGCTTCTACACTAAGCAGAAGACTTACAATTACTCACGCAGGAGTAATACTAACTTCTAAGCTTAAACTTATTACAACCATAATAACTTCAGAGGCTTAAGCTAGTTTCAATTCTCACTTCATTTGAGAGATGTTTTCTATTACAATTCAATTCTCACTTTATTCTGAGAGATGTTTTCTAATGAAGATCGTTAGTCATCAATTCTTTCTTTTGCATATTTATATGAGTTGAGAAAGACATTGAGACGTTGGAGAAATTCCCGTTGTAAAATGGACAGCTGTAGTCTTTGAATATCCGTTGAGTAAAGCCACGTCTTCTTTTGCAGTGAAGCTTCACCTTTACTGTTTGTCCAAAGTACAGTAATAAGGTACAACTAGCTCCTAGAGAGAGTAGGATCACATCCTTTGTGACCGTTGTAATTAGTTGTCCTTAGAACAAATCATCAGGCTTGATAAGAGTAGTTGATGTAGCCCTTCTGATGATTTGGGGAATTCCTTTGCTTCTGATGAACCTTTGATAACTTGGAGTCTGATTGGTCTTGAATAAATGGCCTCTGATAGTCCTTCGTAATTCAGCTTCTGAACGTCTTCATCTTCTGAATAACTCATGACTAGCAGATAGCTTCTGAACTCTTGTAGGCATCTGAACATCTTTGAGCTTCTGAACTTCTCTGAGCTTCTGAACTCTTGCAGACATTCTGATCCTCTTTGAGCTTTTGAACTTTGTTTAGCTTCTGACCACGTTGTAGCTTCTGAACTCCTTCAGAGTGTAAAGATTCAGACTTCCATAGGTTTCATCAGAGTCTAAATTAAATGTGCTCTTGATATAACGTTGGATTCTCCTGCACACTTAATTTAAACATTAGTAACATCAATTGTCCATTTAATACTTTGTTATCATCAAAACTTAAGGGTGTGTACTAACACATATTTTGTTCCAACAGAGAAGACTGCCTTTATTACACCTTGGGGCACTTTCTGCTACAAAGTAATGCCTTTTGGTCTAACAAATGCGGGTGCTACTTATCAAAGGGGCATGACCACCCTTTTTCGTGACATGATGCACAAAGAGATTGAGGTATATGTAGATGATATGATTGTCAAGTCAGGCACTGAAGAAGAACATGTGGAGTATTTATTGAAAATGTTTCAAAGGTTGAGGAAATATCGTCTCCGTTTAAATCCCAACAAATGTACTTTCGGTGTTAGATCCATAAAGCTCCTGGGTTTCATTGTCAGTCAAAAAGGTATCGAGGTAGACCTAGACAAAGTCAAAGCCATCAGAGAAATGCCAGCTCCACAAACGGAAAAGCAAGTTAGAGGTTTTCTGGGTCGATTAAATTACATCTCTAGATTCATCTCCCATATGACTGCCACATGTGGACCAATATTCAAATTACTTCGCAAAAATCAAGGGATTGTTGGACAGAGGACTGTCAGAAAGCCTTTGACAGTATCAAAGAGTATTTAATAGAACCTCCGATCCTTCTCCCTCCAGTTGAAGGAAGACCGCTCATCATGTATCTAACTATGCTAGAAGAATCTATGGGTTGTGTGCTTGGGCTACAAGATGAAACTGGTAGAAAAGAGCATGCAATTTATTATTTGAGAAAGAAATTCACATATTGTGAATCTCGATATTCCATGCTCGAGAAGACTTGTTGTGCCTTAGCTTGGGCTGTCAAACGTCTCCGTCATTACTTGATTAATCATACTACATGGTTGATATCCAAAATGGATCCAATTAAGTACATCTTCGAGAAGGCTGCTCTAACCGGAAGAATTGCCCGTTGGCAGATGTTGTTGTCCGAATATGATATTGAATACCGTACCCAAAAAGCAATCAAGGGCAGTATCCTTGCTGACCATTTGGCTCACCAACCAGTTGAGGATTATGAGCCAATTAAGTTTGATTTTCCAGATGAAGAGATCGTGTATTTGAAAATGAAAGATTGTGATGAACCGGTGTTTAGCGAAGGACCAGATCCTGAATCCAAGTGGGGTTTGATATTTGACGGAGCCGTTAATGTCTACGATAGTGGAATTGGGGCAATCATTGTTACTCTTAAAGGTGCTCACATCCCTTTTATTGCAAGATTACAGTTTGAATGTACCAACAATATTGCAGAATATGAAGCTTGTATCATGGGCATTGAAGAAGTTATCGACTTAAGGATAAAAAACATTGACATTTATGGAGATTCAGCTCTTGTGGTTAATCAGATCAAAGGAGAATGGGAGACTCGCCATGCTGGTTTGATTCCTTATAGAGATTATGCAAGGCGGTTGTTGACTTTCTTCAACAAAGTTGAGCTACATCACATTCCTCGTGACGAGAATCAATTGGCAGATGCTTTAGCCACTCTATCTTCAATGTACCGAGTTAATCGCCGGAACGAGGTACCAACCATCAGTATTCGGTGCCTTGAAAGGCCAGCATATGTGTTTGCAGCTAAAGAAGGGGTTGATGACAAGCCATGGTTTCATGATATCAAGATGTTCCTTCAAAATCAAGAGTATCCCCCTGGGGCATCCAACAAAGACAAAAAGACTCTGAGAAGGTTATCCAGTAGTTTCTTCCTGAATGAAGAGGTGTTATACAAAAGAAATTTTGATATGGTCTTACTTCGGTGTGTGGACAAACATGAGGCTGATTTATTGATGCATGAAGTACATGAAGGATCATTCGGAACCCATTCTAATGGGCACATAATGGCTAAAAAAATGTTAAGGGCTGGCTACTATTGGTTGACAATGGAGTCTGATTGTTACAAACATGCCAGGAAATGTCATAAATGTCAGATTTATGCGGATAAGATACATGTACCGCCAACCTCTCTGAATGTTCTCTCTTCTCCTTGGCCTTTCTCCATGTGGGGCATTGATATGATTGGTCGGATTGAACCAAAAGCTTCCAATGGACATCGTTTCATCTTAGTGGCCATTGATTACTTCACCAAGTGGGTTGACGCAGCGTCTTATGCCAATGTAACCAAGCAGGTGGTTGTACGTTTTATCAAGAACCATATTATCTGCCGTTATGGTGTTCCTAACAAGATTATTACAGATAATGGGACAAATTTGAATAACAAGATGATGAAAGATCTGTGTGATGAGTTCAAGATTGAGCATCATAATTCATCTCCTTACCGGCCTCAGATGAATGGCGCAGTTGAAGCTGCAAATAAGAACATCAAGAAGATTGTGCAGAAAATGGTGGTCACTTACAAAGATTGGCATGAAATCTTACCTTTTGCTTTACATGGATATCGTACTTCAGTTCGTACTTCGACAGGGGCAACCCCTTTCTCTTTAGTGTATGGCATGGAAGCAGTGCTCCCCGTAGAGGTTGAGATCCCATCAATGAGAGTCTTGATGGAAACTGAGTTGGCCGAGGTCGAATGGTGCTAAAACAGATATGATCAATTGAATCTGATTGAGGAGGAAACGCATGGCGGCTTTGTGTCATGGACAGTTATATCAAAGAAGAATGAAACTGGCTTTTGACAAGAAGGTTCAACCTCGTGAGTTCCGTGAAGGTGACCTTGTGCTCAAAAAGATTTTGTCCTTTCAGCCGGATTCTAGGGGCAAGTGGACACCTAATTATGAAGGCTCGTATGTTGTCAAAAGAGCTTTTTCTGGTGGTGCTATGACTCTCGCAACCATGGATGGTGATGAGCTCCCTCGTCCTGTGAATGCCGATGCAGTCAAGAAATACTTTGTCTAAAAAATAAAAGAACAGCTCGCTAAGTTGAAAACCCGAAAGGGTGGCTTAGGCAAAATTGAGCGTCTCGGTGGGCTAAAAACCCGAAAGGGCGGTCCAGGCAAAAATTAGAGAGATAAACAGAAAATAGTATCCTGATAGGTCGAAAACCCGAAAGAGCGATCTATGCAAAAGTTAAGGAATATGACAAGTAACTGCATCAGACCAGGCATCACTTACTCAGGACACCTCGGTTGGCAGAATATCTTCGGCTTACAGCATTTTAGACTGCGGATTCAAAGTTGTTAGGGAGAATAGCGATCATTGTGTTTAATGTACCTTTCCCACATAATTACCATTTTTCAACTTTATAATGATCTGTGGGGTTGTGCTTTTCGCTAACCATCACTCTTTTAATCAAATTCGAGCATGTGCCCTCTATTTGAAATTCAAATTTATTCGCAATTTTGTTTCCTCCTTTTCTAATTTAAAGTACTTGAAGCAAAAACTCAAAAATAATTCAAATTTTTTTTCCAGTTGTCCTTTCTTTTGAAAAAAACATAGATGACAAACATATTTCTTAGATTTATGAGTCATACAAGCATATATCAACATTGTTCCGAAAGCAGGTAGATTCAACAAGATGAACACAGTCATTGCCAATAAAAAAAAAAGAAGAAAAAAAAAAAGAGAAAAAAAGAAAAGAAAGAACAGCTCGCTAAGTCGAAAATCCGAAAGGGCGGCTTAGGCAAAAATGAGCGTCCCGGTGGATTGAAAACCCGAAAGGGCAGTCCAGGCAAAAATTAGGGACAAAAAAAAAAAGAGATATATGTTGGAACAAATTATGTGTTAATACACACCCTTAAGTTTTGATGATAACAAAGTATTAAATGGACAATTGATGGTACTAATGTTTAAATTAAGTGCAGGAGAATTCAACGTTTAATCAAAAGCACACTTAATTTAAACTCTGATGAAACCAATGGAAGTCTGAATATTTAAGACTCTGAAAGAGTTCAGATGCTACAACGTGGTCAGAAGCTATACAAAGTTTAGAAGCTCAAAGTAGATCAGAACGTCTGAAAGCTGTTCAGGGACTCAGAGGAGTTCAGAAGCTCAAGGATGTTCAGAAATCAGAACGTCTGAAAGCTGTTCAGGGACTCAGAGTAGTTCAGAAGCTCAAGGATGTTCAGAGGCCTACAAGAGTTCAGAGGCTGTCTGTAGCAGCCCAAATTTTGATAAATAATTTGCAAAATAAAAACTTTATTTCTTTAAAAGTGGGACTATTTTTTTTTCTATTTCTAAAGAATAATAACAATAATTTAAACTTATAAATAATAACTTTACAATGGAAAAGTGTTTCTTTAAAATTACATATTGAGAAAACTCATAATAGTTTATCCCCGCGCGCGTATAAACAACATGAATCAACTTCACACATCATCTTTAGTACCTACAATAATAATCATGTAAGGGTCAATTTCCTTATCCAAATTGATTCATACTGACGCAGAGAAAAATGTCATAAAATAAATAGCATAAAAACTTCTCAATCAAAAAGAATAAAAAGTTATTAAATTATATGTATTATTTTTAACTAGACACCTTTGTACCATTCTTTTTCCATAACCAAGTTCATAAAGTATTAAGGCACACAAACGATGCAAAAATGCATGCTCCTAAAACTAAATGATCCGGATATAGTCACCCATACCAATGGGGAAAATCACGTACCCCCTTACACACAAGGCTGGAGCACCACAAAATAAAATAATCACGTACCCCCTTACGCACAAGGCTGGAGCACACCACATACAAAAATGCCATGTCATGATGATATGCCAATATCATACAAATTCCAATCACAAAGACATCACAAAGAGGTCAAATAATTTCATCACAATCATGACAAACAACAATACTTATAAAGAGTCATTTTCTTTCTTTTTCAAACTTATTAAGGTCCAAATTTCTTTTTCCAATTTTCATAGTCATTTCAATTTTTAGTCGACACACATACTCATACAACGAACATTTTAAGGATTCAAATTTAAAAACATTACATTATGTTTTTACCTCCTTATCTTTCTAAATGAGAAAAGTTTATACCAAAAATTTCATAACACTAATCCCATGAGTATGAATGTATGGGGAAAAAGCCCTTACCTTGGACGTTTTTCTTCCAAGCACAATACTAGCCTAAATCCACTGCTACACACAATACCTCTCGCTCCATAGTTAGTTTCGATGATCCGATGGTTAGCGAAAGTGTAGTCGATATTACAAATTTGATTAGAAGAGAATGAGTCATAGAACAAAGCTTGATGATCACTCGAATGAAATAGAAAAATGAGGAAATGTAATATAAGATAAGGAAATTCTACCGATTATCTCTTTTCGGTTTCATTGGTGATAGGCGTGTAGCTATACTATGAAACTGCATGGGAATTCTTAATTAAGAGAATGATCACCAATATGATTGTTTGACTACAGAAGAATCATGGCCAAATCATTTAAAATAGGTACAAAGTACACGACACAATTTTGAATTAGTAGTCTCAAGAAATGTGTGACATGATTAACATTTAAGAATGACAATCAATGGAATTCAAGAATTGGCTAGACAATATTGAATCTTGTAGTAAGTATAGGCCATGTACATTCATTGACTTGGTCAATAACTAAAGAAAATGTCAATGAGTTTTGCAGGGAAATAAAAGTGGAATTAAGTAGTCAATGATATAGGCATTAATTTGGCTTAGTTAAAGAGATTTAAATGAAAATAAAAGAATAATTTCACAGTATGAAATGGCAAGAAATATACATGTTTAATTTGACCAATTTTGACTATTCACGTGACATGAGGAATTTAAAACATCCGAATACGATGATCACGTGCGGGAGCTAGGAATTAAACGTAAAATAACTACAATAAAGGGAAATTTAATCAAATAATTGGTTTACATAATGTGTGATAAATTCTAATAATTGATTTGTCTTTGACATTTGATTAGAGGCAAAAGATGGCATTCATTCCTGACTTATCATTTGTTGTTTAGAAGATTGTACAAATAGGAAAGTTTTTCCTTTAAATTATTCTACTTAAAATAAATAAATAATCATAATAGTAAATTAATAAAATTACTAATAGAGATATAAATCTATATTTAAAATATTGGGATGTTACACTGTCTGATAGTCATAAGTCATTCAGAGGATGAAGGCGTTCAGAATCTGAATTACTAAAGACTATCAGAGGCTAATCATTCAAAGACCAATCAGACTCCAAGTGATCAAAGGTTCATCAGAAGCAAAGGGAATTCCCAGTCATTAGAGGCTACATCAACTACAACTTATCAAGCCTGATGACTTGTTCTAAGGTCAACTAAAATGCAACGGTCACAAAGGATGTGATCCCTCTCTCTAGGAGCTAGTTGTACTTTATAACTGTACCATTGGACAGATAGCAAAGGTGAAGCTTCTCTGCAAAGGAAGACGTGGCTTTACTCAACGGATCTTCATGTCTACAGCTGTCCAAGTTGCAACGGGTATTTCTCCAACGTCTCAATGTCTTTCTCAACTCATATAAATATGCCAAAGAAAGAATTGAAGACTAGCGCTCAACATTAGAAAAATCTCTCAAGAAAGTGAGCATTTGAATTGTAATAGATAATATCTCTCAAATGAAGTGAGCATAGAAACTAGCTTAGAGCCTCTGAAGTTATTATGTTTTGTAATAAGTTTTAAGCTCTTAAGTTAGTAGTAAGTCTTCTGCTTAGTGTAGAAGCAAGAAAGTCTTCTACTTAGTGTAGAAGCACGTAAGTCTCAGTCTTAGTGATTAGAGCAGTGAAGTCTTGAGCCTGAGTGCTTGAGCAAGGAAGTCTCTGATCTTGTGTGATCAGAGCAAGGAAGTCTCTCTGTCTTGTGTGACTTAGAGCAGGAAGTCTCAAGCTTGTGTGCTTGAGAAAGGAAGTCTTAAGCTTGTGTGCTTAAGCAAGGATGTCTCTATAAGTCTTGTGTGACTAAGAGCAGGAAGTCTTGAGCTCGTGTGCTTGAGCAACTATTGTAATCCGTGTGATTATAGTGGAACTCTCTTGGAAACAAGGGGACTGGAGTACTCTCAATTTGTGAGGGGAACCAGTATAAATTGTTGTGTGTTCTTCTCTCTCTCACTCTCTCATTTACTCCTTCATCATTTATAACGCCATAAGTTAATTGTGTGAATAATCCCCTGTGCTTTAAAGACTCTGAAAAGATTTAAACATCTTGGAAAGTTTTTAAATATCCAAAACACAATTCAACCCCCCTTCTTGTGTTTTCTCCACGCACCTTCAATTGGTATCAGAGCTTCGGTTCTGTTGGTAAATCACTTAACCGTGAGACAGTCAAGATCCAAAGGAGAAAACCTCCATGGCTCAAAACATGGATAACTGGAAGCTGAAGCTACATCAACAAGTTGCTGATCTTAGTAAGAAATTTGAAGATGAACTGAGCTTAAATGAAGATCTGAGCAACAATCAAAATCCTTCCACTTCAGGGGCTAATCAAACTTCTGATATTGCTTCTACAGCTACTACTGTTTGCCTCATTAGTGATGATAATGAAAGCATTCAGTGGGCAACAGTAAATGGCTTGTTAGATCAATATGAGGAGTTTAGGATGGAGGAAAATGAGAGCATTGAGAAAATGACCATAAGGTTTCAAGCTATTACAAGCAAGCTTGAAGAGCACAACAACAAACTCAGCAACAAAGAGCTTGTAAGCAAGTTGCTGAGAAGTTTGCCTCTGGATTGGAATGTTATTCCACATCCTATAGAGGAAACTGAAGACATCAATTCAATGAGTCCTGAATCATTGATTGATTTACTCAGAGTCCATGAATTGGCTCTGAAGGAAATGCAAGAGTTGAACCGTGAAGAAGCAGAAGCAGCAAGGAAAGGAAAGCAAGCATTAGAGCATGAAGATCTTGTTGAAGAACCTGATGAAGAGTATCTTGAAAGTTTTTCAAGAAAAATTCAAAGATGGTACATCTTCAAGAAGAATGGAGGAAGACTAGCTAAAGGAATGACAACATGGGATGTACTAGACAACTTCTCTGAAGATGAGTCTGAAAGAGCACCAAGAGCTGAAGGATCAAGTTCTGAAGATGGCTCAGACTCTGAAGACTCAGGCTCAAATGAAAAGTCAGAATTTGAGAGCAAAGAAAGCATCCAGAGAACAATAAATCAGGTATATTCTAGTCTTTCCAAAGCTAAATTGATCAAGCATCTTAATAAGACCTTACTTAAACTCTCTAGTAGTCAGCAGAAGTATAAAAAGCTTAAAGCAGACTATGAGAATTTAAGTAAGCAAGCAAATCACTCTGAAGGTCTTAAACAAAAAGATTTTATCAAAACCAAAGACCCTAAGAATGATTTTGCTATATGTTACAAACCCCTTGAGCACTCTCTAGCTCTCAAGGAGTACTGTAACATAAATGCTGATCAAAATAAAATTGTTTCCATGCTTTGCAACCTTAAGACCAACAATACTAATGGGATTGGATACTCTAGTAGTAAAACACTAGAGGAACCAAGCTCATCAGTTATTGATGGAAGCTTCTCACTTCCAAATCTTTACACTACATTTGTATCTGATAGTTCTCAGATGAAACAAATGAAGAATGAAGATTTGGCAACTAACAGTCTAGGACCCTCAAGCAAGTGGGTACCAAGAGACAAAATTGTTTACTTGATTGCAGGTGAAACTAAGACTCTGAACCTTCCAATCACATGGATGCATGTGACTGTGAATAGAAGAAGAGCAATTGTGCATAGAAGGCACATTCTTGAAGAGTCAGATGGAGAAGAAGATGAAGAAGAGTACATAAGGAGCAGAAGGGAGTATGAAGATATGGAAGCTTGTTTTGAAGATGATAACAACTCAGTGTGGTGGAGTGATTGCTCTGGCTATGACTCTGACTACACCTAATCAAGAAAGCTTCAATACAAGGTAAGTATGCTTAACTCCTGAATGACATATTCAGAGAAATAACTCTCAAAGGTTGAAAATGTCTTCTTAGGATACACAGTGTTCAGTACTGAAAACCCTGAAAAATCCTGTCTGAACATTTTTTTTTTGTGTCCTGAAAGACTTGTTTTTCAGCCTCTGAAGTTCTTCAGGTTTCAGCATCTGAAGAATCTCAGACTCTGAGAAACTTTCAACCTCTGACGGTTAAGCCTCTGAATACAAAACGAATTGGAAACGTTTAAGTAGTTTTACTAAAACGTTTTGGCGCTAAAAAGACAACACGTACACACAATCTGATTGGTTTAAAACAGTTTATGATTAGTTCTTTTCTTTTTAATTTATTTGTATGACTTAATCTGTCTTTAATCAAAATCACTAAATCAATTGCACACACTTCATCTTCACAACCTACACTTTCGATTGTCTCAAACCTAAAGTAAAACCCTTTTTCTTCAAAATTTTAGCAAAACCCTAACTGTAGAAATGACAGCATCCACATCGTCTTCAGATTCTCTATTTGTGTTTCCAAAGAACTTTCCCATCAATACTATTACTTGCGAAGAATTGTTCTCCACAGATTTGTCTCTAAAGATGGAGGGAAAATCTCTAAATCTGGTTATGGAACAACCAGTGGACTTTGACAGTTTGGAGAAGAATCATTTTGGTGTCTTAAAGTACTTTATTGAAAGTGATGGGAGCTTTAAATACATGGAGTTGCAAAATGGCCCCATCTATCCATCACTAGTAAAGGATTTCTGGATCAGAAGTAAGGTGAAGACGATTGAAGACTACAGAAGGGAGCTGGATGAAAAGAAGAAGGAGAAGTTAGAGAATAAAGACAAGACTCCTCAAGAATTGGGAATTAGGATAGTTGAAGAAACTGAAGTACATTCGGTGGTTTGTGGATTCGAAGTCATTCTTACTGCTTCAAATCTGGCTAAGGTATTATCTATTCCAAATGAAGGTATCTATCGTACCTTTAGCCAAAGTGAAGCAAAGAACTCAGAATTTCTGGTAAACATGACCAAGCTGTGCTTCACAAAAGGAAAGAGTTGTGAAAGCAATAAGGTGGGTGATCTGAAGCCTATTCAAAGAGTATTAGCCAAAATTGTTCTAGGATCAATATTTCCAAGGAGTGGAAGTGCTGATCAACTTTCTTGGGATCATAGACACTTTGTCTATTTTCTCACAAGAAAATTCAATTTGAACTGGGCACAATACATCTTCAATCACCTCTGCAAGGCTATAAGTGCTACTCAGAAGCAGTCTAAGCCAAATGTTCATATCATCTATCCTAGGATCCTGAGTGAGATATTTTATCAGTGTGGAGTGATAGATGCAATTAAAGTTGCTGGTCATGACAATCTGATTAGGGAAATCAGAGCATCTACAATCTCTGCTCATACTCTCTCTAACATGGGCTTATTAGCAGGAAAAGAAATACAGTCCTCTGATCCATTTGAACCTCTACCTCACTCACAAGAATCAATGGTAAAGAGATTTGAGATTGACATACCTTCTGTCTCAAATGGTATTGTCAATCAATATATACAACTGCTAGAAAGTCAAGGTGAAGGGTTTGAGATTGAAGATGAAGAGCTGAAGAAGAAAAGGAAAAGGCTTGTAAAGATAAAAGTGGAGAAGAATGAAGCTGAAAGGATAGAAAGCAAAGGGAAAACCAAGTCCAAGGCTGAAAGATCAAATGTGATAGCAGTAGATGATGAAAGTGAGGATGATGATGAACCATTAAGTGTCAGAATGAAGAAACTCACAGAGGAGCCAAGAGAGAAAACTATTGAAGGCTCAATCAAGGACAGCTCAGGAAATGCATCAATGTCTACACCTGCTACTGTCAACACTCAAGAAACTCAATCAACACCATCATCAACCCAATCAAAAACAAACAAAAATTCTGCTCAGAACCCACTCATCCATTCACCCTCTGAGCAGACTCAGAACATCTCTATCCAAACATGTCCTGAAGACAATCTCACGATAAAACAAATTATGTCAGGACATGATCATTCATATCTTCTCACATCAAAAATAACCCACATTGAACCACAGCTCACATTTGAATCTATCCAACCACGACCTGAACAACAAAGTACTGAGGAAATTGAACCTCATTCTGAAGACATCCAACAGTCACCATCATCAAACTACATTGATGATATGGTCCAATAGCTTCATATAGATGATTTTCATTTAAAAGCTCTTGATCAACAGCATCAACAATCTCAATCATCACCTCAACACACCTCTTCACCCTCAAACTCTGAACTTCATACAACCAACTCAACTAACCCTGAAATCTTGAGTGAATGCAATGGCTTGATTAGACAGATACATGGTCTTCCTGAGTTAAGATCTTCTGACATATCGTCGTCTGAATCTGTTGCAAAATGGATAAGCTTGGCAGAGGATTTGGTAAAGAAGCTACATAGTCTTCAAGGAGCTGATGTTGAAGAACTAAGGAGGTGTGAAAAGAGGAAGGATAAGGTAGTTGAAGAGGTCATTCAGAATAAGAAGGACGCAGAAAGGAATCACCCTGACTCCTTTACTGAAAGAAACAACAATCTGGATGAATCTGCTCAAAGAGATTCAAGGAGTGATCAAGAGTGTATGAGAAATCCAGTGTATGAGGCTGAACTTAAAAAAATCAGAACTGAGATGAGCAAGTCTAAAATGGTATTGGAGAAAGTCGATGGAAAACAAACAGAAATCTTAAAAACATTAACCTCTCTCTTTAACAAATTACCAGAAAACCAATAAATGCTCAAGTGTTTATATACTGATTAAATGTTTTGATTAGATACAGTATTAGGTTCAACTTGTGTAAATATTAAGTTGTTTCTTAATTATCTGACTGATTATGTGTTCTTAATTGATTCTGTTTAGTATTACTTTATTCTAGAAATTTTTTTAAAAAAAAGAACAAATCAATTCTTGAAAAATCATTACACCAAACTACTGAGCTATTAACTGTCAAACTTAATTTTCAATAAGTACAATATGTGATACTCTTAAAAGCTTAAATTACATATCAAGAGAAGAAATATTTGTAAGAAATCAAAATTACATAACAAGCCAAAGTAATGAGTTTTATCTCATTAAGAACTAAAGTTGTTGACTACATATCTATCTCCTAAAGACTACTTCTGGAAGCCTCCAGGGGATGACCTTGGAGAAGGGACTGATATTCTTGAAGAAACCATGCATAAGTTTGGTTTCCTTCAGGAATGTCAGTTTGCCCTTCTTAGGCTATGGACTTAAGTTTGATTTTCTTCAGGAAGATATGTCTTCAGAACTTAAAACAGTCAAAGTCCAAAGATTTCTCTTTAGACTCTGAACTGAGTTCTTCTGTGACAGACACTGGCTTTGTTTCCTTTGGTTTCTTCTTATGTTTTCTCCTATCTTGATTGATTCTCAGTGAAACTACTTTCTTCTTCTCTGAGCGTTTCATTTTTTCTCTCAAGAGATCTATCAATAACCTATGATTATTCTGTGAGAGTAAAATGACTAGGTATCTCTCTCCTTTTATAAGCAAAATTCAATGGCCAAATATTAAATGTGTTCAACCACTTCTGATTTGACGGCATTGAAAGTTGAATTTCTATTAATTGCTTATATTACCTTTTTGATAATGACAAAAGGGGGAGAAAGAATATTGGTAAATCAATTGTTGGAAGAAGCGAAATTACTTGGCTTTTTAGGGCCTTGTAGTGCTTCAGAGAGAGAACGTAGGAGAGTGGTCAAAATAGTAGCATGAGGTACATGCTTTGTTATGACAATCTGATCTTTGAGGATTTCAAAATATTGTACTAAAGAGCTCTGAACTGTTTTCAATTTTTTGTTCAGACTCTGAGCTATTTTCTTTGAAAAGATTTTTTTAAAGCTCTGAACTGTTTGAAAATATTTTGAACTCTGAAGCTGTTAATGATAAACATCAGAACCGTGTGTGTATGTAGAAGTCTTTAAGCGCCTCTGATTCTATTTTGTCATTCAATTTAAATATTGCTTCAATTTAAATACTGCTTCATCTTGCATCTGCATTAAGGGCTTAATTTTTAAGGAGAATGCATTTATTAATTGAAGTTTATTATTCATAGTTAGTTCTTGAGTAAGGGTGCCACTTTACTCAAAGATTATCACAGTATGGACTGAAGAAGCTTGCAAACCTTGTTCTTTACATAGTGAAATATGAATAATTTAAGTCATATAATAAAGTATTTCTGAAACTGATTAAAATTAACTATGGATACAAAATAGGGGGAGCTTACAAACCTAACCCTATGGGTTATCAGACTTAGGGGGAGCTTGCAAAACTCAGAAGCCTAATGTCAACATAGCTGATTTTTATCAACAACAATTGTATTTAATACTTGTGTTTGTCATCATCAAAAAGGGGGAGATTGTTGGAACAAAATATGTGTTAATACACACCCTTAAGTTTTGATGATAACAAAGTATTAAATGGACAGTTGATGGTACTAATGTTTAAATTAAGTGCAGGAGAATTCAACGTTTAATCAAAAGCACACTTAATTTAAACTCTGGTGAAACCAATGGAAGTCTGAATATTTAAGACTCTGAAAGAGTTCAGATGCTACAACGTGGTCAGAAGCTATACAAAGTTTAGAAGCTCAAAGTAGATCAGAACGTCTGAAAGCTGTTCAGGGACTCAGAGGAGTTCAGAAGTTCAAGGATGTTTAGAAATCAGAACGTCTGAAAGCTGTTCAGGGACTCAGAGTAGTTCAGAAGCTCAAGGATGTTTAGAGGCCTACAAGAGTTCAGAGGCTGTCTGATAGTCATAAGTCATTCAGAGGATGAAGGCGTTCAGAATCTGAATTACTAAAGACTATCAGAGGCTAATCATTCAAAGACCAATCAGACTCCAAGTGATCAAAGGTTCATCAGAAGCAAAGGGAATTCCCAGTCATCAGAGGCTACATCAACTACAACTTATCAAGCCTGATGACTTGTTCTAAGGTCAACTAAAATGCAACGGTCACAAAGGATGTGATCCCTCTCTCTAGGAGCTAGTTGTACCTTATAACTGTACCATTGGACAAACAGCAAAGGTGAAGCTTCTCTGCAAAGGAAGACGTGGCTTTACTCAACGGATCTTCATGTCTACAGCTGTCCAAGTTGCAACGGGTATTTCTCCAACGTCTCAATGTCTTTCTCAACTCATATAAATATGCCAAAGAAAGAATTGAAGATTAGCGCTCAACATTAGAAAAATCTCTCAAGAAAGTGAGCATTTGAATTGTAATAGATAATATCTCTCAAATGAAGTGAGCATAGAAACTAGCTTAGAGCCTCTGAAGTTATTATGTTTTGTAATAAGTTTTAAGCTCTTAAGTTAGTAGTAAGTCTTCTGCTTAGTGTAGAAGCAAGAAAGTCTTCTACTTAGTGTAGAAGCACGTAAGTCTCAGTCTTAGTGATTAGAGCAGTGAAGTCTTGAGCCTGAGTGCTTGAGCAAGGAAGTCTCTGATCTTGTGTGATCAGAGCAAGGAAGTCTCTCTGTCTTGTGTGACTTAGAGCAGGAAGTCTCAAGCTTGTGTGCTTGAGCAAGGAAGTCTTAAGCTTGTGTGCTTAAGCAAGGATGTCTCTATAAGTCTTGTGTGACTAAGAGCAGGAAGTCTTGAGCTGTGTGCTTGAGCAACTATTGTAATCCGTGTGATTATAGTGGAACTCTCTTGGAAACAAGGGGACTGGAGTACTCTCAATTTGTGAGGGGAACCAGTATAAATTGGTGTGTGTTCTTCTCTCTCTCACTCTCTCATTTACTCCTTCATCATTTATAACGTCATAAGTTAATTGTGTGAATAATCCGCTGTGCTTTAAAGACTCTGAAAAGATTTAAACATCTTGGAAAGTTTTTAAATATCCAAAACACAATTCAACCCCCCTTCTTGTGTTTTCTCCACGCACCTTCAATATATATTCCCGGTGGATCGAAAACCCGAAAGGGCGATCCAGGCAAAAGTTAGGATTCCAAAAAAGTACAAAAAAAAGGGCAAAAGCATGACTGTTGAAACAAAACCATGAGAAAATATTCGGTTTCAGTGTACAAAATGGCGACTTCTGCCAAACCTCTGTCCGACGGGCTTTACCCCAAGAAGCAACCATTCTTACCATGAACTGACATACCATACCGGGTTTTACCCCGAGGATCATATTTATTTCACATTTAAAGGTGTTGTCCCCAGTGGAGAACTATTGAGTGGTTGTACGGATACGTCGGCCCAATGCTCATCTTGCCTGATCAAACTTTTATCTCATCCAGTCATGTACAAATATTATTCAATCATACAAACACAAGCTTCATTCACACATTCATACATACATACAATACAATCATTCACATATCCATACATACATTCGTATTTACATACAACATGCACACAAAATCATTCACACATACTGCACTGATCATCATGTGTCTTGCTATCATACATCAAAAAAAAAAAAGTCATCTCAAGTGTATCTGGTCCAAAGATGTCTCCATCAATCATACATCACAAAAAAAGAGTCATCCTCAGTGTGTCTGGTCTAGAGATGTCTCCATCAAACATATTCCAACTAGCAGGTTTTGCAAACAATCAACTGCAAACTTACGGTTAATTTCCCCAAAAGAGGTCATCTCCAGCCCGTCTGGTCAAAAACAAATATCTTTTCTTGTTATGTCCAGCTCTCCCACAATGACAGCAGACAATTTATTTCCTCGTTGTGTCCTTACCATCCCACAATGTTGGTAGACACTGTCTTTATTTATGTCCTCACATTGGACTTTATCGCTTTTGTCCCTACACTGGACTTTACTGTTTTCTGTCTTTACTTATGTCCTCACATTGGACTTTGTCTTTACTTCTGTCCGCATGTAACATCCCAATATTTATTAAATATTTTTATTAGTAATTTGTCGATTTATTATTTGAAGGATGAAGAATTTAACAAATGATGATTCTACCCATTTTATTTAATTAATTGGAATCCTTATTTTGAATTATTTTATGATCTATTTTTATTAGTCTATTTTTATTAATTACCTAATTAGTTTAAAAGTTTTATAAATCAATTGTATTATTTTAGAATGTACTGAAGTGACCAAATAAATGAGTATGCTAGTATTGACCAATTGATGATGCTTTTTTTAATAATTAAATAATGAATAATCTCTCTATGATTTCTTAACATGGTAGAAAAAGAAAACAAGTTAGTATGCATTGACTTTCTTTGAGGATTTAATTCCCTTTGGTTTTTACAACTCACGCCTAAATTGATGGCTGAAGAAACATGTTGATTTTCATTTGCAAAATTAATCATCATAAAATGCTATGAATTACACTTATTACAATTGATTTGGTCTCATTTTAAATAATCCCCTTTTCTATACCACATACATGATTCTAGTACCCATACTTTTTCTCCTTAATAGCCATTCATTACCATTAAATTATATGTCTCTCTTTCTTTCTCGAATATGTTACACGTGAACCTTGACATTGGATACAAATCTTGCAACTTTTATATCATCAGATTTTCTCAACCTTGTAAGGGAATTTTCATATACTTTAATCGTTTAACTGAATATGTAAATTGGACAATGTTTTTGCGAGGGGACTTCTATGGTCTAGTCTTAAAAAGTACGGGACAGGAACACAATCATTGTGTTTTCTTTTCATTCCCGTAGCTAATTTTCAAATGCAGAATTTGTGTGTTCATTGCATAAACTATAGTTTTCTGAACACAATGAAAAATTGAATTAATCAAATTTGACTCATTTATTCGAACAATCTTTTTTTTTTTTTTTTATTCATAAACTCATATATTTTATATATAAGATAATTACACTCGAACAATCCTAACTTAAACTTGAGCTTGGCACTGGCAGACATACATTTAGCTATCTAAGTTGATGTTAATTAGTTTTTTTGGTTACAGATGCTAATTAGTTGAAGCTAACTTGATGTTCTAAGTTCTAACTTTAATTGAAGAAATCAGTATTTTCCATCATGTAATGACAAAGTATTGGCGCGTTAACTTTTAAATAAGCCTTTGACAAAATTACACAACCTTGCTCGATGACAAAAGGATACATTTTCATATCAATAATAAATCTTCAAAAGTTTCTTGCAAAGATTACAAATTATTCAGTTAATACCATAACCAGACATTTTGAAGTGTAAGAACAAAAATCACTACAGCATTTGCATGTACAAAACCTGACAATTTTCACTTCTTACCCTTTTTCCCTCCCTTGTTTTTCTTGGATTTGTTTTTCTTCCCCTCGGCCTTTCCATGTCCTGAATTAATTGCACCTTGAGAATTATTGGACATGTCATCTTTTGATTCCTTCAAGATATTTTGCTCGTGTTGGTCAGCACTCCTTTGGTAAACCAAATTCGGTTAATTCAACATGTGCGCTATTTTTGATCGTCTTGAAAGAATTTTCTTTGAAAGTACAATTAGAGTGTATTTCTTGATCAGCGAATCACTGGAGAAAAGACAATGAAAAGATTAATAAGTACAGCAAAAACAGAAAATCATATAGCAATCAATGTCTTAAAGTGCTGATGCTGATAAGTATTGGAGAACTACCTAAATATTGTTTACAATTATTTATGACAAACTTACCTCATGCTCATAGCAGCTCGAAGCTGATTCATTTCATCAAGCAAGGACGCAAACTCCTCCACAGCATTTTTGTTTTCCCACTTAACAGGGTTTGACAAATTAAAAAGTAGAATATAACGATCCAAAACATCCTGGAGAGAATAAAAAAAGTGAAGGAAAGAAAATCTTGTGATAAAAGAATATAAATATTAACTGTTTGATATAAGTACATTTTATTCGAACATAACAAAAATATTGGCTGACCTTTATCATTAAGCAATCAGGTGAAACAATATTATGACATGATACAACGAAATTTTCCAACCAATTCCAGAAGCAGTCAGCATTCATAGACCTGTTAATTTCATCTTTTATCTGTCCATCTGATGACTGATCTGAGACAGAAGCAGAGCTTTCATTTGGAAGGTTTGAAGAAAACTCTTTAGATGTTGAATCAAAGGGTTCTGTTGTGGTTTCCTCTCCCACACTGTCAACTCTACTTGGAAATAACGTTTCTAATATGAGCTCTCTTTTTCGCCATATTGTTAAATCCACAAACACAGCATCGGAACACACAATTTCGGAAGAATTGTTCTGAAGCTTAGCAATCACCAAGGGGTTGCCAATCACTTTAAATGCCTCAGCAAAGACTTCCAAACCCATGTGTTTCTTTCCTTTTTGAAGAACATTTACAAAGTCCAATGGCAGTTGAGAGGTTATGTAGCTCTTCCCCAACAAACTGCGAAGTAACCCCAAATACTTCCCACTCCCAGAGCTGAGAAGTAGCAAACACATTGAAACAACCAACCTCAGGAGAAGCGATGGAAAATAATTCTTCACGTCCAACCTTGATTTTTTAATCCAGGTTTTGGTGCCATTTTGATCAGAAACAAACTCACAGAGGATATTCGCAATGAAATCATGGACATCTCTCGTGTCTTGCCGTTGTACAGCCATAAAGCTCAAATTTATAAGGGAATTTTCATTTTGGCAAATAAGCCATTCAGTGAAAGATGACTTGGTCGCATAAATGAACCCCTTCAAGTTCAAGCTTGAGGTCCACAACAATAGCCGTTCAACAAGATACATAAAGCAACTAGGAGACATATAGTCAACTTCTGTTATCCAATTCACACTGCATGTATGCTGCAATGCACTATGAAGCTTATAAATGCAATGCATCTCTAAAACCGCTTTATTGCTCGGTAAATTTTCATTTCCTGAACACAACCATAAGCTCTGAATGAAATCTTTCCAGGGTTTGTTAACTTCAAACTTTGTCATAATTTGCACAAACAGTTCATCTTTTACATTAGCTGTACCAAGAATCATAACTACCACCCTTCCAATTAGACCATAGGTCAATCTATCTTTCTGTTTAGTGTAATCATAGATGACCTCTTTTATAGTATCTTGACTAGCTGCAGTTATTCTTTGATAAACCATTTCTTTTTCCAGTGATTTCTTCCAGTCAAGGGGAACTACATGGCGGAATAAACACTCAATTGCCTGCCTGTAAAATGTCTCCAATGTTTTCAAATTACCATGCCCATGGCTAAAACATTTGGAATTGAGAAGAAACTTTGAAACCTCATAGATATGCAATAAAGACTGTACTTGACAGAATTCAGAAAAAGCTTTATTAACTGAAAAATTGTAGAGAGCATCTAGGTTGCGCAAGACATCCATGCCAACAGAAAGTAACTCTGAACTCCAATAACTCTGAGCAAAAGAAACTAAAGGTTGAACATCAATAGAGACTATCTTACCATTCTTCTTTAGTAATCTATCACCCAGTTTCATCACCCAGTTAGCATCAGGGATGAGCAAAAGATAAATGTCATTTAGATTAGAAATCCGCTTCTGAACACCCAAATAATTCAATGCAAACTTGAGTTTTGAGGCTCTTGAGTTTTGAAATCTGCTTTGCTGATGAGGATCTTGAGTTTTGAAATCTGAAAGGGATTCCAGCATAGCAACAATGTTATCCTTCCAACATGTCCAACAATAAAACAATGTCCCCACAGAAAGTTGATTCTTCATAATCATGCCTTCGACTGAAACATCATTTACATTCTCTAGCCAGACATACTTAGAGGAATTCATCCGAAAATGAGAATCCAGCAGTTTCCTCAAACATAGCACTTCTCCTCTTGTACATAAATAGAAGCGAGAAGATTGCAACTGATTCATTATTTCAAAGTTGTTGTCATGCTTATTTGACAGTATTTCTACTTCTGTAGATGCAAGCTCATAAAAGCTGCTTGACACTTCCTTTGCAAATATCAACGCTCGTCCCAAAAGCTCGGCCTTAGGTGTAAACTGCTTTAAGGGCCATGCTTGGCTTCCTCCAGACCAAAGAGACTTTGCAAGTACATAGAAAAACATAAGTTCATATGCTTCCAAGAATTCACCAGCTTTTCCTAGCAAATCAGCCTCGCGAAGAATATCACCCATCATCTTAGCAATGTTTGCAGCCTCCATAAAGTTGCCTGATTCATCTTCTAATTCAATAAGCTCATCAAGTAAGCTTAACGATTGTAAGAACTCACGCTTCAAATCCATCGAATGAAAAGCTCTAACAAATTTCATCATGGATTTGATATCTTTGTTGCCAAAATATTTCCGGGCACAATTTTCCAGAAATTTTTGTTCAATTGCGTACAGATCCTGACTATTAGCCCAACCAGGGTCAGCAATTTCATTTTGTTTCCAGTGCTGAATGTAATGTAAGCCATTGTCAAACAATCCACCTTTTGCACAAATATTCAAACAATCTGAGAAGAAACTTCCTCTAGCATACGCTTGAGCTGCCATTTCGTGACAACCTGCTAAGTAAAAGCAATCCCCTGCCCTTTTCAAATCAGGCTCTTCACATTTTTCCAAATAAATCTTCCCTGTTAGCAAAAATACAATTAATTTTGAAGAGTAGAAGTTCAATATGCAAAAACTAGCCTAAACATGACAATAAATTAAAATGTTTGTAAGCTTGTACAACAAAATAAGTCAAATCCGAAACTCAAATCAAATGGATTCATCAACAAAAAAAAAAACAAATTACATGCACTGATATAACCTGAAGCCAATTAAATAGTATCAGTAACTAAAACAAAAATTAGATGTTATTACTTATTATAATCATCCCTAATATTTATTTTAAGCCACATGCTTTGCTTAATATTTATTTTCCTTTCATGTTTGTAGATGAAATTCAATCAAACTAATATATAATCAGTACCAAGACCATTTTTATGGCTATGTGTTGCAAGTTACAAAAGGTTTATGTAGATTCGTGTAAATAGTACACCTTTCAATAGTAAAAAGCAGTTATATCACAGAAACACTTGTTACAAATTTTTATTATAAGTTTTGATTTGTATATACATCATTTAAATGAACCTTCTTCATCATTTTATATTCTTTGGATAGATTTAAAATACAGTCAGAGCAACCTCGGCAAATGAGCATAAGACAGAACCATGTAAGGTAAGCTTGCTATTTATGTTCTAAAATGATATCCTAATACTTTTCAATATAAAATCACATAAAGGTATAGACATAGATGAAAAAGCTGAAGTTTATACCTGCCCTTTCATAATCCCCCAAATCAGAAAAACATTGGGCAGCAGACTCAGCCATTCCTATGCTTTCAAAAATTTCAGCAGCTTCCCTAAGCACTGCATTTGCATCTTCAGGATTCAAGTCATGTAAACGGTGTGCAGTTGCCCTAAGACCAGCAGCCTTAGACTTTTTTTCCCAATAAGAGTCCCCAGCTCTTTCAAAACACATTGTTGCCATCTCATAGTTATTTTGATAATATAACTGCAAAGAAACAGTTACAATTATATATCATTTGGAGCAAAAAGAATACTAGACAAAAGCGGCACATCTATAACCTTTGCTTTATGCTTTACACAATAATAAAAGTATAAAATTAATAGCGATATAGCATAATATCACATATGAGGTAAAAAAATTATAATAACAATCTAATAAAAAAGAGACATATCAATACAACCCATTACTAGGAAAGCACATTGAATAAACAACCTTTTTGCCACGTGACTTCCATTCTTCTGGACTACTTGCAACTTTCATTGCCTGAGCAAGTGAATCATCCAGTTCTTTGAACTGTACAAGACACTTCCTTCTCCAATAATCAAACATAGGTCTACAATATTCCTCTGTATTCTCGCATATCCACAATCTCTGTCTTGTACGAGTTATAGCCACATATAGCTGCTTTAGCTCTGAGCACAAAATATTGTGCTTGGAATCATTGAAACTTGGAAAAGACTTGGATTCTGTAGGTTCTAGCATATCCTGTTCATTCATATACTCATAAATCACTCTCCATCGATTTTGCAAAGGTGAAGTGCCAAAAAAGTTGTACAACAATACATCCTGCAAAAGAACACAGATGGCCATTAAAATAAATAAACATAACATTCAAAACAAAAATGAATCAAATATAATGATTTTTAGACTACCTGAAACTCAAGCCCTTTGCACTCCAAAATAGTTAGAACAAGAGCTTGTTTCCCAACATATTCCGAAATTTCTTTTCGCACATAATCATCACGTACCAAAATTACTTGCTCTGCTCCAAAGCCAACAATTTTCCCCCTCTCATGTCCGGTGTTACCAAAAATAGTTACAATTGCATTTTTTCTGCTCCCACACTCAAGAACAACCGGAGCTTCCCCGTATATCAAACTGGTCTCAGGCTTCAAAACATCAATAGAATGAGGGAAAAAACGGAAAAGAAGCTCAATGGTGCTCTGGGATAATTTCAACACTCCAGCATGAGTCCGAAAGTTTTGATTCAACAAAAATGTTTCTGAAACTTTCATTTTATCTTTTCCTTTGTTATAAGCACCGCTCTTTGATTCTTTCACAAACTTGTTGTAAAAAAGAGATTTGATATCCTGGAATCTAAAATCAATTCCCCTTGCTATGGTTTGAGCAGTATCCCCACAAAAAACAAAACCCTCTTCTACATTTCGACACACATATTTAAATAAAGCAATTTGACTCATGGTTAGATCCTGCACTTCATCTATATATACAAAGTGCATTTCATCGCCCTCATATTTGTTAATTCTGAGTCGGCGATGAATGTCAGCAACAATATCAGCCAAATCAAAATCCCCTTTATCCATTTTCATTTTTTCATAACTTTGATAAATATCATATATGATCTCCCTTTTCTGCTTGCTTAAAGTTGACCCTCGGTTTTGAGACAAGGAAAGATAATCCTGACGGCTTAACGTCCCCTCACCAGGCTCCAAAGATCGCATGCCCCCTTTTATACGAGACACTATTTCAGTGAACACTCTGGATGAATCTAGTGTCTTGGTATATTGGGAATTGAAATGTGGCCAATATAATGAGTCAAACCTCTCATAAGTCACCTGCTTCTTCCTTATAAAAGTCTCCAAAGCAACAGATTTTATACCAAAGTTCTCACTTAGAGAAGATAGATCACTAAATCTTTCAAAATAAGAATTCCCCATGGTCCCATCAAGCATCATTAGAAATTTCTGAAATGTAATCACAAGTGGATATGATTCCACGGGAATATTAACAAAAGAATCTGGTATATTCTTAAACTGTATTGATGCATCAACATCAACTATATCTTCCTCAATAAAACAACTTTCTGCGGAAATATCCCCACCACATATGAATCTGTATGCACATTATAACTAATATTAGATACAAATTAAATACCGCATAGTAGACTATAAAATGTGTTATGATGTGCATACATAATAGATCACAAAATATTTGCAAGAAGAAAACTATAAAATGATGTATGCCCAACAAGAAGACAGAAAATTTGATATTCTGAAGTAGAAGTTACATACCTTTTCATTCTAACAACCTGATGCTTTACTGCTTGACAAAGTTTAGGACTCACTGTTACAAATAGTTGGTGTAAGACAGGTTTGTCATTCACAGTAGAATTGTCTTTATACTCTTTATCATAATTCAAACACGGAACTTCACTCTTAATTCCATAAGCTTGTTCAAGAATCGCATGGTGCAATTCCTCCTTTTTAAATAACTTCATGGTCAAAACAGTGGTTTTCCCAGTACCAGAGCGACCCAATACAAATGTACTTCTAGAAAAGAGTATTATATCATGTTCTTCATCTGATACTTCAAATGGAAGTTCCAGTTCATTAATATTACGATCAGAAAGCAAGTGACTAACCACAACAGATGTTAAAGAATAGAATTTCATCAGCAAAAAACTATCCTCAACCTTTGAATTCTCCACATATATTCTTTGATCACAACAACCTGATTCAGCTTCATTTCCATTATTATCAAGATTCTTAATTCTGATGATTTCTGTTGATTTTCCCCAAGTCATTGGGACCTCCATCTTCCTAGAAAGTAAGTAAAACACAAGCTATCAGTCAGCTAAAGCATCTTAGGAGTAATAAAATGCAAATCAAAGTACTTACCCATCAAAACATTGCTCACTGCAGCGACTTATAAAATCATCATTATAGCTTCCAAAAATACTATCAAGACGCTTCACTACTTTAGGAATATCCTCTGGAGGCAGAATATCCCATATCCTTAAAACTTGAGTGAAATCCGATTCTTTTACTATGTCCTTTGAACAAACAACAAAGCGACTTTCAACTTTATATTGCTTTAATATCCGGGATGAATTTCCACAAAGCAAGTCCACCTTTATCCTTTTTGGTCTCCACCCACTAGAGAGTTTGAGTAAGAGGCTAATGACCGACTTCTTTGTTCGCTTTGATGGAAGATTTTTAAACGACTTTAGAAAGTTATCACTGAAAAGAACCTGTGCAAACATAGAAGGATGAATATGAAATAAAGGTCAAGCAAATGATCACAATAAGTAATATTACAATATCGGCAATCCAAATACCTTCCATCTTGAGTTTCTAAAAATGACACTGTCAGCACTAAGCAAATCATCAAGTTGGTCCAGCTCTTTCTTGGCATCCCATATACCTGTCGCTAAATCCTTGTCTTCATCCGCATTAAAGAAACATTGACGTTTTTTAGCATCAAGCACCAAAGATTTCCATACATTTTCCACATTTACTAGGGTCCTTTCATTTCCCAATATCCATAAACAATGCCTGTTGAATGTGAAAGCAATAGCATTGATGAAAAAAATTAACAAAAAAAATGCAATTGTAACAGTACATAGTAGGTTCTACCTAGCCCTAGTAAGAGCAACATTAGTTCTCTGGTTATTGGAGATGAACCAGAGTGAAGTAATGCAATCAGTTCTAACTGTTGATAAAATGATAATGTCTTGCTCTCCACCTTGAAAACCATCAATTGTTTTTACTTTCACGTCAAAACCTTCGTGCTTATCATACTTCTGTCGACCCAGCATATCCTGAATTGCAACAACTTGGGCAGCATATGGAGAAACTACACCTATACTGAGGTTCTCGTTTGAGTCAAACCATGCTGCATCATTCCAGGTAAAAGCATTAAGAGGGACATATTTTTCTATTAGAAAATATGTTCACACTAGTAAGACATTAAATTCTAGGAATATTTTCTATACTGACTAGTATAGTCCTGTGCAGGGAATGAGTAAATTCTACATGACAAATCACAGCAGAGGATTCATATAAATATATTACACACGCGCACACACACACACACACATACAAACCTCTAAAACAATTTCTGATTATTTTCATCACAACTGCCACTTCAACCATATTTTTCCGGCTTCGTCCAGCATCATCAAACTCTTCGGTGCCACCAATTACATTTATAAATGAATATGGACCAAACATTTTCCCTGGGAGATATTGTTTCCTGTAGTTCTTTGCAATAACATTTGGAGCATCAATAATTTGGTTCAAATAGAAGCATGAATTTGGAAAGGAACTAATTGCCGGATGCATCCTGTACTGGATATTGAGAAAGTGATTTGGATGACCCAATGTGCTCAGTCTCGCAAATAAACTTCTTCCAAAACCGGCTTCAGAAGAAACCTTAGACATATCAAAGACGAGCATTAGTATTAATTGTCAATAAAAAAACTTAACATTTGTGAAAATGTAGGTACCGTGCTACTAAATTAACCAAATAAGACATTTTTAGAATACATACACTACTTTCAACCATTGCCGGTAGCTGGCGTTCATCTCCAACAAGAATAGCATGGTTTATGTTCGGAAGTAGTAGAGGTATGATGGATTCACATTCCTTCAACTGTGCAGCTTCATCAATCACTAAAACGTCTAGAGGTTCCATCGGAACAGAATGCAGCTTAAAGGAGCTGGAAGCAGTGGAAAATATTAATGAAGACGCTTGTAAACAGAACTCTCTGATTGACTCTTCAGTCACAACATCTGGAAGGTCGAGTTCACCAAGTGAAACTTTAAGGGTTCTTAATAGAGAAAGGCAATCCGTTCTTCTCTGGTGCAATGAGTATTCAGAAGCACTTACAACAACCGACTCAAAAGAACCATCTTGACTTTCTGAAGGAGAAAAAAGTTGTTCTAGTTTTTCAGAAGAAATATTATTTTCAAACAACAAAGCTTGAAATGAACCGAGAGAGTAAATAAGACGGGCCAAATCTTTCAAGTTATGTTCCATAATACAACTTCTAGATATATGAGTACATAAGATGGAAATACAGTCTCTGAGTGGCAATGCAATAGACAGAAACCTCTCTCTGACAAACTCGATGAAAGATTTGTGCATCCTCACACCAGAATTGGAAGGAGTGTCAACTTTTTCTCCATTAGAATTATTATCATCAATTTGTGCTTGTTCTTTTCTCATCTCGTTCTCAATGAATATATGATAATCGGAAACACAAATTTCCAGAAGATCAATCATTGAACCAAAACAATATTTCCAACCATTAGGTGGGGTGAAACACAGTATGAGCTGCTTGACACGATAGTCCAAATATATCTCTTCAATTTCTGCACCAACTTTGAGCCGCTCATGATTCCCAAACAATAGCATGTCTCCTAAATTACAGAACAAAGCATCGGAATTTCCATCAAATGATTCTCTCACCATGCTCAAGACACGCGATGCCACTTCCTTAATGGCAACATTTGTTGGGGCACAAACAAGAGTCCTATAGTTCATTTTGAATAGAGCAAAAAGCAGTGTGCCCAAAGTCTTTGTTTTTCCAGTTCCCGGTGGACCCCAAATAAGATCCACGGTAGACTTATGATTGCAATGAAAGGAAGAAAGGCAAGCACAAATTGCCTTGTTTTGCGACTCATTCAACTCAGATGATAATCTTTGATATGTTTCATCATCCCTAAGAGCATCAGTCTTCGGTGAACAGTAATCACAGCTTTCGTCAACCTGCGTCCCAAAATACATTGGCAAAAACTAAATGTCAAAATATGTCATACTTAGAAATAGCCACAGACTCAATAACAATAAACTAGAAAATGTCATTCACAAATTCATAAATAATTAAGCAATACAACTTCTAACCACATACTTTCTTTCTGCAATTGTGTTACAAATAACTATAACAAACAATCAACAATAAATATCAAAATAACCAGAACTTCACTACAATGATTATGCTTTGTTATAGTACAAGTTAACACTACAAATGTTTGATGGGAAAAACTAACTCAAATCCTTAACATAAAGATAATTTTCTTACCACATCACTAGCACATAAAATCCTCTCGATCAACTTTGAATCTCCATCCATATGCAGCGCGTTCCATATCCTTCTATTAGGCATTATATTCGTCAAGAATATAATAAACAAAGACTTTTGCCCCATTTCATCAATGTCTTTAGAAGCAATCACTTTAAAAGTAGGCATAAGTTTAGTATCATCATTATCATCCTCCTCAATCTCCTCATCAAGAATCCCGGCCGACAACACAAAACTCCACATCCCTCCTGACCTTGTTAAATCACTAACACTTTCGGGTTTAAAATCGGCTAAAATAAAAACATCTCCAAACAATGTTTTGTATAGCTCTTTACCATGACCAGAAGACCTATTTTTCCAACTATCAGTTTTAACAACATAGTGATTCCTACCATATGAATGTGACAGTTTCTGTTCAAGAGAAACCACTTCAGCATAAGGTGAACTAGACAAAATCTCCATACAAGAACATAGTTCTGCTCGTGTTTCATCCAACAACGGATACACAAATGACTGAAAATATTGCTCAATAGATTTGAACGAGAAATCAATATAATCCACCTACAAAAAAAATTTAAAAAAATTATTAAAATGTAATGAAAAAATAAAAAAGATAATATGTGTGTGATAGAGTAGTAGAAGAAACCTTGTTTTTGTAAAGGTCTACGTTGAAGATGTCTTGAAGAGACCAAGAAAACATGGTGTTAATGAAGTTGTAATCATTATAGTAAGTTGATTTCTTCTTCTTGTTCTTGCTTGAAGGGTTCATTGTGTTTTCTTCCAAACCAAGAATTTGAAGAGGTTTTCACTAAACTAAGTATAAACTTGAAAATGCAGAACATGTTGTGATTCCAAGTTGTTGATATTTATTTATCTTTAGACTAATGTCAACCGGAAAGTTGTTGATACAAAATTGTCAGCGGGAAAGTTGTTTTAAATAAATAATATATATAGATACTCCTCCGAACATGTTGTGATTCCAAGTTGTTGATATTTATTTATCTTTAGACTAATGTCAACCAGAAAGTTGTTGATACAAAATTGTCAGCGGGAAAGTTGTTTTAAATAAATAATATATATAGATACTCCTCCGAACATGTTGTGATTCCAAGTTGTTGATATTTATTTATCTTTAGACTAATGTCAACCAGAAAGTTGTTGATACAAAATTGTCAGCGGGAAAGTTGTTTTAAATAAATAATATATATAGATACTCCTCCGAACATGTTGTCATTCCAAGTTGTTGATATTTATTTTTAGACTATGTCTTAACTCTCAAGCTACCCTCCTCTCAGTATTATAAATAAATAAATAGAGGTCAGACTATCTTTTTAAGTTTATTAAATTTATTTTTAGACTATCTTTTTAAAGTTTATTGAGTTGAATAACAAATGTATTTTGGCCTTAATTATAAACAAATTTTTACTTTTTAAGTTTATCGGATAACTAATGTATCTAATCTATAATTAAGGCCAGATACATTATAGTTATCCAATCAATTTAAAAAGTGAAAATTTGCCTATAATTAAGGTCGGAGGGAGTATATAATCTCAGTAGTGCTATCGAAAACACACCTAAACGTAGAAATACTTACTCACCATGATTATCTGGTGAATAATATATTTTGGGTTAAATAAGTAAATGGTCTCTATAATTCTTCAAAATTTCCTTTTTAATTCTTAAATATTTTTTTCGCACTTTTGTCCTTGAAAAATTTTCTATCACAAACTTTTGGTCCTACTTTTAATCAAACTTTTGTGTACTCATATTTTTAAATAATTTTTGTATTGATGTTTATAATATTATAAGAATATGTTTCATTAAAATTTAAATTTTTTTAACAGATGATAGGGAAAAATACACTAACCTCAGGTGAAGTAGATTCAAATGTAATTCACACCCCCTGTGTTTATTCACTCACCACTAACCTCCCCTAACATTTGACACCATAGCACTTCCGTTAATTTTTTTTTTCTTCTTCTGATAATTAGAACTCCTGTGTTGCCTTACTTCCTTTTCATTACTCCAAAAATCGGCGCCCCAAAGCTCTTCTTCCACCATGGAAGCAACACACAAGATATGAAGCACACGTGATTTGTAATTCTCGTTTTTTTGCTCTTCTCTTTTTACGCACAAGGATTTGGGGTATTTTAATATACACTTTTGGGGTAAACATACTTGTCATTGCCAATTTGTTATTACTGGTTTCGATTTATATTTATATAGTAAAATATGGGAAGGGGTTTGGTTTGGTGGGTGGGATATTGTGATTGACAAATAAAAAGGAAAGAATCTTGAATATATCAATTTTATTACTACATTAGAGTTTCAAAACCATGACAGAATAATAGTGAGGGATCTTGAGTTTGGAAAAATCACCAAAGTGTAATGGTGGAAGAGAAAATACTCAGCAATGAATGAAAGGAAAATGCTGTGAGAGATAAAAAAAGAGTTAACGGAAGTTAAACGGGGTTAAGGTCCAAGGGAGGTGTGTGTAAATTTAATAACACAGTGAGGGAGGTTAGTCTTTATTTAAAAATTAGAGGGAGTGATTAGAGTTGCTCCCCCTACCCCCAAGTAGGGATGGCAATGGGTGAGGGTTTTACACTACTCAAACCTACGCTTAAAACAATCACTCAAACTCAAAAGTCGTATGGGTGGCAAATCAAAACTTACACGCACACTCATTGGATTTGGGTTTTTCCATCCAAACTCAAATTCGCAGCAAAAACATGCATGATTAATTATTTGCCCAAACTAAGCACGAATTCTTTTTGATAAAATGCAAAGTGTATCATAATAATTAAATTACATAGTTCAACATAAGTAATTAACATAGTTCGGTGACATTAGTAATTAAATTACATAGTGAGTGAAGTGACGAGTGAGTGAAGGAGATGTTCAAGCGGCTGGGTGAGTGATTCATGTAAACCGTGAAGGAAAGTGTGATCCCTAATTTTGACACTTATATATATTTACGATTAATTAGGTAATTTTACATATATTAAGGTGGGTGTGCGGGTTTCGGGTGTAGGTTTGAGTATTCAAACTCATACCCATAGTTTTGGGTGTCACCCAAACTCAGTCAACTTGGGTTTCGCCCGTTAACTTGGGTTTGAATTCGGGTGAGTCTCCTGGATTTGAGTTTTCCTGTCATCCCTAACCCCAAACCCTAAAGCTTCAATTCTCTTTTTTACTTTTTTTTTAAGCAACTCTCTTTTTTACTTGTTATGCAGAATTTCTTATTTTCTGTTTTTAGTTTAGTTAGGTGGTAATCCTAATTTCTTTTCTAACTTGCCTATTTATAAAAAATTACAAAGTTATCTTTTCCATGAAAATAGAGGATTTATTTAAAAAAAGAAAAATTGCCTTCTGTTTCACCTCCTTTTTGCTACCAACATCTAGGCCCAATTCCTTGACTTTTTTATCTATTGTTTTGCTAGTCCATACCCCTTCTTTCTGTACTAATTATTCTTCACACCCCCATTTCAATTTCTCCTATAATTCATATTCTCTAATTTTCTTTTCTTCTTTAGTTTACTAAAATTCACTACACTTTAATTACTTAATTAATTATCAAACATACCAAAGCGATTAAATAGCACATCAAACACAATTAAATCCAAATAAAATATTAATTAATAAAATTACTAATTCACTAATATTCTAAATATTCATGTGTCCCAACTTAGGAAGTATTATGTATATTCTAATAAAACATACCAAAGTGAGTGAAGGTGATATGGGAAGGACCTGCATAAGAGAATGCAACTTGGGAAGTCGAAAGCAGAATGAAGAAATCTTACCCAGAGCTATTTTCTTTAGATAAATTTTCGAAGGCAGAAATTTTTTAAGTTGGGCAGAGTTATAACACCCCAATTTTAGATATAATTATTTATTGAGAATATATTTCACCCCCCGCCAACACACACATTAAAAATACCAAATTAACGAGTAAATAATAAACATTCGTGGGTGACCAATTCGAGAGTTGAATATAACAAAAGATACTAGACTTTTATAATATCCTCAGTTCGGATTGTAGGCTGCAACTCGCCTACATGACGCCGGAAGTGCTAGTAATCACCGGTCAGTCATACGGCGGTGAATCCGTTCCCAGGCCTTGTACACACCGCCCATCACACTATGGGAGCTGGCCATGCCCGAAGTCGTTACCTTAACTGCAAGTGGACTAGTGTTTCACATTTAGTGTTTGACACGAGTTGAAAATAATTACTTCTAGTGGATGAAATATATGGGAAATTAAACAAAGTAAATATTTGTAGTCCCGTGAGCGTAGCTCAGTTGGTAGGGACATCGCACTTTATGTGCAGGAGTCCGGGTTCGAACCCGGGATACTCCACTTATTCACCTTTGAGGTGGATTTTCTAGCCACTAGGCTACTTGACCAAAAAAAATATATATATATTTGTAGATACAATAATCAATATAAAAATTTGATTAAAGTAAATAAAAAGAATAAATAAATCATATTTAAATGAAAATATTATAAATTGGCATATCTTGGTCCTATAAAAATGTTATTCATGCAATTTTAATCTCTGGTATTTTTCAAAATTTTAATAATTGTTTAATTATTCTTTTTTTTTACAAGAATTGTTTAATTATTCTTAAAAGGTGAAATTTTTTAATATTATAAAAAATAAGAGTAATTAAAAATGAATTTCTTAAAATTTCAAAAAATAAAGATAACAATAACAAAAATATCGACTTAGAAATTAAATTTTGAACTTTTTTTTTCGAGGAACTTTTTATAATATAACATGTCTTCAAAAAGTAACAAAATAAAACAAGTCTTCATAATAATCATTCAAAAACTACGTACATAATAAAGCCACTAGATTTGGTCTAGTGGTTAAGGATTTGCGTAGTATGCACGAGGTATTGGGTTCGATCCTCTGTTCCATTGTAAACAAAAAAAACAACTTACATAATATAATTTTTAGGAACCAAAACATCATTTATTTTATAGGAACAAAAACAAAATTTACTAATTAACAATAGTTTTTTTTTTTTTAACAAGGCAAAATGAGATATTATATAAAGAATACCAAACATCTCCCCGGCACAAGGTGTGCCAAGAAAGATGAAGAAAAGTTACAAGAGAGTCAGAAAAAGAAAATCATAATCAACAAATTATACAAGGCCCAAACAAAGCAAAGGACTAGACCACCAGCTATGGTAGTTTAAAGCTAACGTACTATTCGTCGACTTCAACCACCTATAGGAAAGAAGTTTGATCTTGTCCAACATCTGATGTACTGAATGTATTGATCCTCTAAACAGTCGATGATTTCTCTAATTCCAAGTAACTCAAACGCAAGCTAGCCAAATGAGCTGCAGAAAAGACCGGCGCGCTCGTAGACTACCTGCTGAAGATGTGAACTGAACGAAGTGATCATGTAAGGCATGAGAATCCGCCGAAGAAAAACCTATCCAAGAGCGGATGAAAGCCCAGAGAGAACCAAAAGTGCTACAAGAGAGGAATAAGTGTTGTGCCGATTCGACTGCTCCACAACCTATCACGCAAAAATGAGCCTCTGGAGATATAATGTCACGAGTAACCAAGTTTGCCTTTGTGGGTAACATGTCACGCAAAAGACGCCACGCAAAGATGGAAACTTTCAGAGGGACCTGAGAGTGCCAAATAAGACCATCTGAAGCGGTCGTACTAATAGAATCATATGAAGTCAAGAGCTGATATGCACCACGAACAGAGTATCTTGTCTCAGGATCTGGCTGCCATAACCAGCTATCTGAAGACTGAGCCTGCAGGGAAACAATTAGAAGTAAAGAATGACACTCCCCCAACATCTCCTCCTCCCACACTCTCAATTGTCTCTGCCACACCCACGCCTCCCCACCAGCCCCCACCCTAACAAAGTCATCTCAGCCACCGTCCGCGTTTTAGTCTCAGCCAAGTCAAACAGGCGCCCAAACCGCTCACACAAGGGAATCTCATCCACCCAAGGATCTCATCCAGAAGAAAGTGTTAGACTCATCCCCCACCTTTTTTGAAATAAACTCCCTGAAACCCCCTCCCCATAACCCATCCCCGCCGTCCCTAATTCTCGATATCTCCCTAATTAACAATAGTTAAAAGACTGAGTATCGATTTAATAATGTTCATAACATGACTTCAAATTAATCATTCAAAAATATATAAATATTGGTTTAATAGTAGAAACTAAAACTACATACATAATATTTGTATGAACCAAAACATCATTTATTTTATATGGACCAAAAATAAAATTTACTAATTAACAATAGTTAAAAGACTTTGAGTATCGATTTAGTGAAGAAGAAAAGACTAACCTATTAATAAACATAACTTATTAATTTTTTTTATAAAGATATTATAGTAAATTTCATCAATTGTCACTAAATCATACACTTATACATAAGGTTTAAATGCAGTTTTACCTCCCCTATTTTGAATAAATCGGAATTTTACCCCCTCTATTTTAAAATCCGGAATTTTACCCCCCTATTTTATAATTATTTGGATTTTGCACCCCTTACAAGAAAATTTGGGATTAGCTACAACAACGTTTGTAGCTAATTCACAACAAATCTGTAGCTAACTCTGGTTTACTATAAGAACAAAACATAACCGCAAGAAACATAAGAAGAAGAAAAGGGAAAGAAAGGAACAAGAAAGGTTCGTCGCTGTCGTCGCAGAATCGGCCCGAAACCGTCACCGGCCTTCTCCTTCTCTCTTTATCGCGATCTCTTTCTCACGTGGAAACTTCAGCGGTTTGTTTCTTTCAATTCTGGATCGTGTTTTGTTCATATGTTCTGTTTGCATCTTGTTTCTTTTCTTGATCTCTTTCTTTTTGTTGTTTGTCCATTTAATATTTATTTATTTAAAAGAAGAAGAAAATTATTTACTAGAAAATAGCTACCAATTAGCTACAAACGCTGTTGTAGCTAATCCTAGATTTTCTTGTAGTAATATAGGGGACAAAATTCAAAGAATTATAAAATAAAAGGGGTAAAATTCCGGATTTTAAAATAGGGGACAAAATTCTAATTTATTCAAAATAGAGAGGAAAAAACTGTATTTAAGCCTATAAATAATTATCCAATTGTCTCATGTCGGGTATTTGTTCTTACAAATCAAAATGGATCTCACTTGGTTTTGCCTACTTATATAGAAGACTCCAAATCAGCAACTCGATTTGTGCATAACAATATTAAAAGGAAAATTGGTCTTTGGCTCCTTTTATTATCAATAAAATGGAAACCAATAAACTTAACCGTAACTAAGTACCAAGAAGAGAATAACACGTTTATCTTATACAATACAATCCCCCTCCTCAACTCATGCTTCATATCTTTGTTTTGAGGTGTAGTGTACCACTACTTTTCTTGCTCTTTTGTTTTCGTCATTTATTTATCAACAAAGAAGAGAGTAACACGTTCAAAAATCCTAAGCATACAGTGACACGCTAAATATTCGATTAATAGCTCTCTAAAGTAATTTCATTTTCTTTAATGATTACACTAAAAAATAAATTTGTTTATATGTTGTAGGGTTCTTTAACACCTCCAAAGAGCCGACAATTTTTTTTCAAAAAAAAAAATGCAGTGATAATATATATGTCGAGCCTAAAATCATATTAGCCATGAACTACATGGCTCACAACGATTAGTTTTTATAATATCCGCTACTTAAATATCGGACGATGTTTTTAAAAATTTATCATTTTTATAACGTTCGCTACTTAAGTAGCATAAGGATAAAAACAAAAACGTGCGAGAAGAAAGTAGGGCAGTAAAAGAAGATCTCTATAAAATCGGGTCGGACCAGAATGGTCCATTGGGCAGTTATGAAGTAGGATGCGGAGTACGAGAGTTAGACGCAACAAGAGATGGGTCTTGAGAAGCGCACCATTTTTTTTTTAATATGCGTGAATTAGATAAATAATAGTGTCCATGAACACCAATCAAGGGAATTAGATTGGTAAGATCTTGAATACTTAACTAGTATAATACTCGTGGTTACACACGGGCCGCGGCGTTGCCGTAATTTTTATTATTATAGGAAGATATTGTTGTAAGTAGAAATAATGATTAATATTATATTACAGATTTAATTTCACTTTACACTTTTTATTTTAAGATAAAGCAAAAAAATATTAATAGAGTAAATTGTAATAGGTCGTTTAATTTCAATTTAAACTTTTTTATTAAGATAAAGCAAACAAATATTAATAGAGTAAATTATAATAGGTCGCATTTTGTATGCTGCGAAATTATCATTAGTCACAATTTTTTTTGTCATAAGCAAAAACTTGTTCTCCGTGTGTAATAGTTTTTTTTGTTTACGATGGAGCAGAGGATCGAACCCAAGACCTCATGCATACTACCCAAACCCCTCACTACTAGACCAAACCTAGTGACTCTCCGTTATAATAGTTAATAACATATTCTCCATGTATAATAGTTATTTAAAGTTTTCTTCAACAACAACTTATTCGATTAAAAATATTTTTGTTTCTATTCAAAAAAAATTTCATCAGCAAAAACTTGTTTCATGTGTTTAATAGTCTTTAACATATTTCTCGTGTATAGTAGTTATTTAAATTCTTAATCAATAAAATAATTAGGTCCTAGTACTAATATATGATTGCAAATACAAGTCTCGTACAAATTATAAAAAAATAGACAATTTTATTAATATATGAGTAAAAGTATAGGTCCCCGTATAGTAATCACAAAAAAATCAAGTCTTTGTAATAATATACGAGTATAAATATAAGTCTTGTAAAATGTGTAATAAGTATAATAATATTATTTTATTAAAATTTAGTATGAAAAGACAATTATATCCGTTAATATAATGATGTATAAATAAAAGAAGAGTAGTTTAGGGTAATTTAAGAATTTCATTAGTATAATAGATTTATATGCAATTTGGATCATCAACAGCCAATTTCTCTGCTGCTGTGTCTGCTGCTCTAATCCTGGTCATTGGATTAAATCAATGGTAGAGAAACATACAAGACCAGTAATTCTTGCACTGTTTTAAATCACTTAATCACTTTATCTTCTCTCTTGTTGATCACACTCACACAGTCACGCTACCTTTTCTTCTTTGTACTACTTTACAGGATGGATTAATCCACCTTCCTAGGATTAAAGATGAAAATTTGATTCAACCGTTTTTGAAAATAAAACAGGTGAATCACCCAAATCTGATCGCTTAGACAACACACGAAAAAGGCAATCGGCGCACGCAGAATGACGGCGAATATAGTGAAGTCGTGCTGCTCTAAGCCACTCTGCACTTTGCAGCGGCGGTGGATTTTTGCGGCGGTGAATTTCTTATGAGAGAACCCAATGAAGTAAATTGTGAATAAATCCTTAAATTGTGTACCTTGGTATCAGTGATTGAATTGCAAAATCACATTATTTTAGTTTCAACAGGCTGTTTTATTTGCGTTTTTGATTTGTGTGAATGAGGGAATAACTTGTTTTGATTGAAAATATTAAGTGGTGGTGGGTGGCAATTATTGGATCTTGTAACACGTAGTGCTGCGATGCATTAGAAGAAAATTCACACAATTGAAAGAAAACTTTATGCTGGAAAGTTAGAATTACTGGTCTTGTATGTTATCTACCATTGATTTAATCCAATGGCCAGGATTAGAGCAGCAGACAAATTGGCTGCTGAGGATCCAAATCGATTTATATGATGATATGATTAGTAAGCAGCCCTTTTGATGATATATCATAAATGTACATCCTTTTGATCAGATATCATGAATGTACATCTTGCTTAAAAAAAAATCATAAATGTACATCTATCAATATGCAACTAGTAAGGAGTCCTTTTGATAAGATATCATAAATGTACATCTATCAATATGCAACGCAAGTGATGGATGTTTGAGTCGTTAAATATTTGGTTTATAAATTAAGTACAATTTTTAGGATAAATTGTTAATATAAGATTGATTTTTTATAGAAATAATTTTTTATTAGATTTTATTTATTTTAAGATTGAACTTTTGATCACCGAATTTCCTCTCCTTAGAACCGGACCGTATCAAAAAAAATATTGGTTCACGATTCAATCAATAATTAATGCACATGACATGAAACAAAATATTTATGGAAAGAGAATCCAACTTCTTAAATAAAATCTGAAATAGTTTAAATAATTGATCTATGCATTTACACGAAGACACCATATTTTAGCCTACTGTTCACGCAGTTACACGTAGTAGACGATCACAGTCGTACAAAACAGATTAGATGATTATGATTTATTAAATTAATTTGATTAATTTAATATAAAATTTAATCTAAACCATTAATATTTTATCAGACGGTGAGAAACAATTACTGCGGCCGGTTACTATTTTACCAAGTTATCTTGAAATCAGTATAAAATGAGAGTGAGAGAGGCGCCACAAACACTCACACATTACACTGCTGTCCTTTCTTGTTCCTGCTGCTGCCAAGTCCAACCATTGTCAAATGTCGTCGTTTTGCTCAGTGATCTCCCAATCTTCCTTTTCCATTTCATTTCCACATTTTCCACTTCCCACCTTTCAATCTCATTCCCCTTCTTCACTTTTCCTTCGGTATGTTTTCTTCTTCTTTAACTATTACTATCTCTCACACTACTTCATTTCTTTCACTATAATATTAATTAATGCAATTTTCCTAACACATCATTAATTAGGTAAACTAAACTTCATATTAATGCAAAACAATCTCTTTCATGTTATACATTCTTTCCTTTTATTTCTCACCGTCCATTTACAGATTTCATTTTCATTTGAGAATATTTATTTATCATTATTTTCATATCAGGAAGAGTGTTAATTTAGGATGCACAAGAGAATCACCAAGTATCAAGATACACTCTTCACTTACAGGTTAATTAATACATCAATTAATTTTATATACAAGAAAAAATTATTGCAATTTGCAGAATTAGATAATTTATTTAATTAATTTATGTTTTTAATAGATTTTTCAGTAGATGTAGCTGTAGAAGAAAAAAAGCTAATAAAAGGGGAAACATGGTCTGTTCACAAATTTGGAGGAACATGTGTGGGAAGTTCAGTGAGAATAAGTAATGTTGCAGATGTAATAATCAATGATGATTCTGAGAGAAAATTAGTGGTTGTATCTGCTATGTCAAAAGTAACAGATATGATGTATGATCTCATTCACAAAGCTCAATCTCATGATAAGTCTTATATATCTGCACTTGATGCTGTTGCCGAAAAGCATAGTTTAACTGCACATGAATTATTCGATGGAGTTGATCTTGCTACTTTCTTATCTAATTTGCATCAAGATGTTACAAATTTAAAGGCAATGCTTCAAGCTATAGATATAGGTATACTCACATTTTGTTTATCTCTTTTGTTCTGTTAAAAGTTACGAGTTAAATATGTTTTTAGTCCCTATAAAATGTTTATTTTTTATTTTTTAGTCTTTGTTTGATAAAAAGTAGTAGATGATGGATAAACTAGCTTATTGCAAATGAGATTATAATGGATAATAGATAAGTTAGTTGATAAGGGATAACTTAAGAGATTGAATTTGAAGTGTCGAGTAAAGTTAGCAGTTGAACTAACTGATAAATATAAAATGAAAGTAGGGTATAAGTTCAAGCACTAGTTAAAGTAGCATATCAATACATGTTTGCTAAGAGTCAGTACTAAACAACTCTATTTTGATTGTATGAACTTATATGCTATAAAATATCTGCTATAATTAAGCTAATAGTTTAGATTTCATGAATTTTTTGTGATCAAAGAGTTTGAAGTCTTGGATGATGATGATGATAAAAAAATTCAGTACATGTGTTTAGATTTCATAAAAAATGCAACTTTTTTATTTGTCACATCACGCGTGGAAACAAATATCATTAATAATGTTGAGTTGAACTACCAACAGTATTTTTTGTTCAGCAAATACCAGACATGTTCACTTGACGTGGAAGAGCATTATCAAAAGGAAAAAAATAAACGACAAATCTTTGTCATATGGCCTAAAAATAATCCCTATTTTACCTTTTAACATGGCCATTTCTGTTTGTTTTCTTGTCCTAATTGTAATCCTGTTAACTCCTAATTATCATCTTACTTAAAAAAAATTGGCTGAGAATTGTAACTGTAAGTGCTTTTATTTGATCTGATACTATTTTAAGCTTTTTTTAGGCTTAATTAGTATTTTGATCCCTTAGAGAACTTTTTGGTTTCACATTGGTCCCTTAATGAATAAACGTTCCATTTTGGTGCCTTAAGATAATCTCTGTTTTCCACATTAGTCCCTTCTGTTAGTTTTTATATAAAGAATCATTTATCATGAATGATAAGGAATGCATCTGGACTGTTGCTTAAAAGGAGTTTATGAGGCTATCATCCCAACTAATAACACAATACATTGCAGCTGGTCATGCTACAGAATCCTTTACTGACTTAATTGTGGGACATGGGGAGTTGTGGTCTGCACAGATATTGTCTTATGTTGTTAAGAAGGTCTGTTGTTTTAAAAAGAAAATATGTGATTTTTTTTTAATATTTATTTTAGTTGTTTGTTCTGATTGAATCATGCATGCTTCCTTTTTTACTTTGCAGAAGGGGACTCCATGCAACTGGATGGACACAAGGGAAGTCCTCGTCGTGAATCCTACTCGTGCTGATCAAGTTGATCCTGATTACTTGGAGACTGAACAAAGACTTAATGAATGGTATTCTCTTAATCCATCTAAGGTTATCATTGCTACTGGATTTATAGCAAGCACACCTCAAAATATTCCTACTACTCTCAAGAGAGATGGAAGTGACTTCTCTGCAGCAATTATGGGTGCTCTATTCAAGGCTCGTCAAGTTACCATTTGGACAGATGTTGATGGTGTGTATAGTGCAGATCCTAGAAAAGGTTTGTTCTGCTCCGTATTTCATATGCTAGTTTAACCATCGGTGGATTATATGATGGTCGTCGAATTTTAATTCTAATAATACTTATCGACACATACCATGGCCTTCATTCTTCATTTACTTCAGTCTTGACATGTCGATGATGCTTGTGTTTTGCTTTATGTGCTGATTCTGCATAAATGATATCTTCTCCAGTTAGTGATGCTGTGATTTTGAAGACACTGTCGTATCAAGAGGCATGGGAGATGGTAAGTTGCACACTGGAAAGTGGAAAGCGTCAAAACTTCTTGTGTCCTTAAAATTCAGGAGATTAACTTTCAAACTGCATCTTTTGCAGTCGTATTTTGGTGCAAATGTCTTACATCCACGCACAATTAGTCCAGTTATTCGATATGGAATACCAATTATAATCAGGAACATTTTCAACACCTCTGTTTCTGGAACAAAGATCTGCCATCCTTCTATTATTGAAAATGAAGATAGGAAGATATTAAGAAATTATGTCAAAGGCTTTACAACAATAGACAATTTGGCGCTTGTAAATGTGGAAGGGTGAGACACGCAGATATTTTATATGATCAATTATTTTGTGGACTATAATGTTTCCTCATTGTTTTGTTTTGTAGAACTGGAATGGCCGGTGTTCCAGGTACTGCCAGTACTATTTTTAGCGCAGTAAAAGAGGTTGGAGCAAATGTTATAATGATATCTCAGGTACACTCACCCGCTTTTGACGCTTCCCTCCATTGCTATTCCACAGTTACATTTATGAAACTGACATGTTTAACTGTGTCTGTGTAGGCTAGTAGTGAGCATTCTGTATGTTTTGCTGTGCCTGAGAAGGAAGTAAAAGCTGTATCTAAGGCGTTGCAATCTATATTTCACAGTGCTTTGTATGCTGGGCGTCTTTCTCAGGTACCAACTCCAATTGGGCTATAACAACATGCTTATTTCAATTTTATTGCAACCAAATTCCTCTTCTATTTTTGAATTGATATCAAAGGTATAAAGCTGATGGTAAATTACTTGCTCATTCCAAATAGCCTTTAAGGGTATAACTAACTGACTAGTACTGATATAATTTTTCGTTCTTTTGCAAGTGTTTATTTTATTACATTACGCCTCCTTAATTAAGGGAAGACAAACATACAATAAGTGTTGTCTTCTTGTCAAAAAACAACAAACCTTTATAACAATCTAAAGCATGTAACAACTTCTCAGGTTGCAGTCATTCCAAATTGCAGTATTTTGGCAGCTGTTGGCCAGAAAATGGCAAGCACTCCAGGAGTTAGTGCCACCCTTTTCAATGCATTGGCTAAGGTATCATACTTGTATGACAGTTTTTGTTAAGGTTTATAATGCTATTTTTATAAATTTAGGACTTCTTATTTTAGTTAAGCAACACACTAAGGTGATAAATGAAGCTAAAGCAAGAAAATTTTGATGGGCTATACCAGTCCTTAGACATTAAAAAAGGGAATGAGGTATCTATAAATTTGCTACAAGTAGTGAAAGAAAAACAAGACTAAAATAGGTGAAATACATTAAGGAAAAAGAGGGGAAATTATTGATTGTTTTATCTTTTTATTTATTTTTTTATTCATTCATTTGTTTAACTTGTTTATGGTCAAACTTGTAAATGAAACAGGCCAACATAAATATCCTTGCTATAGCACAAGGTTGTTCTGAGTACAATGTTACTGTTGTTCTTAAGCGAGAGGATTCTATAAAGGCTCTGAGGGCTGTCCATTCCAGATTTTATAACTCAGAAACCACCATAGCAATGGGCATCATTGGACCTGGATTAATTGGGAGCACATTACTTGATCAGCTAAGGGATCAGGTACAATTTCTGCATCTAAGTTTGTGTGTATGCCACGCTTCTTTCTGCGTTTATAAGTATTATAATTTTAATACTGTTTCGCTGATGTATTAGTTGCGTCCATAAGTATTATGTTTACCTAGGGATTCAACAAGCATAATATGCTTCCCGGTTGATAGATTAATTGATGTAACATTTGTTAACGCAGGCATCAACTTTGAAAGAAGAATCAAACATTGATTTGCGTGTAATGGGCATCATGGGTTCAAAGTTGATGCTCCTTGATGATTCGTAAGTTAAATTGTTTTAGGCTAATGCCCTTAAAAGCTAAGGAATTAATTAACTGGGAAAATCTCTTAATCAACAATGAAGGCTCAACTGTGAGCAACTAAGCACACTTGAGTATGATAACAAAAATATAACACATTCATGTTATCAATTCAATTTGTTCTTCTTGAGATGATTGAAATGGGTGATACCCCTTTTGCTCCAACTTTTTGGTAGGCCATAGTACCCTGATCAAGTATTAGATCTCCAGGTGGTAAACAAACACATTTTCGGAAAGTTATTGGTTTGATGACTCATCTTACTCACAATATTCCTCTGTTGATATGAAAATTTATTTGATATGCAGTGTGCATCCTGGAATTTGTTTGCTGATGCCCTTGGCTTTAACTTGGTTCTACATCAATTATGATAAGCTATAGTTTTATTTTTTATTTATTTCAGGGGCATCGACTTAGTAAAGTGGAGAGAAATTCGAGAAGAAAAAGGTGAAGTGGCTGACTTGGAAAAATTTGTTCAACATGTGCATGGAAATCATTTTATACCAAACACGGTTTTAGTGGACTGCACTGCTGATTCCGTCATAGCAAGCAATTACGATGACTGGCTGCGCAAAGGAATACATGTTATCACCCCCAATAAAAAGGCCAATTCAGGACCACTTAATGAGGTAAACAATCCACCATATTAAAATTTCTCAGCTGATATTTGAGATCCCATTTCAGTGGCAAATGTTCTCCGTTCCTTAAGTTTATTTCATTAATGAATGCATTAAACAGAACGATAATCACTTTTTTTATTGTGAAAATACTGACAATTCACCTTCATTAACACACTTTGTGTTACTATTTCATTCACAAGTTACTTCTTTTGAGTCTTTCTCATCTTTACTCTCTGATTCTAGTATTTAAGGTTAAGAGCTCTTCAGAGGCAATCATACACACATTACTTCTATGAAGCTACTGTTGGAGCTGGTCTTCCAATTATTGGCACTTTACGAGGCCTTCTTGAAACTGGTGACAAAATATTGCAAATTGAAGGCATCTTCAGGTTCACTTCAGAACTATTTTTCTCCCTCCACTTGTCTTTTATGCGGATCAGACTCACATCTCATACTTTTGAAATTTCTGATCTAGCACTCAGTCCATCTGTGTATCCAAGCTTTTCTCTCTTCGAAGGGATAAATAAATTAAAAGTATTAATTCAAGGATTATCAATATCTCTAGGTTTTGTTCATTTGTTCTTATACTTTCAACCTGATGGTATTAGCTCTGATTTTGCAGTGGGACTTTGAGTTACATCTTTAATAACTTCAAAGATGGACGGCTTTTTAGTGAGGTAGTTGCTGAAGCAAAGGAAGCAGGTTATACTGAACCAGATCCGAGGGATGATCTGTCCGGAACAGATGTTGCAAGAAAGGTGCAATGTGCAATATTTTAACCTATCTGCCACATTTTATTCTCACATTTTGAATTGAACCAAGTTAAAATGTCTAGATTTTGTTTTTGATTCGCGAAACATTGAACCTCAAATTTTTGTACAAGCTTGATTTCAATTTTGGTTTTCATGTATAAATATGTATTTGATTTCAAGATTAAAACTGAATGGTTAAAATGTTGAGATACTAAAACCATTGAAAGATTTTGAATAGACAAGTTGATTCAAACTAATATTATTTCAAACTATTTCAAATGTCATGCTGCTAATTAACATTAAAATATGCACATTGCATGATATCATGTGAACTAGCGGGAACATGTACCATAATGACAATTTAACCCTCTTCTGGTTGAGATCATTTGACTCTATAATTCCCGTGGTTCTATAGGTGATAATTCTTGCAAGGGAATCTGGCTTAAAGCTAGAGCTTTCTGATATTCCCGTTGAAAATCTTGTGCCGGAACAATTAAGAGTAAGAACCAATTTCTTTAGTTATGCAGTTAGATTAACAGTATGTACTCTTGTACTTAACACGCATACCTTAATGATTTTATGCAGGTTAGTGCATCAGCTCAAGAGTTTATGCAGAAATTACCAAAATTTGACCAGGAGTTTATGCAGAAACAAGAAGATGCTGACAATGCAGGGGAAGTAAGTAATAACTAGACAATATTCTGGAACCTACATTAAACTATTAGGACAAACATAAAGACTCATTTACTATAGGAAGTTTATCTGTATTGCATTTATAATTATATCCAAGTTTTTAGTGTTTAAGAGCATATATAATGTTAATTTGAAGGTCTTGAGATACGTGGGAGTGGTAGACGTGATTAATCAAAAGGGATCGGTAGAGCTTCGACGATACAAAAAGGATCATCCATTTGCACAATTATCCGGCTCGGATAACATTATTGCATTCACAACAAGAAGGTATAGATATCAGCCTCTTATAGTTCGTGGACCAGGAGCTGGTGCACAAGTCACAGCTGGTGGAATATTCAGTGACATTTTACGACTTGCATCATATCTTGGTGCTCCATCTTAGATGTCATTTTGCTAGGCATGAATTATGTAGCATTTCATCCCTTCTTGCTGTAACATTATTAGTTTGGTTGTATGAATGTAATAATAAATTAGGATTTCATTATAAGCATTATTGCCCATTTTTTTGGAGTATTTTGGGGAGCATCATTTTGCTGTAACTCTTTTTAAAAAAAAAAAACTCGGACCAGTCCCACCGTCCACTTGCGTAACATGCATTGATAATTTTATTTTTCTTGTTAATTGTGTTTTTAAATGTATGAATATTTATTATTTTTTAGATCTTTTATTAAATTTTATAATTATGAAATGTAAGTCATGAATTTTTTAAAGTTTATTTATATGGACCGGATTAACAATTATGCAGTCCGAACAATTACCCACTGGCCCGACCCGTGATCATCTTTTTATCCTAAATTTTTTTATAAAAAAATAATAATTAAAGTTACAACTATTTTTTAACTTCTCCATTAATAGTTATAATTCAATTTATTTCTCGCCCTAAATTTTGGTTCCAGCTTTGCCACTCATAGCTTTCCAATATTTCAAATCTAGTGTTGTGTTTTAAGCTTCTAATGAAACAAGTGAAGTAACCATATCTAATCTTTATCTTCATACAAGTGATAGCTAGTTAGTCAAGCTTTGTTCTAGTTCTCATTCTCCTCACAATTGTTCAAATAACTCTAAAGAGTGAAGTTGCAATATAAGATTTGGTTTATTAAATTGTGATGAAGAAGGGATTCAAGAACCTAATCAGTTTTAAGCTAATTGGAAATCACCAACTTTTACTTTTATTGATTGGAAAAAAACAAACTTATGCAAATAAAATCCGCCTTGTTTTTACCTATTAAACTCAATATAATTATTGTGTCGAAATTAAGCATCCACATCGATACTAATCTTATAAATTTTATTACTTAACGATAAATTTAGTTTGCTTGCTAAAATTGTCATCATAAGCCAATCAGCCGAACCAAACCAAACTATCCGAATCGAACTGATTACACCCCCACCCCCACCAATTATAAGAATGAAATCTTAGTTCAACTGACAAATGTCAAAATTGTTATAAGTTGAATATTTGTGTTGTCTCATTGGTTCGAACTCGAAATATCTCATTTGTATATGTATGTTTTAAAAGCTTTTTATCTCTTCCTCTATAAGCATATTAAATTAACAAAAAATAAACTTTTTTTTTGTTTTTGTTTTTTTGTATATTAATCCTTTGTTTCCTAGGGAAAGGTGACCCTGATAATCCAAAGTTCAACCGTAAATTAGTAAAGTCCGATCACGAATTCTTTCCATCAAAAATCAAACTTAAATTTTTTCAAATAATTCGTCCAAAAAAAACTCATTAATCACTTAAGCAACCTATATTAAAAAAAATGGCTTCACAAACATTCAAACATTCGTGAGCATTAAAGATTCAATCTTTCATTATTTTGGTTAGACATATTATTCTTATCTCATACATACAGGACTGTTGCATTACAGTACAATATTACTCCAAAACTCTCAATTTTCAATTGTAGGTAATGGCACACTACACTAGGATATTAATTTTCTGCAACAGGGTAGAAGTATTAAACATGAGCAAGTTTTGCGCTGACAAACAGGACCAACAATATCCTTACCTATATTACAATTACAATTTTCACATTCTTGATTATTGTTGCAATTTAATGGACAAAATCCATCAATATTTGTAACCATCTTTGAGGTTACAGTCTCAGAATTGATAACTCCTTCTACAGATTTCATGCACATATCTGCACACAAAAGATACATGAAATTAAGAATAATGTTTTATATATGCTTATTAAAAAAAAAAGACAATGTTTTATTTTATAATGAAACATGTAAAATTTATATTTGATGGATGATGTAATTAAATTAAAATTAAAATCAAGATATATGATGAATAAAACAACCAACAATGTAAATTTGAGAGTGGAATGTGTTGCTGTTTCCATCTTAATATCAGTTATAATACATATGTGTTCTTTCTCCTGGAAAATATTTATATAGGCAAATTGTTGTAACACATGCCTAGTTTTTATTGTTTTTTAAGTCAACCATTTTTTTTTAGTACTAACATTGAAGAAAGTCAACCATTTTTTTTTATCGATACATGTAATATAAATTGATATTGTATTAATTAATACTTGAATAAGTAAAAGATTAAATTTTAGTCAAAAAACAAGAAAAAAAAAGTAAAAATTTAATAATATAATTGTATAATTCTTGGATAAAACTAATTGATGATGATTTGGACGAATTTTATACTAGTAGTATTAATTAATGGCTGGTCAACTATGAGTAAGGATCCTCTCCATTTCCTATGATTTCCATTTCTTCCATTACCAAAGTTTTTAAATATTTTGGGGGTATAAAAGAGATTTTGACTCATTTAATGTCACACTTTTATATTTATATTTTCAAAACTATATATTTGAGTGAAAAAAATCAATAAAAAGATGCACATACCCAATACTTTATGTGAAATTTTTATAACCTTTTAATTCGTAATTTTCTTATTCATTATTTATTCAAGAGTTTATTTTATGTGAATATTTTTTAAGACATTTGTATATATCATTTTTATTTATTTGTCAGGTAGTTTAATGGCTAAATTTTTTACTTAAGTGGAGTGTCCAGGTTTAAACTCTTACATCTACTTATATAATGCTATTTTTTATTTTAACTAGGAATAATGCACGGGTTCGATTAAAATATTTTTTTAAATGAAAAATAACAATTGTGATAAGTATAATCAAATATAGTTAAATGATAAATACTAATTTAAAATATGATTATATTTAATATTAGTATATGTATAAAAATTAAAAAAGTTGTTTAGAAATATACATTTTTTTCATTGATTTATATTGTAGTTTTGTTTATATTTTAATATTATATATCTCCTATAATATTTTATAAATTTGTAGGGATGCACCAAATTTTATTTTAATAGTGTAATTGTATAATATCTGAGTTTTCTTTATATGAGTTGCAATTGTATAATCACATGTCACTTTTTTTAAAAAAGTCACTTTGCATTAAATTTTTGATGCATCCCTTATTTATTTTAATAAGAGTTGGAGGAATACATGCATACATATTTTACATACGCTAAATGCAGTTTTGACACCCCAAGTTTTACAATTGGGCGATTTTGGCCACCCAAGTTTCAATTGTGCGATTTTAACCCCCTATGTTTCATAACTGTGCGATTTTGGTCCCCTATGTTTTAATTGTGCGATTTTGGCCCCCAAGTTTACCCTCTTTTGCATTTGCTAGCCCCCGTTGACTTTTTTGACTAAAAAATTTCTTACGTGGCATTTTAAAATAAAATAAAATAAAAAAGTTTTAAAAATAAATAAATGTATTAATTTTTTTATAAACGGTTGAATCATTATTGTTTTTAAAAAATAGTTTATATTTTAAAAAAAAATAAATTAAAACAAATTAAAAAATATGTTTTAAAATTAAAAAAATGTATTATTTTTTAATAAAAGGTTGAATAATTAATTTTTTAAAAATCAGTTTATAAAGTTTTAAAATAATTTAAAAAATTAGTTCATTAAAAAATTTGGAAACTATTTTTTATAGCAAATTTTTTTATAAATTACATATAAGAAACAAAAACTTATTTTACAAGTTAGTTTTTTAAATAAAAAAACAATGTGTCATTTATTTTTAAAATATTTTTTTAATTTTGAAATGCCACCACTACAACATTTTCATTCTATGAGAACGCCAAAAAACTGTTCTGTAAGGCAATAAAACCGTTGCCATAGGTTACGAGAACGGTTTTCAGAGTGTTTTATACCGAGGGGTTCTCTTAGCCTTTCGCAACAGTTATTTTTCCAACAGCAACCCCCTTAAAACAACCGTTTTCTTAGGGTACCTAACAGAACGGTTCTTAAAGTTCCCAACCACAACGGTTTCTCTTTGTTCTCATTTAAAACCGTTGCCATTGGTCTAATATGGAGGACGGTTTGTTTTACTCTACCACAACGGTTTTCAACCGTTGCTCAAAAGAAAACCGTTCTGTTAGACCCTTAACTTTATTAGTTATGTAATAGATACGACAACAGTTTCGGATACAGCAACACTTTCTCACTTAATCCACACTTCAATAACCGTGGCCAATGCCATACACATTTAAGTGCAAAAAATGGTTGCCTAGTCTTTTAATTCCCTGTCATCTGTGTAAAACCAATATAATGCATTTCTTATACACATTTCACTCATGTCTCAAAACACTATTTTACTAAATATTGACAATTACCAAATTTATTCAGAACAAATACACTTTAAGTAAATACAATATTCCTAACTTGAATATCTCAATCCTAGAGTTGAAAGTGCGTGTGAATGTAGAAAGTCTACTACCCCGGATAATGAAGCTCTTATATGTTGGATCCTTGTGCATCCTTTTTGAAGTTTAGTCCAACTCTCACTAGATTCAGTGATGATGAACCTTTGCACCTTGCACACTACTTTGTTGCTGGACACAAGGAAGAGGCTGAGACACAAAGAGAAGTATGTGAGCATATAGAAGAATACGAGGAGAGATAGGAATTTTACATCTGCACTTGTTAAGATTGAACTGAAACATGTCTATCTCATAGTTTTCACACATGTTAAGATTGTAAATTAGTAGTCACCAACACTTGTTATTCTAGGAATTTGACTCAAGCATTGGACATGGATTCTACTTAACAGAACATAAATTTACATTGTATAAAACTTTCTCCATATGTGAGCCAAATCATATACACTTTGGTTCCCACAACATCTAGAGTCAAATTAAATCAATTTTTTGCATGTCGAATAAACAATATTGAACAAAAAACTTTAAGCTTAAATTTTGATTTGTATAAAGAATGCAAAACCTGTCATTTATGTACACATATTAATTTTAGTATTGCTACAAGCTCAACTTTACCAATACTCATGACATGTTTTCTCTAAAAAGTTGAATTCTAGTGTCACAAGAGTAAGTAGCTTTTTTGCAATCGGCCCAAGTAAATGTTCTGTGTGAATATATGTCTTGTCAGGAATATTTTGTTTTGATGATTGACAAAAGAAGTCAAGAATGACAATAATGCAAAAAGCGGAAAAGTGGATCATACTTTCAAGACTTGGGTCATAGACTTATTAAGTTGTAATTCATTTATTTTTAGGCCCCTTATGTGAGTAGTAGAAAAAGCTCTCTTGAAAATATATCACACACTCACAATAACTTTTATTAAAATATTTTTGCATAACTCATTATTGAATATTGCACATGATTTATCATCTTTGAAATATGTTTTTGCATGCAAAACAACTTTGAAATATAGTATGTTTTTCCAAATAATATGTTATGCAAATGTATAATTAATTATGGGTTGACATTTTTATGCGTGTATTTTCAAAATGCTTTTCAATTAAGCACATGAAGATTGCATTCCATATTTACTTCTTAAAGGCTTTAATTTTTTATTGTTATATATGGAAATGTATAAACGGCTAGTCTATGCCTTGAAGTGTCAACGGCTATTTTATTAATACACCATACTTTCATTTTTCCTATAAATATGTGTGTATTACGGTAGCTAATTGAACAACTGATTTTTGCATCAAAATACTATTAAAAATAATACTCATCTTTCTCATTATTTTCACACTTGCTAATATATTCTCTTGAGAGCTTTTTTTTTATACTACATAGTTTACTTTGTAGTACTTGTGCTTCAATTTGTTATATCTACACATTTGGTGTAATCTTTCAATCATTGTAATCGTTATTGTATTGGGTGTGATCCCAAGGTTTACAAGAGAGGTGATATATCTTGGTTTAGGTTTTCAAGAGAGGTGATATCTCTTGGTTTAGAGACTCTTGCACAAGGGAGGTGATATCCCATTGTTTGTGTTGAGAGTTCTCAGTTGTAAAGGTTCTTAGCTTATCCTGTTATAAAAGCTTGGTTTAGTGAAATCTCAAGGTGTTTTCCTTGAGGACTGGAGTAGGCCCTTTGCTTTTGCCGAACCAGTATAATTTCTTTGTGTTCTTTCTCCTTTCCCTTTCATCTCTTTTATTTTCCTTGCAAGTTATTTTTATTTTATTTATTTGTTTTCGACAACTTTATTTGTACTCTCTAATTTTATTTAAACTTATTTACAAGCGCTTTATTTTATTTGATTAAATTTTTTAAGTGCTTATTTTTAATCAATTTTTTGAGTACACAATTCACCCCCCCTCTTGTGTTGTTTGGAGTCACTTGAGTAACATTCTGAAGACATAGTGCCTGTGAGATGTAACCAAAACTAATAGAAGCATTTTACATATGTATCACCAAAGTTTAGTTGGGCCGATTCTAAATACACACCCACATAAAATCAAACACTTTTTTTGTTTACATATTTATCACCAAGGTTTGAATTATTACATGTCATGAAGACATTATTTGTTACCATCCATGAACTATATGTAAAGTGTTAATAAAATTGACTCTAGAGGTGTAAATAAAACTGATTTTGTCTCTACAATTTATTCTAACTTTTTTTCTTTTTAACAAAACAGTTTGTTCTAACTTGAAGTTGTAATTTTGAATTTTTATCTCTACAAATCATTTTTAGCCTTGAATTTATCTAAATATATTCTAAGTTAACATATAATATAGCATCCCTTGGGCATTTAAAAGTTAAAAACCAAACCTGCTTAGGGACATGATTAAAGAATGCAGCAAAGTAAATAAAGTAACATACACAACAGATCAAAGTTGCACAAAACCATACCTGTTGCATGAGCCATTGTAAGAAACTGATTAAACAATGCATCCTTATGATGTAACTTAGTTGAACATACTTTTCATCTCCAATGTCTCCTTAAGAGGCAATGCAGCAACTTGATTAAAGAATGCATCCTGAATGCAATGCATTTTCAACATAGTTAATGGCAGGGTGAGTCAGGGGCTAAAGACAAGCTTTCTGCAATTAGCTTACCAATGAGTGGAATCTAGTAGTAATTAAACTTACTCATATTGATTACATGCACATATGGAATGAGTCACAGAGGGCACACATATTAAAAAATATTTACCTCAAGCACAACATCAGGGTTTATATCTGAAAGTGTTTGTACGGCGGCAACTGTCTTTGTCATACCAACCTGAAAATCCAGAAAAACACTTCACTTCTCAGAGTTTTTACATGAAGAATATATAATATAATAATGTGGGCAACACACAAGTCTAGATCAAAATTTAAAATTGTAATTCTGTGTACAAACAATGAGTAGAAAAACTGTGTGAATAATTACTTACAGGACTTCTCCTTGAATGAATTCAAAAGACAAAATCATCAATCATAAAATAGCAATAAGTAGAAAAATTATGTGTGCAAACAATGTGTAGAACAATTGTGTGAAAAATTGATCATTTTAATCTCCATTCTAACCATAGAATAGCAATAATTTCACATCACAATCATCAAACGGACAAAATCAAAATTTATTTGGAAAGAAAAAGAAGATTAAAGGTAACTAACCAGCATGTGAGACAAACGTTTGCTTGAAGATGAGAAGCTAGGGCACAATCTTTTATTCGCTTGAAGATTCGAGAGAAACGTTTAGAGATCGTCAATTAATCCCAAGATTTGATTCACCAAATCTCTCTCGTTGAAAATAAAGAGAACGATTAGGGAATTTGATTCCAACTCACAAGGTTTTTGTACAAATCGATTTTTAGTCGTGGGTTTGAGTTTCCGTTGGAGAAGAGAAGCAGGGTTTTCATTATCGTTGAAGATTGAGAAGAAGCTTGAAGAAGAGTGAAGAATCGGTGGATGAAAAGGGTTTCTGCTTTTTATGTTTTTGGGTTTCTGCGTTATGCGTGTGTTTGTTGTGTTTTAGAAGAAGAGTTTTTTTTTTTTTTTTGACAGAAGAAGAGTTTTTTTTTCGGTTACTGCTGTTATTTTATTTGTTTTAAAGACAAATTAAAAAAATCTTTTTAAAATTTGACAAAAAAATTATAAAAAAAATCATAAAAAAAATCTTTTTAAAATTTCACCAAATAAAAAAACGGTTTTCTACAAATAATTCTAAATATATTTTATTAAAATAATTTTAAATTATATGACTATGATTTTTTAACGGTTGTTATAAATTATAGATAGAAAACCGTTCTTGTTGGAATAGACTATAAAAACGGTTTTTTGCAAAATTTCACAAAAAAGAGATACATAGAAAAATATATTTTATTTAAATAATTTAAAATTATATGAGTACAGTTCTTAACCGTTGTTGTAGATTACTGTTAGAAAACCGTTCTTAATGGCATCTATGAGAACGGATTTCTACTGTTGCATACAATTGACAAAAATATATACACTATCACAACGGTTTACAAAAAGCGTTGTCTTTGATACTCTACAAGAACCCTTTTTTTTACCTCCCAAAATTTAGGCGTTGCGGTAGGCCTAAAATGTTGTAGTGCACATAAGCAACGGGGGCTATGTTATGCAAAATGGGGTAAAATTGGGGGTCAAAATTGCACAATTGAAACATGGGGGATCAAAATCGCACAATTGTGAAACGTAGAGGGTTAAAATCACACAAATGAAACTTGGGGGCCAAAATCACACAATTGTGAAACTTTGGGGGCGAAAACTGCATTTTAGCCTTTTTTTATCATGTGATATTGTGATCTCCTTTTTTGAAAATTACGTATCAAATTGTGTAAATGCTTACTCTGTTCTACACAATTTAAGGTACTAAATAGGTTTTTTACTTACTTCCCTCTCGTTCTTATTTTTTTTAAAATGAAAAATAATAATTGTGATACGTATAATCAGATATAGTCAAAAGATAGATACTAATTTAAAATATTATTATATTTAATATTAGTATATCTATAAAATAAAAAGTTGTTTAGAAATATGAGATTTTTCATTGAGTTATGCGTTCGTGTTTAATGAGTTTGCACTATATAGCAACTCTCTTTATTTTAATAGTGTAATCGTATAAGATTTTAGTTTTTTTTTAAGGACAAAACTTACATGCATTTCTTACTTTTCCTCTCACAAAGAGGTAGTTTTTTTTATTAAAAAGTAATTTTCTTTTATTTTTTCAAAATGAAAAAACATAAATAACCACCTCTTTATGAGTGGAAAAGTAAGAAATGCATGTAAGTTTTGTCCTTTTTTTAATATGAATTGTTGTATAGTTATGTCACTTTGCTTTTTATTTTTGAGGTATATCCCTTATTTTATTTTTTCACAGAGTTGGAGACATGCATACTTACATACTTTTTTATCACGTGACTTTGTTTTTTGAAAATTACATATCAAGTGGCGTAACTGTTTATTCCCTTTGATGGAATTTATGGTACCAAATAGTTTTGCTACTTACTTATCTTTCGTTCTTTTGAAGTTTTTTCTCACATATTCACTTGATGGAATTTTATCCCGAATTTATTTGTCCTGATTTGTTTAGTCTATTGTTTGATTTACTTTTTTTTTTCTCTTGGTCCTTTGTTTTCCCTTCAAATTTATTGTTAGTTTTTGTATCTCTTATTTAATAATATTTGTTTGAATATTTAGTTTATTTTTGTTATAATATAAACTTAAATATTTTTTGTTACCAATATATAAGTTTGGACGATGATTTCATATATTTGAATTTATTTTTAGTTATTTGGCTCAAGTAAAAAATTTATTATTTTAGAAGAATTTAGCATGTCATCTTATTATTTGTCTAAAAAAAATGTTATATTTCTTATAAATATATTTTGAGCCGTAACGTTAACATTTTTTAACACCGTAGAATATGTACTTATTTTATTTAAATATTTGCAATATTATTTAAATCAAAGTAATAATTTTAGAATTTTTAGTGAATTTCAGAACACATATATACACTATCTTTATGATATAAGATTATTTAAATCTTATTATGTTGCATGTAAATATGTGAGATTATATTTTATAAATATATGTAAATATGTTTTAATATATTTAGTTTCAACAATTTCTAAAATTTATTTTGACGTATGAGCATCAACAATTTTTCCAATTGATGGTTTTTCATCTTATTCTTGAAAAATTATAACTATTTACTCTACTCCTTCATATAATTTAAGGTCTCTCATATTTATAAAAAGACAATTAATGTTCTAATAATAAATTTATTTATATTGAAGTTTCTTCTCAAACATTCATTTGGTAAAATTATATTTCATATTTTATTGGTAAAAAATGCAGAATATTTTTAGCGAGGGACTTTATTTATCTTCTTTTTACTATGCTCTATTCAATATTTTTTATCTTTTTCTTTTTTTATGAGTAGAAAATTGATCTTGCCTCTCTTAGAATTTTTTTTCCCCACTCCAACACAATATGTGCTCCATATTTGATCTACCATTCCATTTGCACTCCTTTGAAAAATGCATGGTCTATATATAAAAGACTAATTACACCTACATAAAAGAAGGCAAACGTTGTGTATCAAACATGAAGTGATATAATTTATAGTATAAGTTTTGCATGTAATAATTAATCTCATTCTTTGAATTTTGAGAGAAAAAATAGACACACAAGATCTCAAAAAGTTTGAGAAACTAATTATTCTGTAAAATGTTCGACCTCTTAAATAATCTCTCACACAGCCATTTGTTAAGAGGGGTTGAGCATAACGTTTTTAATTATCATTGAATTGAAAGAGCAAGAAGAATTCTAAAAGGTTGTAAATAAGTAGACAATAAAACATTAACATGGATGCATTATTTCACCTTTCACTACAATTTATTATGCTTTACACAATATAAGAGTTAGAGAATTGTAAAAATTATATCCATAAATTTGTACACGATTTTTGTTTGTAAGAATTTATATAACTTTATTTTTTTACTAAATAATTTATATAACTTTGTTATTATATATTATCATATCATTATCATCATTATTATTTATTTAAAATGGTTTAATTAAAAGAGATGATGATAAAAGATAGATATTGAAAACTTAGATAACTTTGTTATTTATTTATATTTATTTATTTAGTTGCAAGAAATATTTTTAGAGGTGCCACATAATTAATTTTATCTCTAATGTATTTGATTTTTATACGACTATAATATGTTCCATCCACATTTTTCCAAATTTATCCTATGATATATTGGTATTTCTATAGAATAAAAATTGAATAATTTTAATTTTCTATAATGTTTTTGCTATAACTTTTCCTATAATTTTTACTCAATTTAAGTTATTTTAAGTAATTAATTTTTCTTATAATGTTTGTGCTAAATCTTCACTCAGATTTTTCAAAAATTAATTAACTAATAATTACCAATTTTTATTCTAATGTTGAAAACAATGTAAGAAATAACAAAATTATTAAGCATGTTGTCTATACAAAATTACATCTTAAACATTCATAAGGTACAATGTAGTGTGACTCACATAAAAATAAATTACACCATAAGTACTCAATAAGGAAAAAGTATTAAAAATAAAGAACCAAGAAGCTATGGAATTGAGATTAGTTGACGGCATAGAAAAATACTCATCACATTAAAATTAAATTAAATCTCGCGACAACATAAAAAAATAAAATCCAAAACCAATATATATATATATATATATATAGTCATCAACATATCCATATAAAAATTGCATATATATACTTAAATAACAAAGGAGGAAGTCATTGTTTTTTCAATTACCTCTCCATTATCTTTTTATGCTAACTCTGAGATACACAGGATGAATTTGTGATATGCAAATACACTAAAATTTGATCAAGTTCTTTATAATTATTTCTTATGCAGAAACTTGAAAGCATATATAATTGCAAAATATAAAGTATCAATCTAAGAAACTATGAGATCTTTCGACATACATGAACCATACATTATAGAATAAACTTTGCATTGTAATAATTTCATTCTTTGAATTTGGAGAAAAAAAAATAGACACACAGTGAGATCTCAAAAAGTTGAGAAACTGATTATTCTTCTTCTACAAAATGTTCAACGCCTTTAAATAAAATGTCACACATCCATTTGTTAAGAGGGGTTGTGCATAAGACAATATATATATATATATATATATATATAATAGCTTAAACCAACCGTTTTTAATTATTATTGAATTGAAAGAGCAAGAAGAACTCTAAAAGGTTGTAAATAAGTATATATACACAATAAAACATTAACATATCGATGCATTATTTCACCTTTCACTACAATTTATTATGCTTTACACAATATAAGAGTTAGAGAGTTATATAAGTTATAAGCAATTTATAAGAATTTGGAAACATTGTAAGTTGTAACAATTTTGGCCTTTGGAAGCTTTGCAACTTGCAAGTGCATATTTATGCTCAATTTTAGTGGATAATTAAGTTTAAAAAAAAGTAGAAAGTTACAGTTACATATTTAGAGTCTTGAATGCACAATTTAGTTTTGTTAACTCTTTGGTTTATAACAGAAGGAAATTACATGACTAATGCAATGAGTATAAACATTGTAAGTTTTTATATTTTAAAAATGAGAATGTCACATAAGCACCAAGTGGAAGACATGAGAATCATCACATATAGACGTTTTTTTTCAAAAAAAAAATTTCAAAATTTGTTTTCGCTTTTTATGATCTTACTCGGTAATAGATAAAGAAAATTTGTTTTAAATAATATTTAAATTAAATGTAACCAACATAGTGTGACACAAGTGGTAGATACTTGACCCGCTTAAGTCTTAACCATTTGGTCCTGGGTTCGATCCCTGGCCGGTGCGTATGGAGAAGCATTTGTTGGGAGAGGTCAACCCCTTAAATGGATCTCAGTTACCTTGAGGGGATTAGTCTCTGCAGTTGCGCGCGGAGCGCGCGGAGGATACCTTTGGTTTACCAAAAAAAAATAAAAAAATAAATGTAATTATAACTTGAAAAGACACAAAAAAATCATGAGAGAAATGAATAAATAGATAGGTGAACATAAATTCATAAAATATTATAATTTCAAACAATAATTAGTATACAATAATTGAACAAATAAAAAATTTACTTTTATTTATCTCTAATTTTAACTACTATGGAAAACAATCACTAAAATTATTTTAAAAATGAATAGGACAATGAGAAATTAAAAAATTTACTTTTATTTATCTCTAATTTTAACGGTGGCTTCTAAGGTGAGGGCTCTAACAAGTCCCTCACCGGTGGACCACATATATAACAAATAAGATTCGTTAGATTAATAGATCATATCGTACACCATACACACTGTATCATAACTCTTTCTTTTTCTATTTACTAATAAAAAAAACCTTGCTTTTTTTTTCTTCCTCTTCCTCGTCTTTTTTCCAATAAAACCTCTCAAACTCATTTTTTTTGTTTTACCAAAAACGTCCACAAAATCCTTATTATTGTATGTGAAAGGTCTCTTCCGTTGATTTCATGTTGTTGGTCCTTAGGTATTACGATAATTGCCAATGGAGGAACTTCTTAATGGTGTCAGCAAGTTTGAAGACACTTAGAATGAAAAAAAATGAGGTAGTTATGTTTTATAATAATTACTTTTAAGTGGGATATGATGTAAATTTAGAGCATACAATAATAATTAATAATTTTAAAATGGGCTGTAAACTGTGTTCATTCTCTGTTTCCAATTAATTGGAATTCGCAGGCATTGGAATGGTGGTGCGACAGACAAAGAATGGAGAAGTAAGAAGGAGGAGAAATGTAAGACGGGGAAAAGGAGATTAATTGATGTGCAGTGTAGGAAGAGAGGAAATGTGTTATATATTATAGTTAATTTGGTGTACTGTAAGATCATTGGGTTTGATCAATCTAATGGGTCTTTATTGTGGTTCACCGGTGAGAGACTTGTTAGAGCCCTCACCTTATTTTAAAAATTAATAGGATAATGAAGAATTAATAAAAATTGTTACACACGCCAAATTATTAATTTAGATTTTGCATTAGTACAATATTAAAGTGTGAGAGTGGTAAATAGTTATGCAAGAGTAAAAAAAAGTAGTATAAATTTTTTATTAGTGAAAGAAACAAATTATTTATTTTAGATTTTACATTAGAACAATATTGAGTATGTAAATTAAATAGTTTTGCAATACAACATGAAGAATAAAAAAAAAATAGTACTCCGTATAATTTTTTTATTAGTGTAGCAAATAAATTATTAATGGATTTGGTGGCCATAATTTGTAAGAAGTTATATATAGTGATAATTTGATATATTGATATTTAAAATGATTTAATTAAAAGAGATGGTGAAAAGGTTTTAATAGAAATTGTAAACTTTTTTATAGAGTGACACATCATCACAAAGCTTGGTTATGAGCAACTCAACCTTCCCTTTATATGTAAAAGATAAGGTGACATAAAAATTCTAATAATTGAAACTTTTCTTTTTTGATATAATAATCATAACTCAATCATCAATTTTCAACAACTTGATTTGTCTTCCGTCAAAAATAAAAAACAACTTGATTTGTCCTGTCTTTCACGACAGCTCAAAATTACATTTCTTCTTATTAGAGGCGTGTTGTGTGATTATTACTTCATTAGTGGTTAGTTTTTGTATCTATTCATTTGAAATATTCCTTCCACGTAAGAGTTTGTTTTTCAAATTCATAGATTTGATATATCTAGTTCATAATATGATTTAGATATATCAAATATCCTATGAATCCAAAAGGCAAATTTTTCCTTATAATAAGAACTAGAGTAATAGATGTACTATTAGTCATGCTCGAGCACAAGCATGATGACTTGAAGTCTTGTCGCAGCCAGAGGTGTTGAGCAAATGAATGCCTTCGAGGAATCACCGAAGGTTCTTTATGTCGAGGAGGGATGCATGGAGGGTTTGCCGACGAAGATTGTTGCCTATGTTCGCAGTCTTTAGTGTCGATGATGACCCATAGCCTTCTCTATGAGCTTGGGAGCTTGTAATGCGGTTACTTGGATTAGTTCAAGTGTCTAGCACTAGCTTCGTGCTCGAGAGATCTAAACATAATTGCTTAGCGATTTTTACGGGGAACAATTTTGGAATTGAACCAGTCATCGACATTGGGAAATCAATTTGCGAGATTATCGTCGATGCATCTTTCGTGCATTTATTGTGGGTCCGCATATTCCTAATCATATTTATAATTTTTTATTAAAAAATATACACGAGACTATTATTTGTGATGAATATATAAAAAAATGGATATATTTTTTTGATAAAAAAAATGGATAATTTGTCTTTGATAATTATAATCAAATTTTTACATTTAATAAGTTTTACAAAAAATAGCACAATAGTTTTACTTATATTTTAACAATATTATATAACAAATTTTTAAATATTTTATTCTAAATAAATTTTCTACCATAATATAATAACAAACTTAAATATCGAATAAAAATCAATAATTTGTACATTAAACTAGTTAATATTATTATATTAGAGGTAGACTTCTGAACATAAAAACTTTCAAAAACCTTATTATATACTCTCTCCGTCCCTTTTATTTTTGTGTTGGTAGACGAAATTGCAAAGTCATTGTCTCTCCATCCATTTTATAAGAGCTCATTTGACTGAAAGACACTATTCATTTATTTTATTTTGATCATATTTTTTTAATAATATATACTCTCTCTAGTTTATACAGTATATAAGAAAAAATTGACTTTCTAGATCAATTCTACGATGAATCTAAGTGAAATGTGTCTTGTATTATATATAGAACGGGAGGAAGTAATATACATATGACTTCAGTTCATGGTTCCCTAACCGGAGGGAATCAAGATCCGTTAGCAAAACTCCTTATTCATGTGCAACTGCAAACTAGTCCCGGCGGGTTGTATAGTAACTACGCCGTGGTTCCAGATTTGAAGGCATCAGGAAGCTAGAAAGTCAAATAATTGCATGTGTTGTTTTGTTTCCAAATGGAGCCCGCAGCATGTGATTTGTTTCAAAAGTCACCTATCAGCGACCATATTTTAGTGTAGTTTTTGTTGTCCAGCTCTAACACAACGTGACATGCGCAAACGTGTTGAGTTGTATTGTAGTCTCTCATCATCAACTCAGATTTTGAGGTAAGAAAACAAAAATCGCCGCACAAATGTTCTATTATGGCGTAATATACGGACCCACGAGAAAGAAGAAAAAGAATGAAAATAAAACAAAAGATCACAACCAAAATCAAAAGAAAAAGTAGACAAAACACTAATTGTTAATTTCGATTAGAAATTCTTCATTTGCTTAATGGATGTTGATTTACGCGGTATTGGAAACATTGCAATTATATATAAATGCTTTGATTGAAATGACAAGGGACATAAACATCATTATCTGCTTATAAACAACACAACAAAATACAGCAAATATTCTTCACATAATTAAAAGATGTTAAACAGTATATCATACAATTAATATTTCTATAATATTTTCTACCTAAGAATCCCAAACACAAAATTCAATTCGCTAGCTTTAAAAAATCAATAAACAACATCAGACTTATACATCAGAAAAATTGACATTTTAAAAAATAAATAAATTAAATTTGTGATACAATTTCGCAATGCTGCTAGATCAAAACAGCTTAACCTTCTCAATCCCAATTGAGAAGCAATTAGAAGTTATCATTTTTGTTACCGGCAATCCATTGAATCAAAGGAGTCTGCAAATCCTGAAGGTTTTGATGGAATACTTGATTGAGTTTGTGAGAAAGACATGTCATTAAACATTGTGGAAGTGCCTTCATTGGCTTGCCATCTTTGCAGAGCTTGAGGAAGGCTCAAGTGAAGGTCAATACCATAACCATCTTCTTCTTCATGGTTGCTAGGCTTCCATTGCTCTACTAGAGGAACGAGGACATTCACGGCATGTCCCATATCTGGTCTCTGGTGTGGTTCGCGAGCAGTGCAATGGCCTGCAAGCTCAGCAATTTTATATATGCTCTCCATGGTTTCTTCGTCGGGGTTCAGTGTTTGATCGATTGCCTTAGGGATGTTCTCCTTGTTGACTAGTACCCTACGGAACCATGAAACCAAATGCGATCTTTCGTCAGGCATAGAATCGTCCAATGCCCTTCTACCAGTAATCAGTTCCATCAGAACTACTCCAAATGCGTAAACATCTACTTTGGTTGTCACTCTTCCAGTGGCTGCATAGGAACACGATTAGAATTAGTACCAGTCAGTGAATAGACCAGCACAAAGCAAATGCAACTATTCACTTCTAATTAAACAATAACTAGCATCAGCTAAATCTATGAAGTTCTACAAACAAATGCAACCTAAACCTATAACAAAATATAAGGTCCTAGTTCTACTATCAAGTGCAATAAATAAGGAAGCGGGTTAAGGAGCAGTCAATAAATCCTATTAAACGCTTCTAGTTGATTAAGAAAATTGGTAGCATTGATAAATTTTGGTATTTTCAATTAATAAATACTTTCCACTTTAGTTTCTTTAACCGGTGCCTTAAGGTAACAGTATTTTCCATCATATGGAGTTTCAAAATTTCAGAAAGGCTTCAATGTTGCAAGAGGAGAGATTCTCACAAAGGTTGAAAGGCATAGGAAGCATCTTACTAACAACACGCCAAACTGTCCAGCCTGTGATGAATCGGAGACTGTTATTCAAGGTTTAAGGGACTGCAACGTTGCGCATCAGATCTGGATGCACATTCTGGTTCAGCACGTAGACAGGTTTTTTACATACAATTTGATCACTTGGCTTGACACTAATTTAATAGGTAGCAGAAAGTCCCAGCAGATGGGAGTTGTAACATTTGTGGTGATTTTGGACTGCATTTAGAGAGCTAGAAATAAATATATATTTGAGAATTGTGTTGAGGGCAATCATATTCTTCGGGAGGCAAATCAGGCGGCTGACACTTTTTTTAAGGAAGGTTTAAAATTAAATCAACCGATGCAATTGCATATCTTTGTAAATGTTCCTACTTTTTTCTATTCAGCACAGCATTTGTAGCAGACAATCCGGGTTCCCTATTTGTTAAGGGTTTGGAGTTTTTCTTTTCTTTGGTTCTTGGGGGTAAGACCCCCTTTTGTTCACCTAAAAAAACTCATTAGTCTTTTGAACCGGTCCTCTATAATTACTCAATAAAAAGTATGAAATATCAGGAGGATATCGGAAAACTCAGATTAATCCAAGATTTGATATAATCAGAGTATTTACAGCATAATAAAGGTAACTGGGTGTCATCCACTTGTAACAATGTGTCTATCTTTAAATGGAAAAACATATTATGAGCCCTCTGAAACCATCCATCAAGGAGATATATATGGAAAAACAAATTTAAATGGAAAAAATCTCATGAAAGGGACAAACAAAATATGCAAATTACTAACCACAAAGAAGGAAAAAACATCACAGCTAGTAGTTCAGAAATACATATAGGAATTAAACAGAGCATGGCATTAAGTTCAGTAACAGATAGATAGTTAATAATCAAAATTGGAATAAATAAAAGCTTTGTTAAAACTTAAGACAAACTTAATTAAAGGCTTTCTATACCTGCATATTCAGGTGCCAAATATCCAAATGTTCCGGCCAACCTTGTCTCGACGGAATATTTGCCATCCGGTGCATTTTTAACCAACCCGAAATCTGCAACCTTTGCTCTCATGTCATCACCCAATAGTATGTTGGAGGGTTTTAAGTCTCTGTGAATGAAGCTTTGTTGAGCTAAGCTGTGCAAGTATTCCACTCCCCGCGCTACATCCAAAGCTATCGCTACCCTCTGTTTCCAAGTCAAAGGAGCACATCCATTTTCACCCCAATCAAACAGATGTTGTGTTAATGTTCCTTGTGGCATATACTCATACACCAAAAGCCTTTCATGCCCATTTATGCAGAATCCTAAAAGAGCAACCAAATGCCTATGCCTAACTTTAGTTAGAACTGCTATCTCTGCTTGGAACTCATTCAATCCCTTAGTTCCCACTGCAACAGATTCCATCCTCTTCACGGCAATCTTAGTTCCATCATGCAATTCCCCTTTATAAACAACTCCGAATCCTCCCCTACCCAAAATGTTATCTTCACTGAAATTACCAGTTACTTGCCTAAGAACTTGGATAGAAATAGTAACATTTCCACCCTCAAAAACCTGAATGTCACTGCGCTCACTTCCCTGACTCTGTAACTCGCTCGCAACTCCACCATATCCATTAGAATTAGAAACACTCATGACATCAATTTTAACATCGCCTTTACCATTTTCAGGATTATTAACCCTTCCGAATTTCCCATGCCTCCGGTTCTTAGTATAACACTTACAAAACACAAACAACACCACTGCAACAAAAAACACCACAATAACAGCTATACCTGCAATCCAACCAGGCGAAAGTGAAGAACCACTTGCTTTTCCCGATGGACTTCCGTTTGGTGCACCACCAGAATCCGTTGATGGAGTAGTTCCACTTCCTCCACCACCTCCCGAATGCCCAAGCAAAACATTACCAGCAGAATTGAACTTCACTTTACCCGAAAACTTAGGAATATCTCCAGATAGATTGTTGTTAGACACATCCAAAACCTCAAGTTGAGTCAAACCGGTCAAACTCCCCGGTATGGAACCAGACAAATTATTACCACCTAAATATAAATTCCTCAAATCAGTTAAATTCCCAAATGCAGGTGAAATGGTCCCATTCAAATGCTGTTTTGCTAAATTGATTGTAATAATCTTCGGTCCTGAACACACAACAAAGCTCCAATCATCACAAGGATCATTCCCTCTCCAATAACTAGCCAACTGAAGAGGATACCCAAAACCAGCAGCAATATCAAGTAAAGCTGTAACCCTAGGATCACAAGGTCCAGGAGTTTTTCCACAAAAGCTATTAATCCCATCATCAAGAGTAACCTTTACACCTTTCCCAAAAGAAGGAAAAGGACCCTGCAACTTGTTATTATCCAACGAAACATTAGTCAAGCTAGATAAACTCATCAAAGAAGACGGAACAATGCCTGTTAACTGATTATCACGAAGCTGAAGATCGAACAAATTAGTACAGTTTGATAAATCAGGAATTGGACCAGTGAACTTGTTCTTCTGAAACCAAACTTGAGTCAAATGTGACATCGAAGAAAGCAAATCAATAGAACCAGTAAACCCAAAATCATCTTGCTGATTATTAAGCCACAAATTCTGAATCCCAGATCCGGAGAATGACTTAGGTAAATCACCGGTGAGATTGTTGTAAGAAAGACGAAGATTCTGCAAACTAACCAATGGATCGAATATATCCGGCAATGAACCTATGAGATTCGTTTGACCAAGGTCAAGTTCGACGAGATTCGAAGACTGAGTCAACTCATTCGGAATCGTCCACGGTGCAAGGTTAGTGTTCTGAGTTAAGGAAAATTTCTGGAGACTGGTGAGTCCTTCAAAGCAACCTTTAGCGATTGAAGTGAAGTTGTTGTTTGCGAGAAAAACCGTTTGAAGATTTGAGAGATTAGCGAGTGAAGGTAACTCGCCAGAGAGAGAGTTGGATTGAAGAGAAAGTGTAGTGAGTTCTGACAGTGAGTTCAGATCGGAAGGTAGTGTTCCGGTGAGTGATTTTGAAGATAAGTTGATCGATGTTACGCGGTTTGAACCGTCGCATTTGACGCCGCTCCAGTTGCAGAATGTGGTTGTCGATGACCACCCTGATGGAGTTGGAGTAAGGGCTTTTGCAAGCTTGTTCATGAAAACGGCATCGTCGGCAATGGCGGTGTGGAGGAGGAGAGAGAAAGAAAGGAAGAGTTTAGAGAGAGAAATTAGGGTTTTGAGTTTTGATTTTGGAGGAGCCATTGGAAGAAGGAGAAGAGTGAGGAAGAGAAGAGTAAAATGGTGTAAGAGTTGCGTGAGAGAGTATTTAGATGAAGAAAGAAGATAAACTACGCTAACCCCATGTGGTAGTTATTGCTTTCTTCTTTCTTTATTTCTTTTTTCTGTTTTTTTAATAATCAATTAATGATAATGAGTAATGTCAGGGTTGTAGTATACTTCCTACTTCCTCCGGTCTCATATATAAGAAACAAAAAAAAAATTTACAAAGTCTTAAATATAAGAAAAAGTTACTATAATCATTACATTTATTTTGAATATTCCAATTTTACCCTTTGTTTTACTTTTCCTCATAATAAATAATAATTTAATTTAAACAAAAAGTAAGGGTAAAAGTGGAAATGACATGTTTTTCCTAATCATTTACCCCACTTTCTTAAAGGGTGTGCCTTTTTTTTTGTTTCTTATATATGAGACCGGAGGGAGTACGTTCTAAATTGATCGACACAGTTGACTGTTTCACGCATGCCGATGCATAACTTTGATGATTAATATTTTTAATTGTATTATAGTAAAAATTATAAAAAATTGATATTTTAAAAATACTCATCGAGACGAATCCAACAACATCTTATATGCTAATATTTATTTTTATTTATTAGTAGAAAAATATGGTCAAAACAATATGTGTGAATAATGCAATATAGTCAAATATGTCATTCAATTTGGGACGGAGGGAGTAATTAAAGAAATAAATTAATTAATGTATCTAGTTAGTAAATGATTTTTTTGTTTTACTAAAATTTAAATTACATACAATTCATTTCTATTTGCTTTTTCATGCTAACAAGTAGTACTACTATGGATAAGCTTTTAGTTAAAAGGAAATCCCTGGTCATTAGTTAAGTATGTAAAATATAAAAATTTGTATTATAAAGTGACAATTTTTTAATTTTAGAAAATTTTATATCTGTTTCTTTAACAAATACTATTTTAAAGGATATTTTTTAACATTTTCCTTTTTATTTTGCTAGATTACACAAGTTAAATTAGATTTTTATTCGTAGGATTAAAGAAAAATATTATCTTTGGTGTAGTGGATAAATAATCGACTGAATTCAACTTTCGAATATTAGAGTAAACTTTTTATTTGATAATGCAAGTACATAGCTAAAATGAATAAGTGTGGTATCCATATCCTCGCCCATGACATATATAATGTTAAATCTCTACCAATTGAGTTTAACTTACAAAGAGTAGACAACTCTAATGAGTTCTATATAGAGTTTAATTGATATAGGCAGACAGAGTAAATAAATTTTACACACTCAACCAATAAGAATGCTACAACCTTCCATATCATATTAAGAAAATGGAGTTAAGTGGCGTGATGTGGCGGAAAACATAATCGTGATTGATTGAGTGTGTAAAGTTTATTTACTCTGTCAGCCTATATCCATTAAACTCTTCTATATAACCCAACACATCTAAATTTTATATTATAAATTATTTTCTTTTTCCCCATATTAATAATAGTAAGAGTTTTTTACGTAAATGCAATAAATGTTTTCGAATTTTATTTATTTATTTTTGGTGAATAATGTTTTCGAAAAATATATTATTATAGTAATATTTTTTTGGCTAAATTGCACTTTTGGCCCCTTAAGTTTCAGAAAATTGCGATTTTGATCCTCTATGTTTCAAAATAGCACGTTTGGCCCCCTATGTTTCAAAGTAGCACTTTTGGCCCCCTAAATTTCAGAAAGTTGCGATTTTGGCCCCCTATTTTCAAAATAGCATTTTTGGCCCCTTATGTTTACCTCCTTTTGCAAAAGGCAAAATAAACTGCAGAGACAAAATAACATAATTAAAATGATATAACAAGTCAAACTTATTACATATAAGAAATTACATTCAAAATGGAAGTTCAAGACACTTTTCTAAATCAAAATGACATAACAAATCAAGTCATTTCATATAAGAAGTCATTACATAATCAAAATGACATAACAAAAAGCACGAAGGGTTTTCAATATCCATTGTTTCCTATTTTTGGATTTAGGATTAGGTTAATTTTTTTCACGTATAGTGAGAAACAAATGTTGACGTGACAGCTGAGTCGCTTAAGTGACTTGCCACATTAACTTTGACTCGATCAAAATTGACCTTTTGCAAAAGGGGTAAAGATGAGGGGCCAAAAGTGCTATTTTGAAACATAGGTGACCAAAATCGCAACTACTGAAACTTAGGGGGCCAAAATTGCTATTTTGAAACATAGGGGGCCAAAATTGCAACTTTTTGAAACTTAGAAATTCAGAAGTGCTATTTTGAAACATAAGAGGCCAAAATTGCAAGTTTATGAAACTTATGGGGGCAAAAATGCAATTTAGCCAATTTTTAAAAGAACTACTAACATATACCCTACCTTAAATGTAAATATTAAAGTTAAATATATAAAAAAAAATGTTAACGAAGTTTATACATTTAAGTTCTTAATATTTTAATTTTATTTAATAGAAAATTTCAATGTTTGTTTATTTTAAATACAGTACTAACATTGTTTATTTTTGCAGCAAGTAACAATAAGGTTAATTTTTGGTATGAAATGATTGTTTAAGTTAAGTGTTTGGTAATGACATGATGATGATTATAGAAAAAGAAAAAATAAGGTGGGACATTGAGAGGAAAGGTGAAGGTCCCACATATTTGCGAATTAGATGCAAAAACTGCTTGCTGTAGTAACCAATAAATAATGAATGAAATCGTGGGTTTAGGCAAATGTGGACCCCACGAATGCCAACTGTTGCTTACTAGATTTCGCGTATACCATCTCGTCTCGTTGTCTCTGTCTTTCTTTCGCTATTCAGTTTTGACTCTTCAGACCACTAGCTTAGCCGGTGATCGCTCTAATATTCCGATCGATTTTTTAATCACAATATTCATTCTAACAGTTACATGTGTCTCAATGTCATTATTTATATGCTTATTCGTCTTAATAGTGTCATTATACAACTTCTAAGTGTCACAACCAAGAATAATTAAATTGGTTTATCAAATTTAATCACAATTATACTAATAGAGTACGTAATACGTAGTTTAATAAACACCATCGTCTTTCTCCTTTTTCTGACATTTGGGCACTATCGTTCACTTTTTTATTAGTACTCCCTCCGTTCTAAAATAATTGACCTAAATTTGACTTAATGTACTATTCATATGATTTATTTTGATCATATTTTTCTACTTATATGTACATGCAAACATATGCATATGAGATGTTATTTGATTTGTCTCGATGAGCATTTTCAAAATATATCATGTTTATAATTTTTAATAATAGACAATTTAAAATATTAACAATCAAAGTTGTACATTGGCAAACGTGAAGGTGGTCAACTGAGCCGGTTATTTTAGAACGGAGAGAGTATTTGCTTATTTTATTTCTATGGGAACTTCCTCTTCCGCCCCAAATGCCAAGAACTGCATTTTTTTTTTTTTTTTGAGTTTACTCGAAGAAGATAAAGAAACTCACACTGAATTTTTATACAATGAATGGAGGTCTAAATCTAAGCAAAGGAGGCGGCAATGGCAGAGTTGAGATTATTATAGAGTGGATGCAAAATTTCACATATAACATAATACATATAAGAATTATACTAGCAATACACCTTTTAACACACTCTTTTCAACATACACTTTTTAATTTGTTAGATTTTAAATGGATCCCACTAAATTTATGTGAGGCCTACATGATTTAGTGGAATCCATTTGAATTTCAATCAATCAGAGAGTGTGTGTTGGAAAAAGTGTGTTATTAGCATTGCTCTACATATAAATAGTCTAACAAAAAATTTTAGTTTTTTACTAAACTAAATCCTAAAAATCTCAGTTTGACTCTAAACTAATATCTAAAAATAGCAACAATTTTGGCCAGAGTCCAGACTTGTTGGGCCTTAGAACCGCCTTTGGAAGACAGTGTATCTACAAAAACTATTCCGACCGTTAAATTAGTATAAAGTTGAGTTTATGATTGGTCAGATTGAGATATATCTTGTAAAGTTGTAAATGTTGTTTATATATACATATGTGATCTTGGGTTGATGGACATGACATTCAACTTGACCCAACCACTGATGACAAGTTTTGGGAAACAATCAAGGCAAGTAATACCTCAAAAATAAGGTGATGTGTACTTTAAGTCAAAGCAATTGTAGTATTTAGGAATTTAACCCATGAGCTCCATTAGTCTTAATTGGGGGAATTCTGGTATGGACTTTTGAGTTGTGCATCACCCCAATGTCACATATGTTGATATGTATAAACAACATTTCACTAGCATAACCTTCACCTAAAGTTTATATTGACTTGAGCATCAAGGTGGTTTCTACAAAAACACTTTCATCCATCAATGTCATCTCCACTCACATTTCGACCTCCACCTCCATCTTAGAACATTCTTTCCACAAATTCATTCCAATTTGAGTTTATTTATCCTAATTGGATAAACTCCTAGTTCAGTTCAAAACATTACTACTAAAAAAATAAAGTAACATTTAGTTTATGTGCAATTGGTTCTCTTTGACCTCTGAATTTGGTTCCTATAATTTCAATCTCAATTGCATAAAGAATTTTCAAGTGCCCCATAGAAAGTCACCATGACAACGTTATATTTTTGGTGTATATTTTATTGTTATTTTTAGCTTGTTTCACGTTTGTACCGTAAATGTTTGTTGAAATATTTGGAAATAATCCGTTTTGTTGACATTGTGAAGATTATCACTAAATTCAGCACTCTCTCAATATTATAAATAATTTGTTAACACATGGCTGAAATGATTTTGTCTGACCACTTGTGGTCAATATGCACAAAAAATAACAATGATTTTTTTTCTCTCTTTCAAATTGACGATTGAAGTTATGAATCTTGATTTGCCTTGACTCTTGGTTATCTTTTGAACGATTTAGATGTGTAAAAAGTTATGACAATCATGTAGTCCTTATAAGTAGGGGTGTCAAAATGGATGAATTGGATAGATTTGGATTTGGATACTAATGGATAGATCAGAATAATCCATTAATCCATTAGAATTCATTAATTTTTTTTGGTAAATATCTGATCCAATCCACTCATTAAACATATCCATCCAATTAATCCATTATGGTATTTTAAATGGATGAATATCCATCCGATCTATCTGCTAAACCAGTTTTATTTTTTAAAAAACATTTTTATTAATTGATTACTAAAACAAATTTAGTTATTATTTTAAAAACATAAGTTTTGATTTTTATGGATTGATTTGGAAATTTTCTTCATGTTGCTCTAAAGCCCCCCCTCCCGTCTTGACCAAATTATCCCTAGTCAATTTCGGAAGTTACGTTTCGAAATGACTTTTTTCTTCAAAAAAATTTGATATTTCGGAATGTAGGTGCCGAAATTGCTTTTTTTTTCAATTTTTTTAATATATTTCGGAATGTAAAATCCAAAATTAGTTAATTTTGGCACCTATGTGCCAAAATTAACTAATTTCGGATTTTAAGTTCAGAAATGATTTTTGTCAAAAAAAAAAAGTTCAGAAATGATTTTTTATTTTCAATTTTTTTTTATTTCGGAAGCTACAATCCGAAATTAACTAATTTCGGCACCTAAAAATTAAGCGTTTTCGAATTGTATCTTCCAAACCATCCAAGATCCAAAAACTTAGTGGTATTTTTGGGTTTTTAGGGGGTTAAGAGTATTGTATGGGGGCCTAAAAAGCGAAAATCGTTTCTTTTTTCACTAAGCTCAAACATCATTTTTTAAGGTTTTTGCAGCTAGCCCAAACATCATTATAGTGAGCCAAAACATCTTTTTACACCTCCCTAAATATTTTGCACTTATTGTTTTTACTAAATTTTTTAATGACAAAATTAAAATAATAAAATTTAATTAAGAATAAAACTAGGTGGTGGTGGATGGCTGGGCAACGACCGATGAACCCCGAACTCCGGTGGTCAACGGCGGCGGTCCGGTGGCCGGCAGCGGAGAACCCCAAATTTTTTGTATGTGTTTTTTCTAAATTGAAACACAAATGTACATTATTGAAGTTTAAAACATAGTCAAAATCGTAATATTTTAAAAAAATTGTATTTCAAAAATGATTTTTGTGAAAATCTAGTTGAAATAACTTCAAAATTAAGTGATTTTTTGAAATTTTGATATCCAATTTTTTTTCAATAAAATGATGAAATACATAAAATAACATTTTAAGAATAACTATTCAAACAAAATTTTCATTTGAAGCTTTTATAAAATAGTTCTTTGTAAAAATTTTTTATACAAAATTTTATAACACCACAAAATCTATTTTAAAAAAAAATCCAAAACAAATCGAGCCTTAGTCACTTCAAAATCTGTTTGGTCAATGGTCACCCGCTATTCGCTATCGGGTCACTTACAAGTTACCACTTATATTAACGGACCAAATCCAATAGTAATCAACGCGCACAAGAGATTGTGTTAAGAACTTCCACCTTGAATGGGAGTTGAGGTAAACATGAGTTTATATAGAATTTGAGCAAGAAAAGTAAGAATGGACACATGTCATTATTTTAGAGGATGATTTTAATTTATTATCAATTTAATTTTTTTTTTAATAGAAATCATGGGGTAGTGGTCTTAATGGATGATTGAGATTTATTCTTCTCTTTCTTGTTTTTACCCAAGAAATCATGGGGTAGTAATCAACGCGCACAAGAGATTGTGTTAAGAACTTCCACCTTGAATGGGAGTTGAGGTAAACATGAGTTTATATAGAATTTGAGCAAGAAAAGTAAGAATGGACACATGTCATTATTTTAGAGGATGATTTTAATTTATTATCAATTTAATTTTTTTTTAATAGAAATCATGGGGTAGTGGTCTTAATGGATGATTGAGATTTATTCTTCTCTTTCTTGTTTTTACCCATTCGTGCAAATAAGCATTTCCCTTTCCCAATTACCGAACAAATTAAAATCAAGTCTGCAACTTTTTATTATTGGAAAGCAGCAGATAAAATATTTCCAAAACGATCAACAATTTAACATCACAATTCACAACATTGTTTGAGTACAACTCCCCATTGGCTGAAACTCATAAGAAAGTAATAGTACAAATAATTTGATTTATTTTTATCATGAAAAAATAATAGAGAAAGAAATATAAATCAAAGAATCAAAATAAATTAAAACATCCACAAATAAATACATTTGACACAACCGTTGTATTAAATAAGATCACTATTATAACTTTCTAAGTTCTTCAAAATTCTCAGAACCTTGAACGCCTACACTCAGCAGGAATACCTTGTGGGAATCGCTTAAGATCATTGCAGTAATTATAGATCATGAAGTACTTTTGAACCCATCTCAATCTTCTTCTACCGTAAGCATCGAGTTCGTTGTTCTGCAATGCAGAATCAGAGAAGGAATTGGAAGAGACAGAGGAGAGTTGAGTGGCTTTGAAATTGCGGTAGTAAGCTGTAAAGGGTGCTTTTGACCAATCCATTTTCACCAAACCACCTCTTGTAGCCCAATCATCTGCGTTCCAAAGACTTGAATAGATTCTCATTGGTTGATTCTTTGGGAATGCAACACCAACTGATTCAGCATTCTTGAACATCCTTATGGGAATGTTGTCAACCAAGAATCTGCAATTGGTCATATCAATTTGTTAGTTTAGTTATCAAATGCTTATGTAATAAGTGTTTATGTTATAAGTGCTTCACTAAGCTGTTTATTCGATAATGACCGTGTTCATTTTGATTTGAGTACTTACATGATGTGTTGGGGCTTCCAGATGATAGAGTAAGTGTGGAAGTTCTTGGTTGGGTCAAACCAAAGGTAGAATTGTTGCTCTTTGTTTCCTTTGCCTTGAGAAAACACATTTGTGTGGAGAATGTAAGGATTATCACTAACATTTCCCAAGAACTCAAAATCAATTTCATCATGAGTTGGTCCTTGTGATGACAACTACACCATATATATATATATGAAGATAATACATTATTAATTATATGTTACCGTTACAATGAAGCAAATAAGCAACATAACTGTTAGAATATAAGATAGGTTTAATGTTTATATTATATTTGTTGAGAAAATATATTTAGATTTATTTATTTTATTCCCTATAATTAAAGTATTTAATTTAGATTTAAATTAGTTCACTTGGTTATAAATATCAAGGTCATCGTACTATTTTATTATGTAAATAATGTAAATAACGTAAACATATTATTTTAGTTCATTATCAATATTATTCTTGTTCCTTATTATTTTCTTCCATTCTTTCACCATGGTATCAGAGCCATGGTATCCACCTTGAAACATAATTCCGCTGCTTTACTTAACTTTGTTCATATAAACCCTAGTCGTCATTCTTTTTATTTTGTTACATCTTTTTATTTTGTTAACCCTTTTCGTTCCTATTTACTACTTAACTTTGCTTTACCCTTTTGTTACCGTGACCCATGCAGCCCACATGCCACTTTTTCATGAATCCCCGTTACCTTTAATTAATCTCGTTACTAGTTTGTGATTCTTTAATCCGCGGGTCCCCGTTACCCGTTTGTGATTCTTTAATCCGCGGGTCCCGTTACCTTTAAGATCGCCCCCGTTTGTGACACTTCAATCCGCGAGTATTTTTACATAATTTTATATGGATTCATGCTTCGGCCGCTGCTCTACTATGTCTTTGGTTGCTCCTCTTCGTTGGCGCTATCAAGGAATTTAATTTATTTTTAGGGTTTATTTTGTAGCAAGCTAAAGCTTAGTAAACTTTAGCTTGAGGGGGAGTGTTAGAATATAAATTAGGTTTAATGTTTATATTATATTTGTTGAGGGGGAGATAGAAGCTGACCACCATTGAATATCTTAGCACGGTGGTCACCCCATGTTAGATCAAAGTCTTGGTAGAAGTTGGCAGAACATGTAGCCATCAAGGAGCTAATTATCATAACTCCAATCAACATATTAATGTGAATAGAAAAAGCCATTACAAAAAGTAATTGGGAGATCGAGAGAGAAATATTAATGTGATTGTTGTGATTTGAAGGATGTGTTAGAAAGAGGATGAATATATATATATACGAGTGTGTTAGAGGGTTCAAGGGAATTTGAATGTAGGGTTGTGGGACGCGTGAAGGGAAGGGTGTACCCTTAAAAGCTGGTGACGGCTTTGCAAGTATTGAAAGCTGGAAGATTTTGTTTGGTAATTGATTTTTAATTATGCTTATACTTATGGTTTGGGTTATGTTTTGGTTTATGCATAGAACCAACGTTTACTAAATTATTATTATTATTATTATAGCTTTGGACCAAAGTATTTGAAACTAAATTAGGCGGTGGATGGAAATCGAGATTAAAATAGGAACTGATCTACTCAATTGAATTCAAGGAGAATAATAAAGCTAGCGATATAGTCAATGTATTTTACTCATATTTTAATTTTAGACTTTAATGCAGTTTTGATCCCTCTATTTTAAAAAATTTGAACTTTTGATCCCCTATTTTAAAAGTGAGCAGTTTTGAACTTCACAAGGCATGTGTTACTCTAACATCTACCTCTACCTCAAATTTATAATGACTTATAAACCGTGTATAAAAACAATGTCGAAACATAAAAATGTTGTCGAAGTAACATTTCTCATATATACAGTGGCGGTATAATGGTGGACTAAGGTTACGATCCACCCCAAAAAAATAAAAATTATAATAGAGTATTAAGTATATATTAGTATAAATATTAATATAAATATTAGTTTCGAGTTTATTATCGATGATTGTAAGTCACTATCAATACATATTAGTTCAACTATTAGTGTAACTATTAGTTCATAGTCAATTATTAATAATTTTAAGCCAATTGGTATATTTAGGATATTATTTTAAGGATGCAGTTTTAAAATTTATAGTAATCACCTTTGGCTCTCTTTGACAAAAAAATATAGTTTGTTGAATCGTAATATTAGATAAAATTAATAGTTGAACTAACATATAAATATGAAATAAAAAACAATATATTTAATCAAAATAAAAAATAATATATTTAATTAATATTTAATTTTTTCAAGTAAGAGGTAAAATTAGAATAAAAAATATTAGATTATAAGATACTTGAAAATTAGTTTATTAAAATAAACTATAAACTAGTATAAATAAGCCTTAAACTCATGAAAAATTAAAATGTTATCAACTATTTTTTTTCAATAAGCTTATATAAGCTATGAGCTGTAAATTTTAAAATCTGGTATTATCAAATAGAGAGTTATTGCACTTTTATGTTTTATATTTTTCTATCCAATATATAAATATTTTAATTTTTTTAGTTATTCATTCAGATTATTTTTTATGGTTCCACCATTACTTATAGAGGAATCACGTACACACCCTCTGTCACACTCTCTTAAACACACTTATATCGTAGAATATCAACTCTTTCAATTAATGTGCGACTTTAGGGGTGCTTGTAGTTTGGTTTGGATTGATTTTGAGACAAAAACTCATCCGATCCAAAAATAAATTTATTTGCGGTTTGGTTCGGTTTTGGATGACAAATAAAAAAATCCAATCTAATCCGATCCAATTTTATGCGGTTTAATTTGGATCGATTTTTGGATATCCAAATTATAAATTGTAATTTTTTTATTAAATATTAATATTATAAAAAACACTATAAAATAATATTTTGATTTTTTTTACAAAATAAATGTTAAGTTTATGTAAAATATCACATATAACATATTAAAAATTAATATTTTGGAATTACAATTATCAATTATATTTTGAAATATATCAAAAAATAAAAAATAAATTAAATTAAACTAACAAATAGTATAATAAAATTTATAATGAACAAAAAAATAGGTGAATACAATATATATTCATACTAATAAAAAGATAAATAAGTATTAAAATATATGTATTCGGTTTAGTTCGGTTTTGAAAAATCAATCCAAAATCCGATCCGATTTAGCCGTTTTCACAAAACGACATCCAAACACATCCAAAAATATTCGATTTTTTGCGATTTTCGATTTTTTTAGACTGATTTACGGTTTTTATTTAGATTAGATCGAATTTAAGCACCCTATGCAACTTAATTGACACTTAATATATCTTATCATGGTTAAACATATATAATTCATTGATCATGCAATGATGCAACCAAACGCAGTACTAGTAATTAATTTTCTGATTCTGAGCATAAAATTAAACCACCGCCTTTGAGATTGCATATGGTGATGGAGATATGGTAGTAGTCATTAATTCCAAGGATCACGATGTATGTTTTGGGAGAACTTATCCATTAATTGTTTGGTGGCTGCAGCACAGCAGGAAGCCAGTTCACGTTCTCGATCGCACTAAAAAATTTCACCATTGTTTTGAAAATAGTAGTACTGTATTTTTCTTTTATTTTTTCTGCTTATACTGTATATATTTCCATTCAAATTTGTCAGCATTGCAAAAGACAAATTAAATGAAGCTGCGTGGTTATGAAACCAGAGACACAGCAAGCAGGGAGAGTTCGGGATTACCACGTACGTCATGAGCCATTGGTGGTCTCGTGAGTCGTGACTCATGTCATAAATTTAACTCCTTTTATACTTACTCCCTCTAGGAATGCAATTTTTAGATTTATTCAATAACAAATGTATTTAGTAATATGTGCACTAAGGGCACATGTTAAGGAAGTAAATTTAGAAAGTATTTATTGAAATTAATTGTGCAACTTATCTCTCCAGCATTAAATTTCTTGCAACATTAAATGCACAATTTCTATTTTAAGATATCTTAACATGTGCCCTTAGGACACATGTTAACATGACCCTAGTTTAAATATATCAATTATTCAATATATTTAAAAAATGCACTTTTGCTTATTTTTGTGGCCGGTTTGATTTTTTTTTTTTGACTAAAAACTATACTTTGATCCTTAAACCTATGATGAAGTAAAATCTTCTTATAAGCGTAGCGTGTGCATGGTTATCGTGTAAACAAAATATTTTGAGCAAAGTTGGATTTTGTAAAAAGCTTTGAATTCAAGTTTCAATTAAAAATAAATTTTATTTTATAGGTAAAATTAATTCTACGGGAGAACAATTAAATATATCAAAATCAATTTTATATTTTAGAATTAATTTTACTTCTAAGGAATTGAACAAAAATAAAACCACTAGATTTGGTCTTGTAGTAAGGGATTTAGATATATACATGAGGTTCTGAGTTCGATCTTAAAATTTTAAGATTTTATTGACTCACTACTTGTATATTAACATTTTAATTTTATGTGAAATACGATGTCTAATGATTTTTCGTAATATGTAAGTTTTTTTTTTGAAGCAGATTAAATATGTAAGTTGTAGAAATAAACATACTACCACACATATATGATATCTATAATTATTTTATTATGCTTAAATAATACAATTTATAAAATACATTGGCTATATTCCTTTATTATTCTCTAATTCAAATTGTGGTTCCTTCTTGATCTCATTCACATCTAGTTGGCATCCACCACCTAATTTTGTTTCCAATTTGTTTGGTCCCAAACCAAATTATATCAAAATGGGTGGGCGCCTACACATATGTATAAAGCATAATTAGGACCCTGTGATAATTATCGATTAGTACAAATTCATAACATTCGTTATGTGCATAAACCCAAAACATAAGTATTAAGAATAAATTGAAAAACAATGACCAAACAAAAGGTTCCAGCTTGCAAAGCTGGCACCAGCTTTTAGGGGTATTCCCTTCACGCGTCCCACACTTTACATTACAATACCCTAATCCCACAACACACAAGTATATATATAAACCCTCTTTCTAACACATCCTTCACATCACAACATTTACTAAATACTTCTCTCACTCACATTTCTGTATTCAATTAATTAATGGCTTCTTCTATTAGCATTCATAGTATGCTGATTGGAGTTATGATAATTAGCTCCTTGGTGACTACATGTTCTGCCAACTTCTATCAAGACTTTGATCTAACATGGGGTGACCACCGTGCTAAGATATTCAATGGTGGTCAACTTCTATCTCTTTCACTAGATAAAGTCTCTGGCTCTGGCTTCCAATCCAAGAAAGAGTACTTATTTGGTAGGATTGATATGCAACTCAAACTCGTTGCTGGAAACTCTGCTGGAACTGTCACTGCTTACTACGTAAGTTTTTCATTTTGATTCTTTTCTTTACTTCCTTACATTAAATATTATATTCTTTTTCAAAAGCAACTTTAACATAGCTTCTTCATCATAACAAATACTTTTATGAGCATATTTTTTTTGTTCTGTTGCTTATTTGCTTCATTGTAACGGTAACATATAATTAATAATGTATTATCTTCATATATATATATGGTGTAGTTGTCATCACAAGGACCAACTCATGATGAAATTGATTTTGAGTTCTTGGGAAATGTTAGCGGTGATCCATACATTCTCCACACAAATGTGTTTTCTCAAGGCAAAGGAAACAAAGAGCAACAATTCTACCTTTGGTTTGACCCAACCAAGAACTTCCACACTTACTCTATCATCTGGAAGCCCCAACACATCATGTAAGTTCTCAAATCAAAATGAACATGTTCATTATCGAATAAACAACTTAGTTAAGCACTTATAACATAAAAACTTATCACATAATCATTTGATAACTAAACTAATAAATTGATATGACCAATTGCAGATTCTTGGTTGACAACATTCCTATAAGGATGTTCAAGAATGCTGAATCAGTTGGTGTTCCATTCCCAAAGAATCAACCAATGAGAATCTATTCAAGTCTTTGGAACGCAGATGATTGGGCTACAAGAGGTGGTTTGGTGAAAACGGATTGGTCCAAAGCACCCTTTACAGCTTACTACCGCAATTTCAAAGCCACTCAACTCTCCTCTGTCTCTTCCAATTCCTTCTCTGATTCTGCATTGCAGAACAACGAACTCGATGCTTACGGTAGAAGAAGATTGAGATGGGTTCAAAAGTATTTCATGATCTATAATTACTGCAATGATCTTAAGCGATTCCCACAAGGTATTCCTGCTGAGTGTAGGCGTTCAAGGTTCTGAGAATTTTGTAGAACTTGGAAAGTTATAATAGTGATCTTATTTAATACAACGGTTGTGTCAAATGTATTTATTTGTGGATGTTTTAATTTATTTTGATTCTTTGATTTATATTTCTTTCTCTATTATTTTTTCATGATAAAAATAAATCAAATTATTTCTACTATTACTTTCTTATGAGTTTCAGCCTATGGGGAGTTGTACTCAAACAATGTTGTGAATTGTGATATTAAATTGTTGATCATTTTGGAAATATTTTATCTGCTGCTTTAGTAAAATAAAATAAAAAGTTGCAGACTTGATTTTAATTTGTTCGGTAATTGGGAAGGGAAATGCTTATTTGCAAGAATGGGTAAAAACATGAAGGAGAAGAATAAATCTCAATCATCCATTAAGACCACTATCCCATGATTTCTATTAAAAAGGAAATTAAATTTATAATAAATTAAAATCATCCTCTAAAATAGGCGTTCAAGGTTCTGATTGAGAGATCAATTATGAACAACTTATAATAGTGATCTTATATTTCTTATAGAACGGTTCTGGCAAATGTATCTTATTATGATTCTTTGATTTTATTTCTTCCTCTGTATTTTTTTTGGTGTCTATTTTATATAACACTTGATCAAATAAATAAAATTCTTTATACCTCTTTCTTATCAGTTTCAGTCTATTGAGAAATGAGAACACACTACATAATACTCTGTTCGTATAAAATGTCAATAATGCTCAATTCCATTTATTTCTACTATCAGGTGGATTAGGATCAATTTGACCCGTGATCTAATGAGACTAAATTAAAATGTCTGATGCATAGAGAACTCAACCTTCTTTATTTATATCGATGACAAAATTAGCAAGCGTACTAACTTATCGTTATAAGTAATAATTTAAATGTTTCTATCCACAGGGATTGTTTCAATTTCTGTATCGTATTTAGGATGTAAAAGCGGGGGGTTTTGCATAAGTTTTGTTTCTTGTCAGAAAAGTAAATATTGGTGATTTTTAGTTTAAGAAAGATCGGTTTAGGTATTGATTAGATTCTTCGAATCCCTTCCTCATTACAATTCAGAACAAAAACCCCGACTTATCTTTACAATTTCTCCCTTGTCGGCAAGATGAATTAACAAAATCGTTCAAACCATGGTTAGTGACTAAAAACGCTTTCCTATAATAATAAAACCCTAATGTCTTAGGTGAATTCAAGAATTATAGAAAGTTTTACCGAATGTGAATTCTTTTATCACGGTTAACAATTCAATATGTCTAGAGTAATTTTTAACTGAACAGTTTATCTCATGTTCTAGTTCAATAGTTAGGGCTAGTAATCAATTGAAACCTATTAACAATTATAAGGTTGTAATTCATAAAAGCATTAACACACGGAGATAACTGAATAACGACAAGATTAAAATTGAAATAATAAGCACTTTAGAAGTTTACAAGTTCTAAATCGATCCGAGGAAGATCATCTATGAATCTAACTAATTAAGAGTTTAGCTACTCATAATAACAATAATCATAGCATAAGAGTTTGAGAAAGAATACATCAAAATTGATGAACAAAGGCGTTGAATCTTCCTTTCGGATGAGTCTCCAGCCCTAGCACAGTCAAAATCGCACTCCTTGGTGTTTTTCCACTGAAAATCGACCCCTAGGTAAGTTCTAGAAGCCCCTGTTTATAGAAAACTCGCAAAAATCTGATCTGTCATCAGCAACCTGCGCTAGGCACTGAGGGCATCAACTGTACTATTCAATTCTGTTGGGTTTTTGAAATTGGCTACATTTTGCAAAAACAAGATTTTGTCAGATGTTGGATCAGATGTGGTAACATGTGGAACAACATCCTGAAACTTGAAGTGAGCGCGCTCTGTGAACAGTGATCACGCATGTTTATTTGTGAAGTATATCCTTTATCATCATACTTGTGCGCCAAGACTAGGGTTTCTGGTCTATTTGCTGAAGGAGACGCGTATTATATAAGTTCCTAAAGATGTGGCTACATTTTAGGAATATTTTGGATTTGCTTGAAGAATACCTTTGTACTGGATTTTCTCTATATCTCAGTTATTTGTGAAGCCCGAAATTACTGAAGAGCCCATGCTAACTCAGGCTATAAATATTGAAGACCTAAAACCTAATTTGGTTACTGAAACTTTGTGTAAGCCGTCACTTTGAGTCTTAGGGTTTTAGTGTGTTCATTGTTATTTGTGAGCCTATCGTGTATGCCCTCCTGCATGCTTAGGACTGTTTGTTTTGAGTTGTAATCTTATAATATACTCCTAAGCTTCGAAGTACAGAGATAAGTTTGTGTTTGAAATGTGTCTTCGCTATTGTTGTGTAGTCAGTGTTTGAATATCATGTTGGTTGTGTGATAGAGAGGAGGTGAGACGGGGTCTCTGATATAGGACTGCCTATGTTGAATCAGCACGAGTAGTGTCTAGGTGACAAGTTATAAACGGGTCGTTTGCTGATAACTTTTAACTAGTATTACCATAGTGGATTCTCTCCTGGCTTGGTAGCCCTCAGAGTAGGTCGTGTTATACGCCGAACTGGGTTAATAACATAATGTGTTATTTATCTTTCAGCTATTTATCTTTTATTGTTTATCGCTTCTGCTGTGAACTGTGTTGAAGCAGGTGTTGACGCATCTGAAACCCCATCTGGACTACGCCAGAATTTCAATTGGCATCAGAGCAGGCGCCCTATTCTGCTATTGGGTGAGCTCCAGGGAAAATGATTCTGGTCATTATGGAAAAGGAAGGAGGTTTTGTAAACAGGCCACCCTTGCTGGATGGCAGTAACTACGATTACTGGAAAGCAGTCGTGAGGGGCTGGGAACATCATGTTGTCACTGACGATGATGGCAACACGTCCTTGAAGCCTGAAGCATAATGGTCTAAGGTTGAGGATGAACTGACTCTTGGAAATTCCAAGGCTTTAAATGCTCTGTTTAATGGAGTCGATAAGAACATGTTTAGGCTAATCAAATGATGTACAATTGCTAAAGAGGCATGGGAGATTTTGATAACTACTCAGAAGGGTACGTCAAAAGTAAAGAACTACACATTGCAAATGCTTACAACGAAGTTTGAAAATCTCAGAATGAAAGAAGATGAGACTGTGCATGACTTTCACATGACTGTACTAGACTATGCTAATACCTTTGATGCCTTGGGTGAGACGCTTCCTGAAGAAAGAATGGCAATTGAAGAGTTTAGAGATTTATCTGCCATAAAACTGGATGAGTTGGTGGGATCCCTCCAAACTTATGAGATGTCTGCAAATGAACATGCTGGAAACAAGAACAAGAGCATAACCTTTGTTTCAAATGCTGAAAGTGATGATATACAAGAAGATCTAAATACTGATGAAAGCATTACTGAGGCGATGATTCTCCTAGGAAGACAATTCAACAAAGTGCTAATAAAAATGGATGCACGTGGGAAGAAAAATGTGCCACACATCTCAGTCGACATCAACGGAAATTTCAACCCCGAAAAAAGGATCAAGACTGAAGAGAATGGAAGTTAAAGAAAAGGGTATCCAATGTCATGAATGTGAAGGCTATGGGCATATAAGAGCTGAGTTTCCAAACTATCTGAAGAAACAAAAGAAAAACATGACTACAACATGGTCAGAAGAGGATGATTCTGATGATGATATTGAGAATAAGACTGCTAAACACATCACTGCCTTAAATGGAACGTGCACTTCAGACACAGAATCCAACACTAGAGATGTGACTTATGAAGAGCTAGCTGCATCTTATAGAGAGCTATGTCAAAGAAGTGAAGAATTATGTAGTAGTCAAGAAAATCAAAAGAGAATCATATTGCAACTACAATCAGAAAGAGATAATCACTTGTCTCAAATTTCAGAGCTAAACGATGAGGTAACACAACTAAACTCTAAACTTGAGCATATGAAAAAGGAAGTTGTGATGATGCATGGTAGCACTGCTGCGTTAGATGAGATACTAGATAAACAGATTCTTGGTAAAGAAACAAAAGGCATTGGATTTAATTATCAAGCTCTTAACAAACAAAAGCAATACGACCCAGAACTGAAGTTCACGCCTCTTGGAAGAAACAATGATTCCACAATGTCGAGAAAAATGTCACCACATCCTAAATGACATCAGGCAACTAAGACTAGGAAATCTCAACCGTGGGTTTGTCATTATTGTGGTAGGAAAGGACATATAAGACATTTCTGCTATAAGCTGTATGGGTATCCTAAAAAATCACTGAAGCAAAAACCTAAAGCTAAAGTGGTTGAGACCAAGGAGTGGAAGCCAAGGAGGAGCATGTAAGTTTGATAGCTCATACCTCACTTAGAGTATCATCTAAGAAGGATTGATATTTTGATAGTGGTTGTTCCAAACATATGACTGGAGTAGAAAAATTCCTAGTGGACTTAAAGTCTTATTCAACTAACTTTGTGACATTTGGTGATGGAGTAAAAGGTGAGATCAGAGGTATAGGAAGCGTAGCCAATAGTGGTTTGCCAAAGTTTGATAATGTGCTTCTTGTGAAAGGATTGACTGCTAATTTGATCAGTATCAGTCAATTATGTGATCAAGGTATGAAAGTGAATTTCATCAAATATGAGTATTTGATTACAAATGAGAAGTGTGATGTGCTAATGAGAGGTGTAAGGTCCAAAGATAATTGTTACTTGTGGGTTCCTATACAAACATCTCATTCTTCTACTTGTTTCAAAACCAATGTTATGATAAAGTCAATAAATATGGTGAGAGATGATTCATCAACTAATAGAGTGACAAATGTGGGAGATGATGTTGACACATCTGAGTAGCAGCTAAAGCTAGATATTACTGAAGTTGACAAAGACCTTGAGTCCAACTCAGATAAATCTAATTCTGAATTAGATGATCTAACCAGCCAAGTGCCATTAATCATAATTCAAAAGAATTATCCTGAGGAGAACATTATGAGTTATTTATGTATTTGCCTGGATAAGAATTTATAGCAATTATAGTTGTGGAAGCGTGCAATCAAATACTTTCTATTTACTATGTCTAGAGTTGCACGAGAAATAAGGGAAATAATTTCCATTATGCAAACTGCTGAAAATGTAAGTTCTCCTGATACTTCATCTTACCCGGTTAATGTTCTCGGTATCCCTTTTTATTATGTGGACAAAAATGTCGAAGCTACTGAAACTTTCATTGCTTCTGTGAATGTTTTGAAACCATCTGAAACTGCTTTTACTCTGCATGGTGAACCAAATGTTGACACATCTGTCAAACATGTGTCTAAGTCTATTAGCTAGATTAATCATATCTTTGAAAAGACCCTAGAAAAGTATGGTTTTGTTACTAGTATTGTTGATGTTGTTGTTAGTGAACCTCTCACTAAAGAAACCAATTCTAAACCATCAACTGACCAAATGACCTCTCTCACTGATCGTGCCAAAGAGTCTGTTGTTGAGCTGTCTAGTACACATGATAGTTCTGTTGTTTTTGTTGGTACCTCTGCTAAGGCCATGATTAATTTTGTTACTGATTTACTTAAGGAAAGTTCCCCTGAGTCTGATGTTGCGTCAGATGTTGACACATCATTGGCACAAGAGAATTTGAAGAATGCTCATAACGAAAATCTATCTGATGATCATACTGTTGTTGTCTCTCAACATGATGAGTGTATGAAAACTGAATTTGTCAATAATGAAGATGACATGTCTGTATGTGATGTTGTGCCTACTATTGTGACATGTATGAAAACTGAATTTGTCAATAATGAAGATGATCACACCCAATTTGTTTTTCTATTGATTTTATGAAACACAAACAAAAATACAAATTGTACATAAAAAAACAACACAGGTATCATATTCAATAACAAAATTTCAAAACCGAGCCCCAAATAAATGTTAGAGAGAGAGAGACCTTGCTGTAGAGTTTTGGACAAACCATAGCATGTTGGATTTTTCTATTTGGCCTTAAGAACAGATGAATCCTAATAATAAAAAGCAACTCAATATAATATTGTACTGTTATATTCAGATAAACAATAAGCTGGACATAGAAGTTTTTCCTCTTAAAACATGAATTAATCCTAACTGTTAAAATAATTAAGGGTATAGATGTTGTCACTTTACCCTTTAGAGGAGCCAAATCCATTTATAGAAAAAACATGTATGCTTAAGTTAAAAGTCACTATTTACCTAAATACCTATAAATTCAAGATCCAGCTGACAAGAATTATCCACTAAACACAGAAATTATTGAAGATCCATCGGTTCTAATTATCTCACCAAAAACAAATGCACTATATAGGAAGGCAAAAATGAAAAATTATCTAAGCAATGAAGTTGGTTATTATGATGAGAACCTGGTTATCAAGAAGAGTAATATGTTCAGCAGATATCAATCGAGCAATAGTCTAGCCATAACTCTATTCTCTTCAGATTGTATGGAAAAAGGTCCCTATAGAGTCATATATCAATCAAATCAACGTAAAAAACTACGGTGAAAAATAAAAGAAACTAGCAGTGAGAACTTGAATTTAAACCTAGAGATGAGGACCACGAATCATAGGGTCATTTAACCTCTGCCTCTTCAAACCATCATAAGTCATAACAAAAGCGGGTTTTGTCTGAAATCCATTCTTCATTCATGTCCTACAATGGGAAAGTTATCGGAAAATGCACAATCAAACAGAATAACTAGGATCATCTAGATGCTAATTCCATGGAGTAAAGTTGTTTCTTTTACAGCATAAATAAGATCCAAAAGAAACAATTCTATAAGTAAAGCAAATAGTTTCACTTAGATCAAGTTACCTTCGCACATCTAGTGCAACAACAAAAGGAATAAGTCACTCAGATAGAAGTTGTGCAATGATCTGAGAATAACAAAAGCTAAACTTTTATGCTCAAATTGATTATTAAAACTAATAATAAAATATACCAGAAAAGAAGCAGCTCACTGCTCACCTGGCCAACTCGCCCAAATCCACAAATTATCATATGATCATGCAGATCATCTGTCTGAAAAAGATTTAAACCAAAACAATGTCAACCACTAATTTTTTATGTCAAATCTAAACAAAAAATAACATGCTAAATCAATTGCTTTCACTGTATCCATTGTCTGCAACTACAAGGGTAGGAAGTATCACTAATATAGAATTTCCTAAAGTAAATTAAACTAAATACAATATAATAAGAGAAATGCTAGATCTTACGAATCTCAATTTGAAGAAAGGCAAGAATTGCACTATGATTGATATGTTATTACCATTTTACCCTTTATTTATCCTCTTTATTACAACCATTACCCATGTATGGTTACACTTTTTCTACTGTTCGTTCAGTTTCGTTTGTCAGCACTCCGTACCACATAGCACTGCTCATATAATAAATACAGTTAACTAATTAGAAAAAGTTAATCGTGCAAGACAAATTGTTGAGCTGTTCCAAATAATATATTTTCTGTTTCTCTGACTAAGATATTCTATCCAAAACACTAGTATCATCACAAAACTAAACACAAGGCAGCAAGTGTAGTGTGATGGCAGTTAACTAACTGTGTGTCAAAGTTTACAATCTATTAAGTTGTAAGATAAAAAAGACAGGGTTTAGTCCACCAGCAAGAAAGACAACAACAGGTGGTGCAAAAGCTGTAAATTTCATAACCATTTGCAATTAATAAAAGTCCCTGGCAGCCAATACTGAAAGTAATCTCACCTCACTTTCTACAGGTAATAAGCTTCGAACATCATGTTGCTCAAAATGGGAAGCAATCAGCTGGCCTCCTTCACCCAACCATGGCGTAAGCGCCATTGAAATTCCCACAACAAGGAACATCAAAGAGAACAACTGGGAAGACATTATACCCTACAAAAGGGTCAATTAGCAAAGATATTAGTTTTTAAGAAATCACCAATATGTATAAGGCAACAATAACACAATTTGAAAAAACAAAATTACAAGGGAGTTTCATAGAAAAAAACAAAAACTGCACAAGAAAAGCACCATGATCTCCCTACAATATACACACTAGTGGAATTTACATAAATATCCCAATGAGTTGAAACCTGAAGAAATGCATGATCTATGATTCTACACAATAAAAGAGGTGCAATGGTTCTATGATTTCAGAAAATCCCTGAGTTCCACCACATCAAAGCAGTTCATGTGATTGAAATACATGACACAATTTTAGAACCCTATACTCCTTCCAATATCACTATCAACTAAGCATTAATAGCAAATCACCAGGGCCTTAGGTATGTATTCAAGCCTCTTGACCTTTAACCAAAGAATCTAGTAAATGTATTCCCGGGCAATGCACGAACAGATGATATTGCAATTTGCAGCTCAACACTATTGTTAAGTCATTATATATCAGAATAACAGCAAGAAACAACCTTATTTTATAAAGACTTGTCTGGTAAGATGACATAAACATAAACTTCTATAACAATCTCAAGTTAAGAACACCAAGAAACATATTGTTAGATCTAACACAAGCAGAATGACTTATTTCACATGAATATACAAGAAAAAAGATAATTATTTAATAACCAGACACTCTTGGCATGAGAAATGGTTTTCAAAAGCCACAAATGCAAATTCTCCTCCTGGAGCAAGAAGAAGCCCAACTCTGATGGCATATATGATTGAAACCGCCAAAAAATTTGCCAATCAAAGCAACCAAGAGGGTCTTGCCACATATCAAGAGTCCCAGTGTCCCTATGATGACTGGAAAGTTTGAAAGAAGAAGTTTTGGATCAATTGACATTCCAACCTGAAAAGCCACATAAATTACTTTTCATTAATTACACATGCTGACATTGGCTTGTTAAAAAAATCACAAACCTCAAAAGTCAGCCATTGCTTTATTTTGAAGATTCGTATAAGTTTTTTCTTCTTAAAACAAAGGCAAGATTCATATAAGAGTTATTTCAATAAAAGTAATTGAGCAGAAGTTTAATAAATTGTAAGTTAGACAATGCATGAATAAATAGACAGTAAAATTAATTAACATTTGAATTTGAATATCAAGCACCCACCGTCATAAAGAAGAGGCCCAATAGAAGGCCACGATATGGAGCAATATCAGATTCGACCTGTAAGGAAAATTCAGTTTTTGCAAGTAGCAAACCTGCCAAAAATGCTCCCAAAGCCATGGACAGGTCTGCCTGTTTCAAATAAATTTTACATTTAAAATTGTCACTTCAATGGTAACTCAAGCAATCTGCCAAACCTTGGCTTGGTTCAAAAACCCAATCAAAGGAAAAAAGGAAAAGCGGCGATCCAAACACCTACCCTGGCAGTGAGAAGGCTGCTCCCAAGACCAACAAAGAGTTTATTAGCATAAAATATTTCTGCAATCTGCCTATATATAGGTTGAAGGAACTGGACAAAAGAAGATTGGGAAATCACATTCCAAAAGTCATGTTTGAGACAAAGTAACATCATAAGATGCCTTTAGAATGAATGCAGGCCATCAAAATAGAGCTTATCATTTGAGAAAAACTTATATTTTTCAGAATCAGGATGTTGATATTTCATATTTCGCAATCAAGGGTCATCGAAGCACAAAGTCATCATATATCATATTTCGCATTCAAGTGTTCTCAAGCACAAAAATCATCATAGATCATATTTCGAATTCAAGAGTAATTGTGGCAAAAATTCATCATATTCTGTATTTCTCATTTAAGGGTCATCAAGGCATAAAACCACCATTGATCACATTTTGAATTCAAGGGTCATCTAGGCATAAAGTCATCATATTTCATATCCAAGGGATATCGAGCCACAAAGCCATCATATTTCGCATTCAAGGGTCATCGATGCACAAAAATGATCATATATCACATTTCGCATTTAAGGATACACAAAGTCATATCATATTTCGCATCCAAAGTTCATTGAGGCAAAAAGCGATCATATTCCGTATTGCTCATTTAAGGGTCATGGAGGCATAAAAACCACCATTGATAACATTTTGAATTCAAGGGTATCGAGGCATAAAGTCATGATATTTCATATCTAAGGGATATCGAGCCACAAAGCCATCATATTTCATATTTCGCATTCAAGGGTCATCGAGGCAGAAAAATGCTCATATATCACATTCCGCATTCAAGAATCATTGAGACACAAAGTCATTTCATATTTCGCACCCATGGGTCATTGAGGCAAAACCCATCATATTGTGTATTTCTCATTTAAGGGTCATCGGAGCATAAAAACGTACCATTGATCACAGTTTGAAGCCATCTCATATTTCGCATCCATTGGTCATTGAGGCAAAAAGCCATCATATTTCGTATTACTCATTTAACGGTCATCGAGGCATAAAAACAACCATTGATCATCAAGGGTCATCGAGGCATAAAGTCATCATATTTCATATCCAAGAGATATGGAGCCACAAAGCCATCATATTTTATATTTCGCATTCAAGGGTCATCGAGGCACAAAAATGATCATATATCATATTTCACATTCAAGGATACACAAAGTCATATCATATTTCGCATCCAAAGTTCATTGAGGCAAAAAGCCATCATATTTCGTATTTCTCATTTAAGGGTCATCGAGGCATAAAGTCATCGTATTTCATATCTAAGGGATATTGAGCCACAAGGCCATCATATTATATATCATGTTTCGCATTCAATAGATCATATTTCGTATTCAAGGGTCATTGAGGCAAAAAGCCATCTATTCCGTATTTCTCATTTTAGGGTCATCGAGGCATAAAAATCACCATTGATCACATTTCGAATTCAAGGGTCATCGTGACATAAAATCATAGTATTTCATATCCAAGGGATATCGAGCCACAAAGCCATCATATTTCATATTTCGCATTCAAGGGTCATCAAGGCACACAAATGATCATGTATCATATTTTGCATTCAAGGATCATTGAGACACAAAGCCACCATATATCATATTTTGCACCCAAGGGTCATTGAGGCACAAAGTCATCATCTTTCATATTTCACATTCAAGGATGATCGAGCTATAAAGCTATTATATATCATATTTCGCATTCAATAGATCATATTTCTTATTCAAGGGTCATTGAGGCACAAAGTCATCATATATCATAATTTGCATTCAAGGGTCATCGAAACACAAAGTCATCAATATATTACATTTCAAATCCAAGGATAAAGCCATCATATATCATATTTCGCATTCAAAGGTCTCGGGGTACAAAAAGCATCGTATATTACATTCTACATTCAAGTGTCATCGAGCCACAAAGCTACCATATATCATAGTATTTGGCATTCAAAGGTCATTAAGAAGCAAAAATCACCACATCTCATATTTTGAATTGTAGGATCATCGAGCCACAAAGCCTTCATATATTTCATATTTCACAGTCAAGGGTCTGGGTACAAAATTAATCATCATTGATCACATATCGAATTCAAACGTCATCAAGGCACAAAGTCATATAGACTCAATATCATTTTACATTCAAGAGTCATTAAGACCATTAATCAAAAATATCAAAATGTGGGCATCTAATCTCAAATATCATATTTAGCCAATCATCTTCTATGTTCAAGGTACTAGAACAAGTCATGTATTTATTAATTTATGTCTAATATAATAACTCCTAGTATATCACAATGGGGCGAAACAAATGAAATAATAATCTGCAAATTGCAATGCTACTCTGCAAATTCAATATTTCTCAATAAAAGGTTCAATCAAGAATATATACATAAATCAACATTGATGCACCTATAATTTTTAGAATCCTAAGACGTTCATCATGGCTCAATTTCCTTCACATCACACCCAATTTGTTTTTATTGATTTTATGAAACACAAAAAATACAAATTGAACATCAAAAAACAACAGACGTGAGAGAGAGAGACCTTGTTGTAGCGTTTCCATTTTGGCCTTAAGAACAGATGAGTAGTAATGAACAACTGAATGCTTAAATTCCTGCGAGAGTGTGTATCAAATAAATCTCAAGGAACACAATTTAACAATTAACCCATCAAATTGTGTTACTCCACCGTTCATAAAACCCTAAGATTGAGTTTCTCTCTCAAGAATTGGAGTTGATTGAACTGAATAAAACAATATGAGAAGAAAGTAGATTTTCCGAATCGGAAACAGCAAGGGAGTGAGAAATGGAAAGAAGAGATGAAGATCGTTAATTGAGATAATCTGAGAATGATAAAATCGGTGGAAAAAGGGAAAGGAAAGTTTGATGGAAGTGAAAGTGAATGAAAAGTGTTTATTGGATTAAGATTTTAAAAGACAATTTTTACAAAAAAAAAAAAAAAAAAGTTTGAAAAGTTTAAAAGATTTTGTAAGATTTTATTGCTTTTGTGGGATTTAAAAAAAAAAATTTGAAAACTTTTTACTATTAGGATTTTTAACACAAAATTCTAGTGGATTTCTAATACAGATTTTTAGGATTTCAAAGTACTTTATAGATTTTAGAATATTTCAAAATTGTAAATCCAAACACCGACGAAAAAACAAAAGGGGTCAAAGGGTTCTCACAAAAACATATAAAAGGAAGATCTTTGTGGGGTGTATGGTACTTGGAACAATCTTGTTATTATAGGATATAGCAATAATTATTCCAATGTTAATCTACCATGTTATTATTCCAATGTCTGGACAACATTACAATAATTATTTTGGCATGATGTTTTTTGTATTTTGTTTGTTCTTTCAAAGCAAATTTTCTCGATCTGTTGGGTTGACATACTGTTAATGTTGTACTCTTCACTTATCCATTGAAAGGGAGGGAGAGATACAAGGAGAAGGTGGGAGAGGGTGGGAGAGGGAGAGAGAAGGTGGGAGAGATAGAGAAGAATCATGAACATGATAACCATAGTTGATGAATGATGTACACAATTAAAAAACAAAGTGAAAAAACGTCTCATGAAATCTCATGAATTTTGGTGAGATTGTTGAATGTATCTCCTCTTTGTATTTTCAATCAAAAAGTCTCACAAAATCCATTTTAGGTAAGAATCCATTGAAATTTTTAGATTTTTTCATACCAAGAGACATTTTAGAAGTGCTGAGAAATCTCAATTGAATACCGGCTGATTTCGGTGCCTTGAAAAAAAATCTTAATTGTCCTGATTGAATACCTCGAGATTTTTTTAGATTTTATAAAAGTCTTGATTGAATACCACAAGATTTTTTTATCATAAAAAAAAACATTTTAAAATCTTTTGAAATCTTAATCCAATACACCCCCTAAATTGGAATTTGATGATTTAGGGTTTTGAATTGTCTCTCTAATGGTGCTTTTGGTTCAATAGATTTGAAACTTTTTTTTTTGAAGAGGCAAAAGGAAATGAATTAAATGAGGCATAAGACATGCATAAGGGATACAAAAGAGTCCTGCTACACTAGATCAAAAGGAAAAGAAAAAACACCTCAATTTTACAATTAAAAAATCAACAAGCCTAAGCAACAACAACCAAAACAAAAGAAAATCAAAACTGATGCATATCAAAACACCAAACCAGCCCCAATCCTGCAGAAACGAAGCCGGAACAGCGAGCTTCAAAAATCACTACTGTCAAACTCGCCTGGCCAAAGCGCACCTTGCATCGCTTTGGGATCTCGCTCCAAGCCACCAAAAGAGCTTCGGAAATTCGAGAATAAGGCCAAAGGAAAATCTCGAACCGAAATCAACCGAGCAAGGGTTTTTGAGATCGACCCCGACGACACCAAAAGGTGGGCTGCCAAAAAAGCGACAACAGAAAACCAAAAACTCAGCAGTAACAAAGCTGGAACCGAGACACGAGAAAACTCCAAGAAATACATCAACTTGATTACGCCCACAAACTTCTTAAACCGAAACCTCCAAGAGACACAGCCTGCGTCTGGTACTTCTTTGACAAACGCAGCAACTTGATTATACAAATATGAATTTAAGCAAGCTAAAGAATGAAATGAAGATACCGAAAACACTTGAGTTATCCTGACCGAACCATGTCACAGTTATTAAAAGCAAACTTGACTTCACACCAACACATCAAAAAAGAATTTAAAAGTCTTCAATTAACCATGTCACAGTTATTATATGTAAACTGGACATCCTAAACAAACTCTAGGATTCAAGCACCAATGAGCCATGTTATACTCTAGATTACTAGCTTTAAACTTCAGCCAATTCCAGGATAGAATCTTGACAGATTCTATAATTTTGTCTATGTGCACATCCTTGTTTTTGAACACCTTATCATTCTTAGCTTTCCAAATGCACCAGATAGAGGCAAACCAAATCACACTGACTCGATCTGCAAATACTCTACCAATGCCAGTTAGACCTTCAAATTGTTCCAGATGCGATAAGCCTTCGTTATGAAATATTGTCGATACTTCAAGCCACTTACAAATCCTATACCAGACCCCTGCAAAAACTGGACACTCAAAAAATAGATGTGAAGCTGATTCCTCTACACCACACTCACCAACACACTGCAATGACCCTTGACCGATAACCCCTCTCATACTTAAGTTATCTTTCGTAGCTACCCTATTTTGAAACAATCTCCATACTAAACATGAAACTTTTGATGGAATTAGTTTGTGCCAAGCCTTCACCCATGACATGTCAGGATCGCTATGCATTCCCAACATGATCTTATTATAGGCTTCCTTAACCGAAAAAAGATTTAAAGACCCGAAAAATCCCACATCTAACTGACTAACATGTCTCCACCATAATGATTTATCACTTCCTCCGTCACTCAGAGCCCCATTGCTAATCACGTATCTACTTGATAGTGCTCGATACCACAAACTGTCATTATCGAATCTAATTTTCCAATTCCATTTATTAAGGAGAGCAAGATTGAAAGCCTTCAAATTTTTCAAGCCCAATCCCCCATCTTCTAAAGATCTGCACACCTTCTCCCATTTGACCCAGTTGATTTTTCTCTCATCCTTACTCCCTCCCCATAAAAAATGTTTAAATAGAGATTCAAGTTTAGAAATGATACCTGCCGGAGCTTTGAAAAAGGATAGAAAATAGACTGGAATCGCTGACAAGATTGATTTAAGGATAACCACACGACCTCCGATGGACAATTGCTTATGCTTCCATTTCGATATCCTTGACTTCACTGAATCAATTATTGGCTGCCATGTCGACACTCTCCTCGGACTAGCACCAATTGGAAGACCAAGATATTTGAATGGAAAAAACCCTACTCTGCAATTCAGAATATTTGCCGCTTCCTCCAACCAGTATTGAGAAATGTTAATGCCTACCAACATGCTTTTATTGAAATTCACCTTTAAGCACGACATTAGCTCAAACAATAACAAATTTGCCTTAATAATACGAATGTTCCCCCAACTTTTTTGTCCGATGATCAAAGTATCGTCAGCATATTGAAGGTGGGAGAAACCCAAGTCACCTCCCTCAAATTTATACCCAACAAATATACCCATGTCTACTGCGCTATTCATCAGCAAGTTGAAACCTTCAGCTGCAATAATAAAAAGGAACGGAGATAGGGGGTCTCCTTGTCTAAGGCCACGCCCCATTTGAAATTCATTGGTAGCACTGTCGTTTACCAATATAGACACTGAAGCCGAATTAAGACATTCTGAGATCCACCTTCTCCACTTTTCATGAAAGCCCATCTTTTGCATTACAAAGTCGAGGAAGTTCCAATCAACCGAATCAAATGCTTTTTCGAAGTCGACTTTGAACATGAGCAGCTCCTTCTTCTTTCTTTTGGCCTCATCCACAATCTCATTTGCTATCAGAATCCCGTCTAGGATTTGTCTACCGGATATAAATGCTGATTGCGTTTCTGAAATAACTGATCCTATCACCTTTTTCAACCTATTAGCCAACACTTTTGCTATAACCTTGTAAATACATCATATCAACGAAATAGGCCTGAAATCTGACAACTTAACTGGATTTTTTTTCTTGGGGATTAACACAATGAACGAGCTACTCATGTTCTCTTATGATTACTTTTTTTATTCTTTACCACACTCAATTAATTTTTTTTATGCACCTTCATATTGTAATCTATAATAATATTTTTTGAGAGCCATTTTTCAAAGTAAATTGTACATGTGACATAACAAAAAACATGCTCTTCTCTTATTGTTTTGACATTAGTTTCTCATAAGCAATTTAATTATGACAACATATTATGAGAGCATAAATGATATGCATTATTTGCTTTCAATTATGAGGGCACAATTACATGATTTAATATTATATATTTCCTGTCGCATGATTTTTCATGTTGCATGATTGTTTCTTATAATTCATAAGTTTATTTTCATAAATTTTAAGTTTATTTATAATAATTCATAATAATACTAATAAAACGAAAAACCTCTTCTCATATAAAAATGTTAAAATAATAGATCTGGACCGGGAGTAAATGTAAATGAAATATTTAGCAAAAGCCCAAACATTAATTATTAATTTGTACAATGACCCAATACATAAGCGAGAGTCAAGCCCAATCCTCCCATAAGGGAGAGAACCAGAAGGGCGAGTCATTCACTCAGGGCGACACATGGCCGCGTGGGCGAGATACCCACGATTCCATGATCCCCCCATTCTTCATTGTAACTGTCATCTTCTCCACGATTTTATACACTTATCTTCATCCTCCGAATGACTAGGAGTAGATTTTAAGAGGAACCATTATATTCAAACCACGTTCCCCATAATCACCTTGCAAATAGGCATGTGATCAAATGTATAGCAGGAACGTGGGATAGGCCAACGAAGGAAAGGGGCGGGAAGAACACTCTTCCTGTACACCCTATAAATACTTGTAACATTGATGAAAAAGAGGACGGACTGAAAGACATTTGAGATCATATACTTGATTATTTTGTTTATTTAACAGTCCAATATCATTACTTTTCACACCCCTTTAAGTGTTCACCAGAACATTTTGGCGCCCACCGTGGGGCTGCGGTAAAACGATTCTTAGCCTATCACTTAGAGAGAAAGCAATGCTGCAAGTAGAGATAAAACCATGACTACCAATCATGGAAATAGTCCTTCAATCCAGGTCGCAATGGAAGAAATCAGAAGCTTGCAGAAGAAAGTTACCACAATCGAAAAAGAAAGGGCTGAACAAAATGTAGATTCTGATGATGAAAGTCTTATTGAATATCAGCCCCTTCGTCAGTCACTCTGGGATTCCAAAGTCCCATATAACTTCAAATCACCCCACTTACCAACCTTTGATGGTAAGACAAACCCTGTGGAACATCTGATGGTTGTGGGAACTCAAACTGCCATCATTGGAGCACCAGAGCATTTGAGGTGCAAACTCCTGTCAGGAACTATGAAAGATGCTGCACTACGTTGGTACATGAACTTACCCAACAATTCCATTGAAAGTTATGCTGACTTTCATAAGAAGTTCATACATCAATTTTCCGGAACTAAGCATGTCAAAGTTACAGCAACCAGTCTTTTCACGATCCGCCAGAATTATGCTAAAACTCTTCGAGAATATCTTGCTCGATTCAGCGAAGCAACGATCACAGTGTCAAACCCAAACCAGGAAATGTTCATTGCAGCTTTTCACAATGGGTTGAAGGCTTGTCACTTCAACGAATCTTTGGCACAAAAGCCTGCCACCTCGATGCAAGAGGTAATCAAAAGAGTCAGTTGCTACATCAAGGGTGAGGAGAGCAACGCAGAGAAACGGTTCAGAGATGCCAAAGAAAAGGATTCAAGGAACAACAATAGCAAAGGACAAAATTTGCAACCACAGCGAAACTGGCAAAACCATGATACTCACAAATAGGGGTATCGTGCTAAGCCCTACCACCCTCCTAACTCGGCTGGAGGAATGGGTTATCCACACTACAGGCGATACCCAGCGGATAGAGAATATACGCCGCTAAACAGGGCTAGAGTGCATGTGTTGCACGAAATTTTACAAGCAGGCTTGGCACCTTTACCTCCCCCCAGGGTGCACAACACCATCATGGGACCAGACACTGAGGCGTGGTGTGCTTACCATAGGTGCAAAGATCACGATACGGAAAGGTGTTTCCGTTTGAGAGATTTAATTGAGCATCTGATCAGAAGCGGCCATTTGAGGAAATTCCTTGAGGATGCTGCCAAGGGCCAAATCGCCCTCCCAAAACAAACGCCTAACCAACAGAAGGGCGATGGAAGAAACAAATGAGAGAAGCAACGGGTAGCGGTTAACACCATATCCGGTGGATTCGCAGGAGGAGGCGAATCCATCTCGGCTAGAAAGCGTTACGTCAGGAAGTCAAAGTTTGAAATATGCTCAATGGGAAGTTTAACTTTTCCCCGCACTCCAGAAATCTCGTTCAACCCGGAGGACGCACGAGATATCCTCCCACACGATGACGATCCTTTGGTGATACAAGTTCAAATTCTTAATTGTGACGTCAAACGAGTCCTCATTGACTCAGGCAGTTCAGCAGACATCCTATATTGGGATGCTTATAAAAAAGCGATGCACCTATCTGATGAGCAGTTGAATCCCTACTCCGGCACGCTAGTAGGGTTTGCCGACGAGCAAGTGGACGTCATGGGTCACATCACGCTGTACACTACATTCGGTGAGGATGAAAACGCCAAGACAATCAAGGTTAGATATTTGGTGGTTAAGACACTCTTCACTTCATACAATATTATCATTGGGAGACCGGCGTTCAATGCATTAGGCGCGGTCATGTCCACTTTATACTTATCCATAAAATACCCTCTGAACAATGGTAAAGTCGGAGTGGTTAAAGGCGATCAAGTCCTAGCCAGGAAGTGCTATGAGTCAAGTCTCAAAATTCGGCACAGACCATCCAAGGTTGTCTCGCCCCCAGTCAGCGGAGAGCGAACTAACGGGATAAACATGGTCAACATCACGGATCTGGATCCAAGGGAAGAGTTCCAGGACAGAAGAGTCAGTCCAATTGAAGATCGGGAGCAAGTCCAAATTGGCGAGCACTCACATCAGACGACCAATATTGGAACAAGCCTCCAACCAGAGGAAAGGGAGAGAATCGTCACCCTGCTGCGCAACAATAGGGATTTGTTTGCGTGGCAGCCGTTAGACATGCCTGGAATTGGCGAGAGCGTAATCACGCATAAATTATCCATCTCGCTCGTCAACAAACCAGTGGTTCAACGAAAAAGGAAAGTTGGAGAGGAGCGAAGAGCAGCCATCATTGAGGAGGTGGCTAAACTGAAAGAGGCGGGATTCCTAGAGGAAATCAAATACCCCGCTTGGTTAGCAAATGTAGTAATGGTAAAGAAGGCGAGCGGCAAGTGGAGAATGTGTGTTGATTTCACGGATCTGAACAAGGCATGCCCTAAGGATCCGTATCCCCTGCCCAACATCGACAGGTTGATTGATGGAGCATCAGGTTACAAAACATTGAGTTTCATGGATGCCTACTCTGGCTACAACCAAATCAAGATGCATCCCATGGACGCCCAACACACAGCGTTCATGTCCAACACTTGTAACTATTTCTACAACGTTATGCCCTTTGGCCTAAAGAATGCAGGAGCCACTTACCAGCGGCTGATGAATAGAGTGTCCGTGGAACAAATAGGGAAGAATCTGGAAGTATATATTGACGATATGGTGGTCAAGACTCAAAAAGAAGGCGAGCACGATAAGGATCTGGAAGACATTCTGAAATCGGTCAGGAAATATAATATGCGTCTCAATCCGGCCAAGTGCTCTTTTGGAGTCCAAGCGGGTAAATTTTTAGGTTTTCTGCTTACTCATAGAGGGATAGAAGCAAATCCAGATAAATGCCAAGCCATCATCGACATGAGAAGTCCTACCTCCGTTAAAGAAGTATAGCAACTAACGGGGCGAATAACAACACTTTCCAGGTTTTTATCTTGTTTAAGCGAGAAGGCCTGCCATTTCTTCGCCACGTTAAGAAAGAGCGAGAGATTTACATGGAGTCCTGAATGTGAGGAGGCGTTCCAAAAATTAAAGGTATTCTTAGCCTCGCCCCCTATCCTCACTCGCCCTGAACAGGGCAAAACATTATATCTATATCTGGCAGTATCTGAGAAGGCGCTCAGCTCGGCTCTGGTACAAGAGGTTGGAGGAGAAGAAAAGCCTGTTTACTTCGTGAGCAGAACGCTATGAGGGGCAGAAACAAGATACCAGAAGATTGAAAGGTTGTGTCTAGCAGTGGTAATAACAGCCCGCAAACTGAGGCAGTATTTTCAAAGCCATCAAGTAGTAGTGAAGACAGACTACCCCATTAAGAATGTGCTGCGCAAATCAGACCTGGCCGGAAGGATGGTGGCACGGTCGGTTGAGTTATCAGAATTTGACATCACCTACATACCTAGGGGACCGATTAAATCCCAAGCACTGGCAGATGTTGTGTTGGAAATGACGGATCCTCCAAGCGAGGGCGAAGCCCATCCATGGACTCTCTCTGTGGACGGGTTGTCTAACCTATGAGGCAGCGGAGCAGGAGTTGTCCTAGAAGGCCCTGATGGAGTGCTTATAGAGCAATCACTGCGATTCGCCTTCAAGGCGAGCAATAACCAGGCGGAATATGAAGCGCTAATAGCCGGAATGAAGTTGGCTAAGGAAATGGAAGTACAAGAGCTGAAGGTGCAAAGCGACTCACAACTGGTCGCCAACCAAGTATCCGGCGAGTTCCAGACCAAGGATCCTCAACTCACCAAGTACTTGGAAAAAGTTAAAGGAATGGCAAAACAATTCTCCATGTTCAAGTTGACGTATGTGCCTAGAGAACAAAATGCAAGGGCAGACCTATTAGCCAAACTCGCCAGCACGAAGAAGCCAGGTAATTATCGTACTGTCATTCAAGAAACTTTGAAATCACCAAGCATAAATGAGGCAGAGATAGCAATGGTGGTAGAGGAGGAAGATTAGCGAAGTCCAATAATTAGATATTTACAAATGGACGCCTTCCCCCTGGCGAGAGATGAGGCCGCCAAGGTAAAGAAAATGGCGGCGTGGTATACACTGGTAGGAGGCAAACTCTACAAGAGAGCATTCTCAGCCCCCATGCTTCTATGTGTGAGTAACGGAGGCATGCAGGATCCTGAAAGAAGTACATGAAGGCTCGTGAGGAAGGCATATTGGTTCCAAATCCGTAGCAGGAAAGGTGATGAGGGCTGGGTTTTATTGGCCTAATCTACATGACGACGCGGCGAGGCACGTTAGAACCTGTGACAGATGCCAGCACTATTCAAACCTTCATCGCGCACCAGGCGAGCCGTTAAAGTCAGTTCTATCCCCTTGGCCATTTTATATGTGGGGGGTGGACATTCTGGGACCCTTTCCCATATCTACGGCTCAAGCAAGGTGGATCATCGTAGCAGTTGATTATTTCACCAAATGGGTTGAAGCAGAACCAATATCAGGTATTTCATCAGAGCAGGTAATAAAATTCTACTAGAAGAAAATCATTTGCAGGTTTGGCCTGCCCAAATACATCGTTTCAGACAATGGCACCCAGTTCGCCAGTGAAAGAGTGGTAGAATACTGCAGAGACAAAGGAATTCAAAATACCTTCATCTCTGTAGAACATCCCCAGGCCAATGGGCAGGCAGAGTCAGCCAACAAGGTTATCCTTAGAGCCTCAAAAAGAAGAATTACCTCAAAACAGGAAAGTTGGGTGGAACACCTTCCCGCGATATTGTGGTCATATCGCACGACGCCACAATTGTCAACAGGGGAACCACCCTTTACCATGGTTGATGGAGCAGACGTTATGATACCAGTAGAGATACAACCCTCCACCTGGAGAAGGGATACTTTAACATTGCAGGAAAACAATGCCGCCCTAGAAGAAAGCTTGGATTTGCTCCCAGAGTTGAGGGAAAAGGCTCACTTCAGAGAATTCTATACCAAACAAAGATCTGCAAGAAAGTACAACACTAGAGTCATCCCTAGAAAGTTCAAAGAAGGCGATATAGTTCTGAAGAGACCCATGGGTCGAGATAAAGGGGGGAAGATGGCGGCTAACTGGGAAGGACCCTTCCGAGTTCAGGAAGCATTAGAAGGAGGAGCTTACAAATTAGAAACTATGGAAGGCGAGACCCTACCCAGAACGTGGAACATCGCCAACTTGAGATTCTATTACAGCTGAAAGGGTTTGTGAGTGAGTTCGCCACGACGAGCTCACGTTTATATTTGATTTTCAATACACTAGGATAGATTAGCTACATCTCTATTTTATGTACTTTTATATCTTATGTATACTGAAATCAAGAAGCTGATGAATAAAGAACAGTGTGACACTCTTTTCTCTTGCAATTGCAAGAGTTTTTATTGAGGCCCACATTTTTCAGAAAGATTGCAGTGTGTTATTTAATTATTTCATATGTGAATTTTCAGCAAAATTGCAAAAACAAAAAACAAAAAAAAAAAAGATCAACGCTGTGTAAGTCTACGACCTCAGCCACAAGGAAACTAACACCATCATATAAGTCTACGACTTTGATGTGTGATTCATTATGGCTGCCATGTAAGTCTAAGGCTTTGGCGAGCTAAAAAAAAAAGGCCGCCATGTAAGTCTAAGGCTTTTGCGAGCTAGAATCTGGTAAAAAAGAATTATATAATACCAGCACCACCATGTAAGTCTAAGGCTTTGGTGTGTGAAAAATCCAGTAGAAAAGAAATATATAATACTGGCATCATCATGTGAGACTAAGGCTTTGATGGTGAATTATAACGGCCGCCGTGTAAGTCTAAGGCTTTGGCGAGCTCGTTTTCCGGTAGTAAGATTCATATGATGCCGGCACCGTCATGTAAGACTGAAGCTTTGACATGTGATTTTTATCTGGCGAATTTAAGTACCCAGTTTTGCATCGTGTAAGTCTAAGGCATCGATGTTAAAAATATTATGTCTGGCGAATTCAATTACCCAATAAAAACCGTGTAAGTCTAAGGCATCGGTAACAAAAATATCAAACACCGTCATGTAAGTCTAAGGCTTTGGCGTGTGAATTATTAAACACCGTCATGTAAGTCTAAGGCTTTGGCGTGTGAATTATTAAAGGCCGTCATGTAAGTCTAAGGCTTTGGGGAGCTAAATCTACAAACGTGCTCTTGGCCGCCTGCCTAAGGTCCTCAAATGAGAGGTCAACAAGGGAGGAGGTGCGAGCATACTTCTGAAAGCCATAGTTAACCACATCAAATGAGTCAAGGTCCTTAGTAAACAAGTTGAGCGAGAGATTACTTTTCCTTCCTTTCTTCACCCCGGGGTTAAGAGGACAACAAGGGATTGAGGCTCCTTTGCCTTTAGTAGCAGCGCTGGAGCCGCCCTCACCGGAGCCAAGGGACGTCAGACCTCTACCCTTTGACCTCCTGGGCTTGAGGGGCTCGTCATCGCCCTCATCCTCTTCCTCGCCAACCACAATGACCTTCATCTTTTTGGGGATCTCAACGGGAATTCTCCCGGACCACTCCGAATTCTTTCTCTTGGTGCTCTTAACACCACTTTCTTCAACCACCAACTGAGACATAGCGTCTGCAGAGGCGGCAGCACGCTCTGCCTTAGCCTTCTGGGCCCTCGCCTTCATCACCAAGGCTGCCCTTTGTTGTGCCGAGATAGTAGACATTGAACCTACAAGAAACCAAAGGCGAGGTTAGTAAATTTAGAAACAAAAGCCAAGATAACAACAACATTGTAGAAATCACTCACCCATGTACTCCCCAAGAGATTGAGGTTTATCCTCCTTAGAGATAAGTTCAACAGAACTCAACACCTGAAATTTGCTAAGTGCTGAGACTGCCAACCGCTCATACTCATTAAGGGTACTAGGACGAGTTCCCTTAATGATGCGAGGAGAAGAGGACCAATAGAAAGGAAACAAGCGATTTCCAGAAGCATCAAACATAAGTTCTGGAAACCCCTCCCCACAGCGAAAACGGACAAAGGTGTCCCTGTCGTTTTTGAAATTGGAGGCATACAAAGAAAATCGCCCTTTATTGGGCTGACTACTGATTGAAATGAGAGAGTGAGGAGAGACGTTCTTTACATGAAAAAAGCAAAAGAAAACCCCAACAGTGGTAACTAGATCTAAACCTTCACAGGCAACCTGAAAGGCTTTTAAAAATGCCCAACTGTTTGGGTGAAGCTGACAAGGGGCGACATTCATGACCCTTAAGACTTGACATTCAAAAGAGTTAAAAGGAAGCCAAAGATGTAGGGTTTGGAGGACATGGGTATACATGTTAAAGTAATGGGGCTCTTGTTCGTTGACAGTGGTCACGAACTCACCCAAGGCGACAAGGTCAATCACAACCCTATTCTCGCCGCCTTCACCAGATACCTGGACAGCCTGTCTAAAAATAGAGACAAACTCATCAGTGGTAAACCTAGAAGAAATTTCCTTGAAGTAGAAATCGTTGCGACGGAGTCTGCATCAATTAAAGAGCAATTGTTAGGGTTTTTAGAACTAAACTCAGATGGAGAAATAATATCACTATCACTATCACTAGACCCAGATTCGAAATCACTAGACTTAACAGTAAACCCAAACATTTCAGAATAGTAACCATTAATGTTTAGGGTTCCATCAGCCCTAGTATAATGGGCACATACTTGACGTTCCCAATCGGAACCCACATGATGAATAACTGCGGGATAATCTTTCGCGTCATCGAGTTCGCGTAAAAGAACCATGACTAAAACGAAAATAGAAATAATCAAAAGGACAGAGACGAAAAATAATAAGTGCCTTTGTAGTATTACACGGTTGAAAAGCGGAGAAAGTAGTTAGATTACTATGAAACTTGACTAAAGAGGGGAAAGAGATCAAATCTGTTAAAATGCAGAAAAATTATGAACTATGGAGAAGTTGAGAAGTTGGGAAAAAGTATTGAAGAAGGAGGAAAAAGTATTTATAGATGTAATAACTATCAGCAAAGTGGAAACGTTCAATTACCCATTGGTTAAACCCACGGCTTGAAACGCGTGTCAGCGTGGGAAACATGATTGACAGTTGTCAATTCAAAATTAAAGCGGAAGAAGAATCGTTTTGGTATCCCATCTATGGCGTGACAAAACGTCGCCTAAGTCTATTATGATTTTGCCTATGGCGAGACATCTCATTCGCCCTAGGGAGGCGAGACATATCATATTATTTTTATTTTTATTATTATGTGCTAACATTTATATGAGCAGAAAACTTGAGAAAGGAATTGCATTTCATTACTTGAAAAGGGAAAATTACATAAGGAGAATTACAAAAGGGAAATTACTGAAAGGAAAGCAACAATTGAAACTACATCAAAGCAAGGAAAGTATATCTAAACATCAGGGAAATTCAGAGAAATCATCAGCTTGATCAATTAATTCATCTATGTCGTTACAGAGCATTCTTTTCAAAGTTTTGATAATCCTAGCTACTGGGAACTCGAGAACAGAGTTGGGAGAATCCATGACTGAATTAAGGCAAGAAGGGAAAAGTTTATGAGATGATTAAATTCATCCAAGTTCTTCTATTTTTATAGCAGTCATTGGCATGGGAAGGCATTACACCACGTATAGCATATGGGGTCCAAGAAATTCGCCACATACAATAGCAGTTATCAGCGGAAAATTCGCCCATTATCACCGCTTCGCCTCCACTGAGCCTCATGCTTGAGGGGCTGTGGACCGGGAGTAAATGTAAAGGGTATATTTAGCAAAAGCCCAAACATTAATTATTAATTTGTACAACGGACCAATACAACGGCCCAATACATAAGCGAGAGTCAAGCCCAATCCTCCCATAAGGGCGAGAATCAGAAGGGCGAGTCATTCACTCAGGGCGAGACATGGCCGCGTGGGCGAGATACCCACGATCCCCCCCATTCTTCATTATAACTGCCATCTTCTCCACGATTTTATACACTTATCTTTATCCTCCGTATGACTAGGAGTAGATTTTAAGAGGAACCATTATATTCAAACCACGTTCCCCATAATCACCTTGCAAATAGGCATGTGATCAAATGTATAGCAGGAACGTGGGATAGGCCAACGAAGGAAAGGGGCGGGAAGAACTCTCTTCCTGTACACCCTATAAATACTTGTAACATTGATGAAAAAGAGGACGGATTGAAAGACATTTGAGATCATATACTTGATTATTTTGTTTATTTAACGGTCCAATATCATTACTTTTCACACCCCTTTAAGTGTTCACTAGAACAAGATCCATTACAATAAAAATGAAAATTAGAAAACTAAGAATTTACTATAAAAAATAGCCCCTTTACAATAAAAAATGAAAATTTCATAAAAATAACAAAAGTGCTAAAAATAATCAGATTAATTAATAAAAATAACAAAAGTGCTAAAAATGAGAATTTTTTTTGTATGAATACTTCAATAGTATATTATTTTTTATTTTTTTTGAGAAAAACTTAAATAGTATATTATGTTCTTTATTAAAATTAAATAATTTTTTTTTTATTTTGGGAAAATGTTCATTGACTTTAAAAAAAAATCTAATCATGGTTAGTAATAGTATTTATATTATTGTGTGCATTTAATACCATTTGGCAACAACTTTTTAGGGTTTATTGTCTCCTATCTATATCAATGTCCTTTGACCCATTTTTACTTATATTTTGGGACCGAGGGAGTAATGTAAACGGGATATTCAAAGTTGGTTATGAATTTGCTTCCTAATGCCTTAATAATTTCCGTTAATAAGCCAAGAAAACTTGATAAAACTGATGAAAAAACAAACACTAACAGCAAGTAAAGTTGAATATTTGTTAACTGTTATCAAGACAAAATTTAAAGTGAATTAAGATATGAAATCATAAAAAAAGCATGCTAAAGAAAAAGAAATCATAAAAAAAAACAAATAAATCCAAAGACCAAATCTAATTATGCATTGATTTTGTATCAAATGAAATTAGATATTACAAAACTTCTCAAAAACACTAACAATGTACTGTACTGATTAAACTTGGTTGCGGCACAAATAATTGTTGTAGTGGAATCCATCGAATTTATGTCTGACAGTAGACTTTTTACGGATGCATTCCATGCGGGAACATAAGTCCCTAGCAAGGCATAGCTTCAACGTTAATTCCACACGAATGATGAGTGTCTAAGTAGGAGATAAAGTGGAGGTTGAATCCACAATAGTAATTTGTATTGGCATATTTCTTCGAACACCATAAATCTTTTGTCATGCAAATCATAGCTATAAACTATTTAGTTTGTAGCAAATACTAAAAGATTACCGTTCACAACCGTAAAGGATGTAACATTAGGATCTTTCTCCTTCAATCTCATTGCTCTCACCTTAATTTTCAAAACTTTTTCCCAATAACATGACTCATAATCTCTTAATAACCAAACCATAAAAATAAACTTTCTTAATTTCATCAAATAGATTGATCCAATCAAGTTTGACGCTTTGCCCCAATTGAATATGCCCCTATTGCATGTGAGATGGCAACCTCTTATGCCTTCTCTCGGCAGCCTAAACATAGTTGATATTTCATTCTCTAAATTATAAGACATTATTTATGTCTTGTAAAAAGGACTAGGTCTCACAGATTATCGACCGCTACTCGAGATAAAATGAAGAGCTCCATTGTAAATTACAGACGTGTCAAATTTCATGTCTCTTCACCAGGTAAAAAAACCATGTTCCATTGTTTTCCAGACACCGTCCTTGTCACGATAAACATTGCATGTATAAGAAGTTGAATTCCATTCCATTGTGTTTTCAAAAAGAAATACCTTGTAGTCGTCTAAAGAGCAATGTAACATGAGCATTAGCAAAATTATTATTTATTTGAAGTGACTCTGAGATTGGAATAGAAAACCAAGATTTTGGTATTGGGTTGCATATGAAAACTTTAACTGGATCATCAATGTTATGACAAAAACTAAACCATGAAGCTATGAGACTAACTATAGGAAATTCAAAACATTATTAAGGGCACCAGAAGACTGTTGTTGTTTAGTTAAAGAATGTAAATATACCTTTTTTGTGCCATATCTTTAACTTATTTCATCAAGTTGAATGAATAAACATGTGTCACAAAAAGAAACAGTTTTCAGAACAAAGCAAACTCAAAATTTATTTGGGAATGATGACACATGATTATTCATTCGATCTGATGAAATAAGTCAAAGATATGTCACAAAAAAGGTAAAGTTACATTCTTTACCTAAACACCAACAGTTGGTGCCCCTAATAATGTTTTGAGTTTCCTATAAAAAATATAGTTAGTCTCATAAGGTAGTTAGTCTCAAAGTCACTTCAAATAAACAATGAATATTGATAATGCAAAACTCATGTTACATTGCTCTTTAGATGTTTCTTTTTGAAAACACAATGGAATTGAATCCAACTTATTTATACATGCAATGTTTATCATGGCAAGGAAGGTGTATGGAAAACAATGGAACGTGGTTTTTACCTAGTGGAAGGGACATGAAATTTGACACGCCTGTATTTTACAATGGCGCGCTTCATTTTATCACGAGTAGCAGTCGATACTTTGTGAGACCTAGTCCTTTTTACAAGCCATATATAATGTCTTATAATTTAGAGAATGCAATCTCAACTATGTTGCCGAGAGAAGCCATAAGAGGTTGTCATGTGGATATTCAATTGGGGCAAAGCGTCAAACTCAAATGGATTAATCTATTTAGTGAAATTAAGAAAGTCTACTTTTACGGTTTGGTTTTTAAAAGATTTTGAGTCATGTTCTTGGGAAAGGTTTTTAAAACAAGGGTAAGAGCAATGGGATTGAAGGAGAAATATCTAATGTTACATCGTTTACGATTGTGAACGGTAATCTTTTAGTATTTGTTACAAAAGAAAGGGTTTATAGCTATATGAATTAGATGACAAAAGATTTACAAATATGCCAACACAATTATGGATTCAACCCACGCTTTATCTCCTACTTAGACACTTATTGTTCGTGTGGAATTAATGTTAAATTAGGGTTAAAAAAGTGTTTTTTGATTGGTTTGCATGCTTTTATGTATTATATGTACACAAGGGGAAAAAATTAGTTTTTTATTAGTGAGCTTGACAAGATGTACGAATTTTGTTCTTACGATTCCCGTGTGCAATGAGAAAGTCAAAACTACGTAGTTCTGGGGTGAAAGCGAAGTGTCTACCTCGTTTCCGAATATTCAGGGAAGCGTCATGTGTCTACCGGATTTTTTCTTTTCTCGAATATTCAGGGCAGCGTCATGTATCTACCCGATTTTTTCTTTTCGGTCGATTAAACTCTTAATGTTTATTTTTATTTTATTTTATGATTACTATTTTTATAAAATAAAGGGAAAAAATAAATATAAATATAAAAAGCAAACCAATAATAATACCTATGGCCAATGTGATGTTGACACGTGGCAGATCATATAGTAATTATAAAAAATAAAATGAAATAAACAAAGGGGAACAAAACCAGTACGCGTGCATCATCTTCTTCTTCATTCTTATTTTCTCACGAACTCCCATCCGGTCACCGCTGTCGCCAGTCGTTCTCCTTGTTCTCTCTTGCACCGTCTCACTCTTCTCTCTGTTCTCTTGGTTCCTTGCTATCTCTTGATTTTTGTTATCACAGGCTGTGATTTTGGTTTGGATTGTGGTATGAATTTGAGGTGGTTATGGTGTTTGATGGTTTTGGCTACTGTGTTGAGAAGGAAGATGAATGATGATTGTGTTTGTGTAATGATTCAAGATGGAGCGGAAGGGATGAAGATGGTTTATGGGAGGAGGAGCAAGCAGCAAGCTACTGTATGTATTCTTGTTTCTATTTTTTGGCTGTGAAAATCCTTCTGTGTATTTATAGGCAATAGTTAGGTCTTTTTGCATTGAATTTGTGATTGTCTAACTTGGGGAACAATTTGTGTGATTGGAGATTCTTTCCAAAAAAAATGAATATTTTTTTTACGGATCTTCCAATTTTATTTTGATCCTTTTGATTTTGCTCCAAATGTGTATTGATTCTCTAACCTTTTATTCATATATTTGTTTTTTAGTTTAATTGTTGTGCACCGTCAGATGTTTTCTACACATGCATCCAACGATGTGTTGCCACATCATTTAATGAATGTGACTGATACACCTAAAAATGTGTTATTTATTTAGTTAAATTACTATTATATTTCAATTATTTTTATTTCAATTTCGAACTTTTATATTATGAATCGTTACTAAATGCTCATATTTTATAAACACAGATGAAAATTTATTAAAGTGAAGAAAGGAGCGAAAACGGACCAAAAAGACACAAAAAGGGGCTGCATATAGCAACCCCACTACAAAACAAACAAGCCCAGCACTATGAGCAAGGCTGGCGTCCGCCAGCCCACACCCTAGCGCCCGCCAGACCAATGGGAGAGCAAGTGGCAGATTGCCACATCATGCGTGGAGCAGAAGAAATGATCCTGGCGTCCGCAGGATCCAACGACCAGGAATTCATGCGGTTTAGTCCCACATCGGGCAAAACAAACATTTGTAGTTTTATATTTTAGTATAAATAGGTCCCATTTTCTCCTATTTCCACGAACAACTTTACACACAACTTTGAACAGCTGACTTGTAAAACGAGCACACCACTCGTATAGTCGGTTGGAGAAGGAGTACTCAAGCCTTTGCGGGAACTCCTTCTCATAAGTTGTAGTAGTTTAAAGTTTTTTATTTTGTACCGGCATTATACTCGGAGTTTATCCAGGTTCTTATTTCTTTTTATTTTCTTGTTTTATTTTCTTTATTGCTTTATTTATTTATTTGCTTTATGTTTTTATTTTCTGCTTATTTATTTATTTTGTCTTTAATTTTAGTTTTAGTCATGTCTAGCTAATTTAATATTGCTAGGATGCGTAATTAGGAGTTAGATAGTTAGTTCGCGCGCCGCTTTTTAACGAGTTTTCCAAAAGCAGTTTTTATTTTAACGACTATAATTTGTCACGAGAGTGAGAATTAATTAAAGTATGATCGAAACGGCGAGAGCATGAGATTTCTACTAGATAGTAAAAACTGAACATTAATTCTGATTCGGAAACACACCACTTAGGATTAGAGTTAATTAAATTATAATTGGTTTTCAAAAAGTACTTTATTAGCGGATGCGGTGACGAGAGTCAAGCATCACCTTTATAATCTACAACACTAGTCAAGATTTGCGAGAGCTGAGATTGGTGTTTTTAAATCTATAGTTTCGAAAACTATTCTTTTTATCAAAGCGCGAATTAAGTATTGAACCCTACGAAACGACTAAGAGCTCATCCTAGTAATACGCTTTATTAATCTTAAAACCCAAAAAAAATACTTTCTCTTATTTTATTTAAAAAAATCCAAAAATATAAACCCTCTGATTTACTATTTAGCCTTAGATTTACAACGTAACATTAGATAACGGTAGGTCGACTATTGGTCTATGTGGGATCGATAATCTTTTATAACAACACGCGACAAGGCTGTATACATGCAGTCACGAACGAACGCGATCAAGTTTTTGGCGCCGTTGCCGGGGACCAATTAAGTCGATATCGTAACTCCAGTGTTACACCGTAAAGACTAAGGAAATTTTATTTTCTTTTATTTTTACTTTTATTTTAAATAGTTAGTTTGTTGCATGCCAAGCACTCGCTCAAAAGGCGAAAGATTGGAGCAACAAGTTAACGAGCCCGAACGTCTTATTAGCATAAGACGTAAAACACAAGAACATCGTACTAGATACGAACTTCCCAATCCTAATAATCATATTCCCGAACAAGTAGTTGAACCAGAAATGGCCGAACTACCTCTAAATCGACCTTTAAGGTCTTACGATATTCCTTCGCAAGAAGAACCGCATAATAGCATCGCTGCCCCCGCTATTGAAGCAAATAATTTCGAGCTTAAACCTTCATTGTTGTCAGCAGTACAACAAAATCAATTCTCTGGAAATCCCACGGACGACCCTAATCTACATTTGTCTATATTCTTGCAATATGCCGATACTGTCAAAACTAATGGTGTCAGTCCCGAAGCTATAAGACTTCGTTTATTCCCGTTCTCATTACGAGATAGAGCTAGAGCTAGAGCTTGGCTCCAGCCTCTACAACCAAACTCAGTCACCTCGTGGAATGAGTTGAAGAAAGTCTTCTTAGCTAGATATTTCCCACCTAGCAAAACTGCTATGCTTAGAGCCCAAATTAATGGATTCAAACAAAAGGACAACGAGTCTCTTTTCGAAGCATGGGAAAGATATAAAGACATGATTAGGCTATGCCCACATCATGGACTTGAAGAATGGTTAATTATCCACACATTTTACAATGGTCTCATGTATAATACAAGATCTACCATAGACGCCGCAGCTGGTGGCGCACTTATGGATAAAGCCTTCAATGAAGCCTATCAGCTTATCGAAAGCATGGCTCAAAACGACTACCAATGGGGAAGCGAAATAACAACCGTAGAGAAATCTCAAACGAAAGGTGGAATGTACGAAATCAGCCACATGGATCAAGTCTATGCCCGATTAGATGCCTTAACACAAAAGGTTGAAAACTTAAGCACCACACCCATAGCTACCGTAGTCGTTGCAAATCAAGATTGTGAATTGTGTGGAGCTCAAGGACATACTATCGCTGAATGTCAAGTTCTGACCGGAGTTTCCCAAGACCAAGTGAATTACACTCAAGGAAACCCTTACTCAAACAATTTCAACCCAGGCTTTAAGAATCACCCATACCTTTCATACAAAAGTAACAACGCTTTATATGCACCTTCTTCTGCACCACCGGGATATCAAAAACCTGCCTACCCTACTCAAAACGCTCCTAGGAAGTCTAACCTAGAATTGATGATGGAAAACTTCATAGCTTCTCAAACTCAAATCAATAAGGAAGTTAAAAATCAACACATTCAAACTAGCGAGCAACTTAGGCAATTATCAAGCAAAGTAGACGTCATAGCCACACACAATAAATTGCTAGAAACCCAAATCGCGCAAGTGGCCCAACAACAAGCATCTACTTCTGCTTCCGCATGCACATTCCCTAGTCAACCTCAACCAAATCCTAAAGGACATGTGAATGCTATCATATTACGAAGTGGTACTCAGTACGATGGACCAGTTGATCCTAGAACCGAGAAACCAGTCATAGTACCCAACTCTGACGAAGCAACCGAAAGGGAAGATGATCAAAGTAAGAAGGGGAAGGAAGATAGTGGCAAGGAAACCATAGAAACGAAGAAACCTTATGTACCTCCGCCACCTTATAAACCACCAATACCTTATCCTCAAATATTCGAACAATCTAAAAGTGTAGGGCAATTCAAGAAATTCGTTGAGCTTTTAAAGAAATTAAATATCACAATACCTTTCACCGAAGCCATTACCCAAATGCCCTCATACGCTAAATTTCTTAAAGATATCTTAACCAATAAGAAAAGAATCGAGGATGATGAAACCGTTATGCTTACTGCCGAGTGTAGCGCCATACTTCAAAACGAAATGCCTCCTAAGTTAAAAGACCTAGGAAGTTTCTCTATACCCTGTGTCATTGGAAAATTCGTTATAGATAGAGCCCTATGTGATTTAGGAGCAAGCATAAGTTTAATGCCCATAGCCATATGTGAAAAACTCAACATGGGAGACCTAATACCTACTAGAATGTCCATACAATTCGCGGACCGTTCGGTCAAATACCCTTTAGGCATTCTAGAAAACGTACCAGTACGCGTAGGTCAATTCTATATCCCTACTGATTTTATAGTTATGGACATAAGAGAAGACTCCAACACTCCTATCATTTTAGGAAGGCCATTCTTAGCAACCGCAGGTGCCATAATAGACGTAAAGAAAGGAAAGCTCACTTTTGAAGTGGGTGAAGAAAAAGTAGAATTTATTCTAACTCAATTCATGAAAGCACCAGCTATAGACGATAGTTGTTATATGTTAGACGTCATCGAAGAATGTAGAAAGGAGATGGAGAAGGATCAAACTAGATATTCTGAAATTTTAAAGCCCAACCCTCCCACCCTTAAAGTAAATGATGACGATCTCTCCGAATGCTTAGAAATTACACCAAACCCTACGCCTAACCCTATCAAATCAACAATTGAACTCAAAACCCTACCCGAAAATTTAAGGTATGAATTCCTAGATAAAGAACATGCAAAACCCGTAATAGTCAGCGCAGACTTAGGAGCATTAGAAACCGAAAAATTATTAAACATCCTAAGAAAATACCCCAACGCTTTAGGGTATAGCATCGCTGATCTAAAAGGAATTAGCCCTTCTATTTGTATGCATCACATTATGCTAGAAGAAGATTGTAAAACCTCTAGAGAACCTCAACGAAGGATTAATCCTATTCTAAGCGAAGTAGTCAAACAAGAAGTCCAAAAACAGCTAGACGCAGGAATTATATTCCCAATATCCGATAGTAAATGGGTTAGCCCAATACATGTCGTACCTAAGAAGGGAGGAGTTACAGTTGTCACTAATGAAAAAGGCGAATCTATTGCACAAAGAGTTCAAACCGGTCATAGAATGTGCATAGATTATAGGAAACTAAACAAAGCCACTCGTAAAGACCATTTCCCTTTACCCTTTATTGATCAAATGCTTGAACGATTGGCTAAACATTCTTACTTCTGCTATTTAGATGGTTACTCAGGATTTTCCAAATCCCTATTCATCCTGATGACCAAGAAAAAACAACCTTCACTTGTCCCTATAGAACGTTTGCTTATAGACGTATGTCATTTGGACTATGCAATGCTCCCGCAACCTTCCAAAGATGTATGATGGCAATCTTCGCAGAATTTATAAACGACATCATGGAAGTATTCATGGATGATTTCTCCGTTTGTGGGCAAAGCTTTGAAGGATGTTTGTCGAATCTAGAAAAAGTACTCGCAAAATGCGAAAAAGTAAACCTTGTCCTTAATTGGGAGAAATGCCATTTCATGGTCCGACAAGGAATCATTCTTGGACACGTAGTGTCCAACAAGGGGATTGAAGTTGACAAAGCTAAAATTCAAGTCATAGAAAACCTTCGACCCCCAAAAACCGTAAGAGAAGTACGTAGTTTTTTAGGACACGCCGGTTTCTACCGACGATTTATCAAAGACTTCTATAAAATCACCAAGCCTTTAACCGGCTTATTACTAAAAGATGCTGAATTTATCTTTAGCGATGACTGTTTAAAAGCGTTCCAACAATTAAAAACAGCTCTTATATCCGCACCCATTATCAAGCCACCCGATTGGAGCCTAACCTTTGAAATCATGTGTGACGCTAGTGATTATGCAATAGGTGCAGTTCTAGGACAAAGAAAAGATAAGAAACTTCATGCAATCTATTACGCTAGTAGAACCCTAGATTCTGCGCAAATGAACTATGCCACCACTGAAAAAGAGCTCCTCGCTGTCGTATTCGCGGTCGATAAATTTCGACATTACCTAATAGGATCCAAAATAATCATCTACACTGATCATTCCGCTATTAAGTACCTATTAAGTAAGAAAGACGCTAAACCTAGGCTATTAAGATGGATTTTACTTTTACAAGAATTTGACCTACAAATCCTAGACAAGAAAGGAACCGACAATGTGGTCGCCGACCACTTGTCAAGAATAGAAAACATAGAGCATGAGTTAGTACCAATCAATGATGATTTCCCTTACGAACAACTCATCGCTCAGTTAGAGAGTATCTCCGCCGAATTATCTCTTCACGAATCCAACACCATGCAACAAATAGGAGAAGTTCACTCCAGCAAAAACACTCTACCATGGTTTGTTGACTTCGTTAACTATTTAGCAGCCGGAATACTCCCACCAGATTTATCTTATCAGCAAAAGAAGAAATTCTTCCATGACCTTAAATACTATTATTGGGATGAACCTCTGCTCTTTAAACGAGGTCCTGACGGTATCTTCCGTCGTTGTGTCCTCGAGGAAGAAATTCAAGAATTAATTTCCCATTGTCATTCTGCCCCTTATGGAGGGCATGCTAGCACCTCAAAGACATGTGCCAAGATCTTACAAGCAGGTTTCTTTTGGCCTACCCTATGGAAAGACGTTCGAATCGCTATTAAAAATTGTGACCGATGCCAACGCACCGGCAACATCTCTAAAAGCGAGGAAATGCCACAAAAAGGCATTTTAGAGGTAGAAATCTTTGATGTGTGGGGAATAGATTTTATGGGACCTTTCCCATCTTCTGGTGGAAATAAATATATACTTGTTGTTGTCGACTACGTTTATAAATGGATTGAGGCCATAGCCTCGCCAACTAATGACACACAAGTAGTGATCAAAATGTTTAAAAATATAATCTTCCCTAGATTCGGTTCACCCCGTCTCGTCATTAGCGACGGTGGTTCTCATTTCATATCTAAAATCTTTGAAAAATTATTAATCAAATATGGAATCAAACACCGAATAGCAACCCCGTATCACCCACAAACTAGTGGGCAAGTAGAAGTTTCGAATAGAGAAATTAAAAGAATTTTAGAAAAAACTGTTGCTACTAGGAAAGATTGGTCACATAAGCTTCCCGAAGCTTTGTGGGGCTATAGGACAGCCTTTAAAACCCCTATAGGAACTACACCGTATAATCTAGTTTATGGAAAATCGTACCATCTACCAATAGAACTCGAACATAAAGCTTTTTGGGCTATCAAGGCACTAAACTTGGATTATCAAGCCGCGGGAGAGAAAAGAATTCTCGATCTTCACGAACTTGAAGAACTACGAATGAGCGCTTACGAAAATGCTAAAATCTATAAAGAGAGAACTAAAAAATGGCATAACAAGCGCATACTTAAAAGAGAATTCAAAATAGGAGAATTAGTGCTTCTTTTTAATTCCAAACTAAAACTTTTTCCAGGAAAACTCCGTTCCCGATGGTCCGGACCTTTTGAAATAACTAAAGTTTTCCAAAATGGCGCTTTTGAAATAAAGAACAAATTAAATGAAATTTTTACCGTTAATGGACAGCGTCTAAAGCACTATTTTTGTCCTAATGACTCAGATTATTATTCTAAGATTAAATTACATGAAACAACTCCTTTTACTTAGAATTTTTAATCTCGAATAGTCGAGCTACCGACGTTAACCAAAGCGCTGCATGGAACACAACCCATGATTTCTTTTTACGCTTTTTACTTTTTGCTATTTACTATTTACTTTTTATGTTACTTTATTTACATTTCATGACTTTGACTAACCCGTTTGGCCATTTATCTTTGAACTAATTGATGTTATATTTATTTTTCTAAAAAGAAATGGCCTATCGTGATAATTACTTCGTTAAATTTGGGAGTGAGAGTCAGAGAATCCGCTTCGAGAGACTATTCGAGAAAGAAATGTCGTTCCAGATCTATCCTGAAAATCGCACAATGACGGCACTAGGAATCTCCGAGAGCGTTAAATACATGATTAACCAGTTGGGATGGAGCAATCTGAATTTGCACAGTCTCCCTTCCTATCGTAAGCTGACCCTTGAATTCTTGAGCTCTTTCGAATACGACCCTGACTATGGATATTCTATCCATAAGGGCCTTGCTCGTTTTAGGCTTTTTGGTGTTCCCTACCGCTATTGTCATAGAGAGATAGCCAAGCTTCTGAATGTACCCAATGGCCATGACGCTGCAATTAAACTACAAGAAGATGAATTCATGGACTACGAGCTTCGCCAATTTTGGGGGAGCATCTCTGGAAATCCAAACGATTAACCTGAAGACCGATTCAACACTCAGATCCATAACCCAGCTATCTGCTACTTTCACATGATCCTCTCACATACTATCTTCGGAAAACCAATAAATAACATTTCTGTTAGCAAAGAGGAACTTTTTATCATGTTCTGTACCTCCCAAGGACGTCCAGTTAACATAGCAACTTTCATTTTGGCAAACTTTAACAAGATACTTGAGAGCACGAACCGCCACATTTGCATTAGTGGTTTCGTCACCTTACTAGCTAGAGCCATAGGTCTCTACACCGATTTAGATCAACTTATAACTTTTGGAGCACCTTTATCCAGTGGTTTCCGATATTTGGGCATTACTTTCTGCTTTAACCATAGCCTTATCGGTAACCTAGGACCACCACCCTATCAGCTAGTTATAAATCACTCTCCAATCCACCTTATTACTTTACCAAATCCTGAAAAGACAAGCATCCATGACAAAAACAATTGGCTTTATGATTTGGATGGACAAGATGAAAGTGATCCTGAAACATCTATGTTTTACTATACACCTGGACCCTTATCACCTATTCAACCTGCCGAATCTTCAAACCAACTACCCCCTCAGGTTGATCATGCTGCTGCTATAGCCAATTTGGAGACACAGATAGCAACACTTCGCGATGATTTTCAACGCTTTATGGATCTCGTCATCCAACAATTCGAAAAATGCTCAGTGGAGTTTGCTAATCTTGCAAAGATTCTCACCGACAAACGTGGCTAGAAGTCATGAATATTTTACCGCATTTTTCTTCTTCTTCGCCCAAACATTAAAAACAATGCTTTAAATAAGTTTAGGGGAGAAGAAGAATATTTTCTATTTTTCTATATTATTATGTTCTAAACTATTTCTATTTGCATTAGCAATATTCAAAAAAATAAAAATTATTATTAGTAATTCTACGTTTACTCCGTATTTTTATTTTTACGTTATTTTTACCTTCCCGTTACTTTTATATTCACAATTTACTAGTCTATCAGTTTCACATACATGCATTCACAGATATTAATTTTTATGATCAAAACGTATACAAATGTGCATCTAGTTCAAATAAAGTTAATTCTAAGGAAATGTTTTACATGTTTGCTTCCCTTAGAGGAATTAGAGTCAACACTGTCCCGTTCTTATTTTCTCATATGCATTCATTAGTTTGTGCAAAACGCGGGGCAATAATTTTTGGTAGCTTAATCACAACCTTAGCCAAGGCCATGGGACTAGGACGACGTTTGATACACCAACCACATGTTCCACACGGCCTAATTAATGAATCAGTGGTTAGGACTATGAAATTAGTACGCAAACGAGACGACGGTAAATATGATTTAATGATTAGTAACCGCGTCTTAAATAACTTTACACTTCCTAACCCCGAACGAACAGATGTGCAAAATACTAAAAATTTATGTTATGTTATTGATCCTGAAACTGATAGAGCTCCCACGTACATTTCTCAAAATGTCGCTGCTGGTGGGGGCGCCACTCATTTTACACCTGCACACAATACACATTTTTCTAACTTTTTTGCAGGTAGTTCCTCCTCATCGAGACAGAGTACCATCGACGATATACTTTATGAAGTACGTGCTAGAAACGCTATCGACGAAGAACGCGATGGACTCATTTATGCTATGCATCAGCAACAAGAGGAGATAATTGACGAAATTCATTTCGTCCGAGCCCAACAATCAGAAATTCTGCATAACCAACATGAGATGCAGGGCTATTACCAACAATGGGAGAATTCAGAGGCAAACCGTCAGCAACAGCTAGACAATGTCATACAAGAATTGGGCGGTTTGAGGCTTCAGTTCAACAATTTTCAAAACTATCAACAGCCTCCACCATGATTCTCCTACACTTCAGTTCCACTCTTAAGTCGCAACAGTGAGGACACTGTTGGATTTAAGTTTAGGGGAGTATTCTACTACTTTTACTTATTTTATTTTCTGCAATTTCAATTTTTATTAGTTTATTTTACCTTTCGCATAATAAAATATAGCACTTTCTTGGTATTTTAAATTTTTCTTTTCTTGAGCCAAATTAAAATTTTTTCTAAAGATTTAGGATAATAGCTCACTTTGAAAGTATATAGGTTAAGGAGTGACGAGAGGCTGAGTTAAGGACATTAGGGAATTTTTCAAGCAAAATCGGTATTTTTCCAACACCCAGAAGTCTCCCTAGTATAGATATCAATTTGAATACCCATTGTGCAATAATCTCTTGATTTAAATTTGAGGAATCCTTTAGTAGTTTACCTACCAGTCGGACACCATCTATAAAAAGTCACACATTAAGTAGGTCAGTCGATGAATATAAGCGAAAAATCATCTAATGCTAGCAAATGAGGTCATACTGTGGTAATACGGTTAAACCTTAAAAATTGTGATAAATAGAAAAATTCTATGAACAATGCTTGTCAAGTTAAATGCAAAAATTCGCATCATCAAGCTTAAGTTGCAAAGCAAAAAGTGAATAATAGACGCTAACCAACTTTCTTACCATGTGTGTGACATAGATAAAGGGTCTTAATGTGGCTGTCTTGAATGAAAAAGGATGAGACAAAGGAGAAGATTTAGATTTTAGTACAAAGGCATGATCCAAATTCGTGTGTCGTTTTAATACCCTTCTTGAGTGGATTTGCACCTAGTTAATTAATCTCAGCCTATTTGAACTTCTGACCACGTATGAGTATTTGTGATGTTATTTTTCTCTGAATCTGTGTCTGTGAGTTGCTTAGCATTTCAAAAGTTTTCAATATGCAAGCTAAATTGCTTGAGGACAAGCAATGGTTCAAGTTTAGGGGAGTTTGATACACCTAAAAATGTGCTATTTATTTAGTTAAATTACTACTATATTTCAATTATTTTTATTTCAATTTCGAACTTTTATATTATGAATCGTTACTAAATGCTCATATTTTATAAACACAGATGAAAATTTATTAAAGTGGAGAAAGGAGCGAAAACGGACCAAAAAGACACAAAAAGGGGTTGCATATAGCAACCCCACTACAAAACAAATTAACAAGCCCAACACTATGAGCAAGGCTGGCGTCCGCCAGCCCACACCCATAGCGCCCGCCAGACCAATCAACAAGCAAGTGGCGGATTGCCACATCAGTCTTGGAAACGAAGCAAAGATCCTGGCGTCCGCCAGGATCAAACGGTCCACAGTGCACGCGATTTTGTCCCACATCGCCTAAATTGAAGTTTGTTGCTTTTGTATTTTAGTATAAATAGGTCCCCTTTTCTCCTATTTCAACACACAACTTTACACACAACTTTGAACAGCTGACTTGTAAAACGAGCACACCACTCGTATAGTCGGTTGGAGAAGGAGTACTCAAGCCTTTGCGGGAACTCCTTCTCATAAGTTGTAGTAGTTTAAAGTTTTTTTATTTTGTACCGGCATTATACTCGGAGTTTATCCAGGTTCTTATTTCTTTTTATATTCTTGTTTTATTTTCTTTATTGCTTTTATTTATTTATGCTTTATTTATTTATTTGCTTTATGTTTTTATTTTCTGCTTATTTATTTATTTTGTCTTTAGTTTTAGTTTTAGTTATGTCTAGCTAATTTAATATTGCTAGGATGCGTAATTAGGAGTTAGTAGGAGTTCGATAGTTAGTTCGCACGCCGCTTTTTAACGAGTTTTTCAAAAGCAGATTTTATTTTAACGACTATAATTTGTCACGAGAGTGAGAATTAATTAAAGTAGGATCGAAACGGCGAGAGCATGAGATTTCTACTAGATAGTAAAAACTGAACATTAATTCTGATTCGGAAGCACACCACTTAGGATTAGAGTTAATTAAATTATAATTGGTTTTCAAAAAGTACTTTATTAGCGGATGCGGTGACGAGAGTCAAGCATCACCTTTATAATCTACAACACTAGTCAAGATTTGTGAGAGCTGAGATTGGTGTTTTTAAATCAATATAGTTTCGAAAACTATTCTTTTTATCAAAGCGCGAATTAAGTATTGAACCCTGTAAAACGACTAAGAGCTCATCCTAGTAATACGCTTTATTAATCTTAAAAGCCAAAAAAATACTTTCTCTTATTTTATTTAAAAAATCCAAAAATATAAACCCTCTTATTTACTATTTAGCCTTAGATTTACAACGTAACATTAGATAACGGTAGGTCGACTATTGGTCTCTGTGGGATCATAATCTTTTATAACTACACGCGACAAGGCTGTATACTTGCAGTCACGAACAAACGCGATCAGGCCTCCAACTGCTCGTTCTTTTTCGCTAGCTTTTTCACCTCCTTGCTCGGCCCCCTCTCATTTAGTACCATAGTTGTCTCCGCCAGGCGAAGAGTGGCAGCCAAATCTTTGGAAAGCTGAGCAGACAACTCCTTGGAGCTATACTTCATGATGAGCTCCTTCTCTGACTTCAACATCGTCTGGGGGTGCTGATCCATATAACTTCTCATACCATACGAGCAGAGTTAGTCAACCGAGGGGAATAAAAAAGAAGAGGCACAAATAACGTAAAATAAAATACAAGAAAAAGTTGATCAGGAAGTTTAAGGCAAATACCCAACAACGAATTCCTAGCTTCTCTGCTCGCGCATTCGAGTAGAGACTTAGTATTCACAAAGCGAGACTCTATCCTCGACTTCCCATACTCGTCCTTCGCGGGGACACCCGCCTTCATCATAAAAGTGACAGGCTTAAAGGTGGTCACATAGCTCTTGATCTTCTCAAACCATGCACGCTCTGCCGGGGAGAGGACATCATCTCTGACTAAGTAAGTGTCGGTCGGCAACGCAAAATGTTTATCCGACCAACTCAGTGGATAACGGGGAACCTCCCGAGGAACCGGTACCCCCAGGGACGGAACTAGGTAGATTGAAAATGGGGTGGTCGCCACCCCTAAAGCATATGATTATTGCAGTACTATATATGTGTATGTAGTACCCGCCCCTGTAACAATGAAAAATAAATTTAGTGTTCGCCCCTGTTTTCTTTGTGTACCATAATGTTCAACTTTGTTGTAAAGAATTATAACGAATTAACAGCCACACATAATTAATAACAATTGTCTGTTTCAATTATTACAATTTCACCTGTATCAACCAACTTCGTTAAAAAATAAATAAGTAATCATGATTTTGATGTCTGACACTTTTATTAAATTAACTCAACTATTGTCCGATTCTTTTTACGAGAGATAATTCAATTTTTTGATTCATTAAATTGAATAGCTAATGTATCGGCTCTATATTATAACTAAAATATATTAATTATTTAATGCATTTAAAAAGTCAACTATATCTTGTAAAAAGACTGAGAGAGTAATTAATTATTGAGTTTGTTTTCTTAGAATAATGTATATACTAGGAATAATTAGATGACACAATTGAAAAACTTTGAATTGAAAAGTGAAAATGACATTCACTTTAAGACTCTGTTTGGTAAAATTAAGCTATAAGCTAGCTTATAGCTGGTAGCTGAAAAACTGTCTGATTGAAATTAAAGTGTAGCTTTTAAAGTGATTGATAAATATAAAAAAAAAACATAAAAGGACATACATGTTTAGTGGCTAATTTTCCTTTTTAGTGGGTAGTTTTTTATTTTATCAAAAATAATAAAATTAAATTGAAGGTTATAAATGAAAAAAAAACCGTAAAAAGTTATAAGCTCAAACGCTACTTGAAATAGCATATAAAAAAAAGCTATAAACTAATGAGAAAATCTTTTTACCAAACACATTTATATTTTCCAAACAAGCTTATAAGCTAGTCCAATAGGCTTTAAGCTAGCTTATTGGACTTACGAAACACACCATAGAACAATTTTTTTATTTATTTAAGTGACACTTATTTTAAAATCGAGGGAGTATATATTTGTTTTTGTAGGATATATGATTTTGATTTTACATTAAACTAAATTTTATTGATATATATATATATATATATATATATTTTTTTTTGTTAAGTTTTATTCATAAATTTTATTCATATATTAATAGTAAACATTACTTACTTTTTTATGGGTTTTGTTTTGTTCGTGTAATTATTTGACTCTTGTGTGACCTAAATAGACACAAATTATTCGTAGCAATTTTAACGCTACTACATACTCAAGCTCAAGTTTGAACTCAAAATCTTGATTAAACTGATAGAGACCCATATTATTTTATCTAAAAACTCTTAGATAGTTATTGTTGATTGTTTATGATGTATTATAATTCTGCCACCCTCGATAATATTTCCTGGTTCCGTCCCTGGGTACCCCCTCCTCGCCTAGCACCGCGACAGTCTTGAAGAGGGACTTCCGAGCTTTTGGGGATACGGGTTTCACCACGTAATACCTCTCCTTAAACCCCCGAACAAAATCTATGAACATCCTGAAAATTTTTCCCTGTTGATGCTTCAAGGATACCCAACCCCCCCTCCCCTCGACGTTTGCCTCTGAATCTTAAATATCCGAAAAAACATAGGTAAAGTGGGCTCGACCGCCAGGTAGTCACACAACAGCTCGAAGGCCCTGATAAAGGCCAACGAGTTCGGATGAAGTTGCGAGCAGGCCAAATTTAGGCTATCAAATATCCCTACGGCGAGGTCGCTGAAAGACAGCCTGAATCCTAGATCTTTGAAGGCAAACTCATACATAGCAAACCCGCCCTCGGAGAACTCCGAGTAAATCCTCTTCCCCTCCGCGGGCACGTGGGCCTCCCAGTTCTCCGGGTCGCCTTCACCTCTCTCCTCGACGATCATGTGAATGCTCGCATCCCCTTGAACAAACGTAGAGGCTACTCCCCGCGGCTCGGGCGCAAGCCAAGCCTGTTTTTCGTCTGTTATTGTGTCGACCAGCCGATGGCTCTCCACGGGCTCCTCGATATCCGTCATGATGTACCTGAAAAGCAGCGAAAGAAAGTGAATTCGACAATTCGATCAAATCCACCCTTCCACCGCAGTTCAAGTGAAAGGGCGTAAAAATAGGGTGAGGACGATGTCCCCGACCAAAGCCCTCATCAAATGGCATATTAGAACAAATAAAACTCCAAGTTAAAAAAGAGGAGCAATGGGGATTTCGAGGACAACAAAGCGGGGAAACGGTCCCCGATAAATTGGAAGACGCAATTAAAGCCTAAACAAGCTTGTGAGACGGGGAGAAGGTCCCCGACACATATTCCCAGCGAATACAACTTCGTAAAGGTAGAACAGGGAGAAGGTCCCCGACAAAGGTTCCCAGTGAACTCAAAAAACACAAATGCTCGTATTTTGAGCAGAAACGAAGGGACAGACTTCGTCCCCGACACAAAACCAGAATTCCCAGAAATTCATTGGTGTTCATTGTTTTCTTCATCAAGTTCATCCATGTTCATTAGTTTCAAACCCAAAAAGTCCCTTTGATCCAAAAACTTAAAACATATGCTCAAAGAAGGCGTATAGCAGTGGCAAAACCACTACCAAACGCCAAAAAGTACTTAAAAGTAGCAAAATGCAGTGGTTTTGCTAAATGCAAAACCACCAACACAGTGGTGAAAACAACCCAAAAACCCATTTACTAAAATGAAAACAAAATCAAACCTTTAAGCATCAGATCAGAAGAATGGAAGAAACTAAAGTGGGTAAAGCAGCAACATTACCTCTTTAGTGAAGAATGGAGCAAACTTGAACAAAAATGGAGTGTGATGAGCTTTAGTAGCAAGAATTTCTTCAAATGGTAGAGGAAACACAGCAGCAACAAGGGAGAAGGAGTGAAAATGATTAAACTCCCTTCTTTCCCCTATATATAGTCCTCAAAACGGACATGCCCCTCTATCACGAAAGGACAAGCCTGTGCAATCACAACCATTGATTTGATCCAACGGCGGTGATAAAATTCCATCCAACGCGTTTGATTGGATCATAGGAGAAATGAAAGGACGCAGCGATCCAATGGTCCATAAGCGTTCTCGTAAAACGAAGACAATTATAACCTACCCCTAGGTCATAATTACGCCTTTCATAGCCCACACATGTGGCAGTTCCAGACAAAACGTCTGTATTTTCACATCCCATCAATAGACCACGCGTCACGAGCTGGTCATGGGCGCGAATCTTCACCCACACACTGCGGGCACGTCATGGGAACAAACGCGTATAATCCTCCTCGGATAACGAGCAAGAATTACGTTATAAAAACAAATCAAGGTTTGCAGCGAGCACGCGCTCGCAACAAAAGACAATTCTAAACTTCTCCTCGACGTTTGGGGAAAGCACTTCCTCGCGGAGCGTCCTCGACGCAACGTCTTCGCGAACAAAACTATCAGGGTTACGAGCACGAATTCACAACAAAACTCCTCCTCGTAATCACTACTCCTTAAGGCTCCTCGCGAGCGTCTCCTCGTAAAAAAGGGGAGGACAAACAAACACTTTGTCCTCGACATATGAGCTTGAACCTAAAGTCACTACTCCTATGACTATGAGCAATGGCTTGGGGGGCTCTTGTTCTGGACTGGGCCAAGAGCTGACCCAAATCCGCTTCTGCTCGACAGCCTGGCACTTCATGTGCTCTACGTGCTCCTCGGCACGAATCCTTAGAGCTTATCCACTCCTCCTAGGAACGTGGAACCGCTCAAGCAGGATGGCAGCTGGAAACAGCTTCCCCTTTATTCAAGGAGCTATCCTGTCAGTCACTCTTATTGGACTGCTCATCACAGCTTATTAAGATGACATTTGGCCCAGCGCTGGGGGCAACTATATAAGTTCTCCTTGACAGGAGAGCCAGGTATTCAATTCTCTCTCTCTCTCTCTCTCTCTCTCTCTCTCTCTCTCTCTCTCTCTCTCTCTCTCTCTCTCTCTCTCTCTCTCTCTCTCTCTCTCTCTCTCTCTCTCTCTCTCTCTCTCTCTCTCTCTCTCTCTCTCTCTCTCTCTCTCTCTCTCTCTCTCTCTCTCTCTCTATTCTTTGTATCTCTTGTCTTCGCTGACTTTGGCATCGGAGCGCCTGCAGGTACAAACTCCCCCCTCCGATGGACGATTGCTACTTGACGCTGCTCAACGATAGTTCTCTAGCCAGTACCTACTTCTGATCAACAGGTTAGATCACTTTACATAACTGATTCAGCCAAATCTAGTTTTAGAAAAAGAAAGAAAAAAAATGAGTCTGAGTTATGACAGTTTGATAAGGAGCCTCCCCGAAAATCGTATTCGTATCCCATAATTGCATATATCTTTCTCTCCAAGTTTGAAGATCACTAACTGTCAAAAAAAATGTTTGAAGATCACTTGTCTTGAGATTTGGGAAGTAGCTATTGTTATTAATTAAATAATTTTTGGTAAATTTTCATTAAATAATGAAAACGGTGCTGATTTTTAAAAATGTAAAAATTTGTTAAAAGAGATTTTTCAATTTAAAAAAAAATTTTGAAGATAATATTATAGATTTATTCTATTTTTCAAAGGAAATATTATGCAATAAGATTGATAAGATTTACCACCGATAAGTTTAGGGTTTCATCTTTCAAACACTCTCTCTAGTCTTTTTTATAAAAATGTTTTGGAATTATTTTTTTGTCTTTTCTATAAGAAATACTTTTTAAATTTATTCTTTATGTCCTATGAGTTTGACTCAATTAGTTGCACATCGCATTATATATGCAGGGGGCCGGGGTTCGAACCCCGGTCATCCATTTATCCACCTTAAGGATGGAACTTCTAGCCGTTAGGCTACTTGACCTAAAAAAAATTACACAATTCTATTTTTATCTTTATTAAATAAAATCAAATAATCCATTCTAATACTAGTGCATTATTGCATTAAGAGAGACCAATTTTCCATGCTAATCTCGAATTAGTTTTTTTTGTGTTTACAATGTTGGCAACGAGGATCGAACGTAGGACTAGGCATGGCAATGGGTCGGGGCGGAGGCATATTTTGTCTTTCCCAAACCTATAAAGTTCAGGTTTCTCAAACCCGTCCCAATTCTCAACGGGTATGAAAAGTAGAACCCAAACTCATACACAATGGGGTTCGGTATCCCCGTGAGTTTCGGGTATCCCCATTCCGTCTCGCTTCCATATGAACTTGGTTAAGTTTTGGTGATTTTTTTTATTAAAAAGGGGTAATAGTTGAACATTATTTTTTTTCGACAAAATATTTTTTAAAATAAAGAATATAAATAGAAAAAACAACTTTATTTAACACTCGACCTAAAAATAAACACAAACAAATATAATTTAAGACTTTGTTAAGCGCTTATAATTTAATAGAGGTAAAATGTAATTATATATAAGCGGGGCGGGTTCGGGGACGGGTTCGGGTGGGCATTAATGTCCCCATTACCCGCCCCACATCTGTCTTTTAAAATCGGGAAAAACCCAAACCCAGGCAATTCAGTTTTCCCCCATCAAAATTGAGGTTGGACGGGCGGGTACCCGTGGGTATGGGTTATATTGCCATGTCTACCTAGGACCTCATACATACTACATAAATCTCTCACCACTAGACCAAACATAGTGGTTTAATCTGGGATTAGTTTTAGAATAAAACATAAAATTTTATAATTATTAATAAAAAAAGCTTAATTGCACCTTATGTTTATTTTAGGTTTCAAGTTGGTCTCTTATGTTTATTTTAGGTTTCAAGTTGGTCCCTTATTTTATGGACTAACTAATTCAAATTTTCGAAACTTGAGGGACCAACTTGAAACTTTTTAAAACTTAAGGGACCAACTTGAAACTTTTAAAACATAAGGGACCAATTAGAAACAAAATAAACATAAAGGATCAACTTGAAACCTAAAATAAACATAAGGGACTAATGTGCAATTAAGCCTAAAAAAATTTAGTTTTCTGAATGGGAAGAAGACAAATTTAATCTAATGGACCCAGCCCAATATGTATTAAGCCCACCATATTTCAATGAAGGAACAACAAATGACCAGCAATCCAAAAAAAAAATCTGAACAAACAAGGCAGAGGCAGCAGCGTTGAAACATAACACAATCAGCAAATTTCATTCAATTTCATCTATCATGGCAGCCATCACAAACCCATCGAAACAAACCCTTTTTCTCAATGCTTCCATTACCATCAAGTTGTCCCAAACCAGCCATCGTGCTTGGAAACGTCAAGCAAATCCAGAATATACTCTCTACACTCATGCATTCACTTCATTGGTCATGTTGATGGAACTACACCATCTCAAACTCCCACCATTCTCACTGATGGTGTATCAACCCCAAATCCAGAATATACAAACTGATTTCAAATCGACCAACTCATCATCAACCTTCTTTTCTCGTTTATGACTGAAAAACATCATCGTCTTTGTTGTGCAATTGGCCGAAGATCATGTGCACCGGTGGTATATATTACAGTTGACGGAGCAAGAGCTCCTCCTCCATAACAAAAACATCACTGCACGAAAATTTCCAACAGAAATATGTGACCTCAAAACACTTCCTGTAACTATGTCATCGCCGAAACCTTCGGTACATAGACCAGTCAAAAAACCACTTTATCGTGAAATCCCAACCAACATCAACTGCCTCAAAACATTGTGGTACCTTAACCTGGGCAGTAAGAGCTTCGCCAGCAATCTCCTTCTTTCCGGCCATTAATGGCAGCCAACACCTCTTATTTTAATAAAAATCATCAAAAATTTGTAAAAAAAATCAAAAAAAATCATCAAACGTCTCATGTGAGTACTAATGTCCAGATCTATCAAATCTTGTTAAAAAATTACAAGTTTTTGAGGATAAAGATCAAAGTGGTGCAGGCTTCACAGTGAGGTGGAGCAGTGTAAGGTTGTGGAGGCACAGTTGTTGTGACAGAAGAGCTTGGAGGAAAGGATGAGAGAATGAAGAGAGGGTAAAATAATCAGGTGTGGTATAGACCATAACAATATTTTAGACAACATTTTAATCTACCTTTAAAACTATGCATCTTTAAAACTTTATAAAGCAAAATTGCAATTTAAACCTTTCAAAGTTTATGCAGACTTTGGAAGTAAAGAACAAAAACAGCGACCACACAACAGCGTTCATTTCACCATGATGACGAGTCCTGTATGCTTACTTCACAATATACAGTACAAGACAGTGTAAAGAGAGAATGACTGATATCAAACTCCAACGACATGATAAAATCACTTAGCAAATCTAGGGAGCATGTAAAAGTAAAACACTATGTGAACTAATCCAGATGAGGAACCCAAAAAATAAATATCTGGGCCGTAATAAATAGGAAAAATATGAAACAAAAATATCTCCCTCGTTTGCTATGCTGCTGTCGCATATCAGGCAGCTCTTAACTTTAATTTCCTATCCTTTCTTTCCATGATACCCAAACTCAACGTACTTTCGAATAATTTATTTTCTCCAGTAAATAAAATTTGACCAGAACCATAAAGAATCATGTTTCAGGTCTTGCTTCCCTTATTCTTCAATTCATGCAGGCTCTGATCTTCTCTTTGTTAAGAACAAAGGAAAGAAAGGAAAAATAACTGAATGCAACAGCATAATGCAGAACACACACATCATTGGTGAATTCCTCAAACCAAAGTCTATATAATCCATAAACTGTCAGTCTCTCCTATCATCTGCACTCAAGATTGGACAGCCAGCCTTTGCAGATGCTCAAAGAAAACTTGAAGACTAACATCATCGGTAAAGATTACATCTGAACCAGCAGCCATCTCGTGCGCATTATTATATGTTGCTGACGGATTCAGCTTTGCTAATAAAAATCTAGCCTGTTAAAGACAACAATGAAAACCTGGTAAGATTCCTATTATGAAAAATCTAGACTCGGGGATCAACGTAAGGGGGAAGGGGACTGATAATGTTAAAAAAAAAGTTTAAAATACTTCACATCATTATTGCTCATGATATGAATGAATTGGGCAAGAAACATAAACAAAAAATCAAACAAATAGTGATAGAGACCCGAGTAGGAGTGATACTGACCTGGGAACCATGTTGATCACACACTACCAATCTGGGAACAGGGAATCGATCTCTAATAACTGCTTGGGCATCATCTTGTGGAGCTCGTAATAGTTGTGCAAAAGCCTGTACCATAAATTAAAGTTAGCAACAGAGAGAAAAAAAAAGAATAGTGGTAAATGCAACTAACTCTCGACACCAACTATGAAAATGCCTCCAAGCAAAACAACTCCAACATAAAAACTAACAGAAAGTAACTAATACATACAGATTAAATTCTAAAATCTAAAGATAACTTGTGAGCAGAATTCTCAGGTAATGACAATTTGTTTAGCAGGACATGACTGCACACAAACCTGGTGTTCTGGTTGGTTCTGGTATCCCAAGTTGCGCCATTGAGCTATTGTCATCCCATGAAAAATAACCACACTAAAATATGAATCTAGCAACAGAATCCGGTCTGCAGCAATGGAAGCCACATCCAACAATGCTGGTGCAGGCAGTGAATTAAATGAATATGATATTAAAGATGGCTGAATCATAACAGCCGCGTTACTAATATTTTCCCGGTTCAACAACATGCGAAAGTATGCAGTCTCATCTGGACTGTTGTTAAAAACCTGTCAATATATTTTACCATCAGCTAACAAGCAGAACTGCAGAACTGGAGGAAAACAACAATAACAAGTACCTGTACAAACTGTGAGCGTCGCAGATTGAACATAAACTGGGGGAAAAGAGAAAATGATGGATTTAATGTAAAAGATGATGGATCATCCTTGCGGTAGTCCCCAAACTTAGAACAGAGGCGAATGAGGAACCTATCCAACCACCGTGTGGCATCAAATGTTTCCTGATCAAACAAAATTGATGCTCAGCAAGGCATTTATTTTATATATTTTGACATGAAATTTGCCACAGCTAATACATGCCCAACAACTTCAATTTTGCAATTGATAAAGTGGTTATTTGTAGCATATTATTAACAAAACAATGGAACAAGCGCAAATTCCATCAAAACCATCAATATCAAAGCTATTGGCCTAATTTTATGTTTTACTGAAACTCCCCACAAGCACCCATTTGAACAAATATATAATTGAAGCAGCTGCTTGAGCAAATAAAATCTATTAATGATCTGAATATATTTTAAGAACACTATATACTAAGAGAACAAAAGATATTAAGACAACCTATCACATACCTCTGTCTCCATTTTCAGAGAAGCATATCTAGCCATTACAACTGCAGCTGTTTCTTGGTCAAATCCTTGAACCAATTCCTGAATAACACAATAATGTAATAAAAAATCCTGCTGTTAATCAATCTAGAGAATAAACAAATGTCTTTCAGGTAACGGCATAGATATACACTATAAATACACACAAATGAAAACATTTAGATTAGGTATTCGCAACTCTGCATATGACATAGCATGAAAATCATACTTGACAGAATGAAGAAATAGTAAAATTTCCATGCTTCTTTACAACATGATAAAGAGTTCCAAATATTTCATTCACATTGACAAACGAACTGACATCGCAACCACTGACATAAAAAAGACTGGAACTACCTCAGTGCTAACAGCACTATCTACCCATCTTCTAGTTACTGTTGTCACACGAAGCACTAATTGACCATCTGGGCTCTGGTAACTGCAATAAGACCACGACCATTATTAATGCTCAAGACCCAACAATATAGTAGGAAGACACAAAATCATATATATTAAGATCCGACAAGCAAAAAAAAATAATATTATATTAAGATCCTATTTATGAAATTTCCCCAACATAACCTTGTAAGAAACTGCAGGTACAGTTGTTGGTTGACAGCAGCGCCTGAAGCATTTGAACGATCACTTGATGAAAGATCAAACAGCACAGTCAAACATGTACTCTTGTCAAGGCCACACATCTTCCATACTGTTGTGTTGCCCTCTCCTATAACGGTATCAGCAACAGAAGGCCCTTTCTGCAGTGTTATAGTAACAGTCAAAATCAAGAAATATCATACTATGATTCAGTCTTGGTTCCAGAATCAATGAGAAACACAAAATGAAGAGTTTGAAACATAGATCATCTAACCTTCTCCAACGATGTGCAAGGTCCAACGACTCCCTGAATTTTGATTTCCTTTGAGCAATTTATCTCAAGGGTTCCACTGAAACAAAAAAAAAATTAGCAGCAATCACATTTGATAAAGGATAAGGGAAATATATGTAGAGAGAGAATAAGAGACAATGGGACATAGTTTTTCAAAAAAAAAAAAAAAAAAAACGTTATGCACAAGTGTCATTATGCATTGGTAAAAAAATATTATATTAAAAAAAAAACATTGTTATGCCAAGAGAAATCCCAACTATGCTGGAATCTCACTTGCCACCCAATCATCTGCAGCACCCAACAAGTATTACTGAAAAAATAAGAAATAAATAACAATAGGCAATGTGGGGACATAAAAGGGAACGGAGAAATGGAACTGTATAAATAATAACTAAATATCATTAAAACATTTGAAATGAGAGAATGCTCACTTGAAACAAAGACCAAGAGATTGCTCCCCATCCTCAAAAACACGCTTAAAAGAGTCCTTGAAGACCGAATGACCAAAACTTTCAGAAAGGACAACAAGGCCACCAGTTCTTTCAACTGCGACTTTCATTTCTGCAACTCCAACCTTATAAATTTAAAACAGCCATGAATCAGCACAAAACAAAAAATGAGCATAATTGCTTATCAAAAAAAAAAAATGCGCATAATTAGTTCCTAATTGTTTTTCAAATTCAGTGAAACATTGTGATAATATACTAACAATATTCATGAATTACTACTGCATAACATAAACAAAAACTTCCTTGCAATTTACAGCAAGAATTATCAGCTTTTCTCTCAAGAAGATAAACGAATTCGTAAACTCAATACCGTCAATATGAACACCCAGATGGATATATTAACCACATTGAATATATATAGCTTTACAGGTCTTGTAGCCAAGCATTGCCAGATAACGAGAAACAAAGGTAAGTTCAGAATCTATACTTAAGCAATCCCAAAAAACTTTCCCATAAGGAATGTTATGGGTAACACGGTTCTAATTAATGTATCACAAAAACGGTATAAATTATAAGGCATGTTTATGAAATTAAATCAAGATAAAGTACTCCACCGGTAATGTTAAGAGCTGTTTGTTTAGGCTAATTTTATGGAAAAACTACTCTTTAAAGAAATTCTATTTAAAAAACAAAAAAGAATGACTTGTTGCATTTCAAAGCTTATCCAAGTGTGCGCAAAATTGTTTAAAAAGAACATTTTCATAAAACCTAAAGCATTGAAACTGTCAAACCACACAGCAGAAATGCTGGATTAGATGCCTTGCAATGTGGAATTTGGAAAAATTGAGCTGCATGGTAATTTTATATTTAATGATCAGAACTAACACTACGTGTTTCAGAAGTCTTACTGAGCAATATGTAAGATCTGCACGCATGCATTCCATTATCCAACTAACAAGAGAAATCATCATAAAAGTATGAGAAAATTATTCAAGTGGCACAAACCTGATCAAGTGCTGATGCAAAAACATCTAAAACATGACCCTGGCTAACCAGCTGTTTTGCAAGACCCTCGTAAAACTTGACAGCTTTCTTAAAGTAAGGTGCAGCATCTTTATCAAGATCTTTATGAGAACGCACCGGGTCAGATAGATCTTTCGACACAATCTGCAAAGAAATTTTGAAATCAAAATCTCAGCATCAGAGACATTCCGTGGATGAACGATTCAATGATTATCAACATAAACAAAAACAAGCAGGAAATAAACCATAGTTCCCTTCAATGTTATTCAAAGTTTACCACACAACAATTTCAACTTTCAATACCACAAACCAAGAAAAAGCCATTTCTATCATACGTGAGAAAACATAAATACTTAAATTTCTCAACAATAATCTGATTGCAAGTACAGTATCTACCAACACAACCAACCATGAAACAGCGATACCGAAACACCTAACAAATCATTCCACTCCTAACGATGAAAAAGCTTGATAAACAATGAACACCATTTTCCTATCACTAACTAGTTTTCTTTCCACCCAAAACAAAAATCACAGCACAGAAACAAAAAAATACAGCAAGAAAAAAACTGATATATTATACCGTGCCAGGTCCTTCAGTGCATGGGCCTCCAACCAAAGCTATGATTCTAGCCCCAGTCCCAGGACTACAAGCACTGAGCAATCCAGCTGCAACACTCAATGCAACACCGGTGCAGCGAGCAGGACGTTTGCCAGGAGGAACAGGCCACTGATCTCTCTGCAATTCCTCTAACAGCTGAAAAATAAAATAAAAACACAATCACAAATCAATCAATTAATCATCAAAAATCATGAATCGAAATCGAACAAGTGCAGCATTACCGCATTGAGAGTATATTCACAATCAGATGCAGGCAATAAAAAGCGGGAAACACCGGCAGAATTAGGGAAAGGAGCAACACCGCCCTTATTAATAGGTCTTCTACCAGAAACAACAGAAGAAGCAAGACCAAGCTGTTCTAAAATGTGATCTTTAGGAATCTCTTTAGAACCACGAAAAACATAAACCTTAGACATATCAGAGAATCCCAATTCATGAACCTGAACTTGAGTCCCAAAAGAAAGAAAACCAACAAGAGCATTATCAGGTAAAAGACCAATAGCACGACCAAGAGCAGATTTAACAAAATTGATCTCTTCTTCAATGAGACAAGTATCAAGGAGAAAAAGAAAAACAGGAGAAGGAATTGGATTAGGATCGGAATGAGGAATAGAATATTCAACGGTTGTATATTGAGGGTAAAGTTCACCAGGGAGATTTGTTTCAGAGATAGCGTTGTAATGAGGAGGGAAATGATTACGTTGAAAACAGAAAGGACAGATCCAGATCTTAGCGGTGAAATCGACGCGACAGAAAGGGTTGAGAGCGGAGGTACAGGTTTTGCAACGGAGAGGAGCGTAAGGGAGACGAGGGATGTCAGGAGAAGGACGGATGAGAGCGATTGTGGCGGCGAGTGGGATCACGCATTTGCTTGCTTCTACTTTGGTACGTGGCCAAACGTTCCATGTCATGCGAACTCCGTCGACACCTTCGGGATCTGTGCTTGCGATTTCCGACATGCTTGTTGTTTTTGTTTTCGATTAGAGTGGAGGAGTAATTAAGAACGATTTGATTTCAGATTTATGAGAATTGTTGATAATATGCAAAGAAGGCTTTGCTTTGTTACCACAATCGTAACGCTGCACAATGATCTTAAACAACAACAGCAACAACAACAAACAACACACATTCAACGCCAATGCTATTCACCTTTTCACTCTTAATAAATTCCACTGTTTTCTTCTTTACTATTTTTTATTTTTTTATTGAAAAACAAAATAAAAATACTTTATTTTTTTATTATTGTACAGATCTTTTTTATTTTTTTGTTGTCGTACGCCAATAGAAATTCTCTATTTCTCCATGTCATACCATTAAAGTGAATGCAGTGGGATAATTTGGTGAAAAACATAACTTTTATTGAATAATTGTGTAAATAATTTTGGTTTTTTTTTAATTCATCCTTTTATTTATAATTTAATATATTTATCCATCAACTAATGAGAACAAATTATATGTAAATTCAAAAGTTTATTACAAGTTAGTTATCGTTTCACATGCAAATTCATATGTGGTTTGTTTTTATTAATTAATTGATAAATACCCTCAAATTATGAAGAATAGAGTAGGTCTCACTAATAAATTTACACTATGAGTGTTTTTTTTTTTCTTCTTCTTGTCTTTAGTATTAAAAAAGGAACATTCATTGAGGAAGTATCTTAGACACATAATTGTAAGGTGGGGTTCAAATGGTTTAAGATTTTTAGCATAGAGTATTTATCGGTTGAATTAGGTTTTAGGAAGAATAGAAAAGAGTTTAATTGATATGTATCAACGGTGTAAAATAGTTTTACACCATCGTCTAATAAATAACCATCATTTTGTTATGTCATGTCAAGAAAGTTGGGTTAAGTGGGGTGATGTGGCGGAAAACATTGTTGGTATTGGTTGACAGTGTAAAATTATTTTACATCGTCGGTGCATATCATTAAATCCAATAGAAAAGAGCTTAATTGATATGCACCGACAGTGTAAAATAGTTTTACACCATCGTCCAATAAATAACCATCATTTTGGTATGTGAAGAAAGTGGAATTAAATTACATGTATGTATGCCCCATCAAACTAGTTCATGTAGATATTATGGATATTTGTATGAATATTTTAAGAACTGATCTAAAAAGTTGATAGTATGGTTTAGTGATTTGGTTTGATGTTTGTGTGAAAAAATTACAATATTGATGTGAACAATTTTTTTTTTAATTCTAAAACATTATTACCAAAAATATCCTAAAATTTTATAGGAAAATTACTTAAAATAAAAATATTTTTTATAATAGAAAATTATTAAAAGAGTTTGATTTTGATAAATTTTCATCAAATCACAATTAATTACATGTCCATTTTAGAATTATTTACTATTGAAGTCAGATATTCTCAATGATTGAATAATTATGATTATTTGACAATGTTAATAGTGTATATGAATTAAATCTTGAATTAAAAAATATTATGAAATTTACAAATTGATAAGTTTTTTTTCAAAATATTATTCACAAATATACTTTTATACAATCATGTATTTGATAAAGTATTCACTTAACAATTTGAATACAACATTTTTGTGATTTTTTATAGTTTTGTAGTCTAGTGATTAGACTCGCACTCTCACACTATAAATATAAAAAAAAAATAAAGAATTCAACATTCAAACCTCAGTTCTTTAACTTTGATTTGACGTTAAATGTGTGTTGATTAATCTCAAAAGTTCTAAAATCATGTTGGAGTATATTAAGTTTTCACAAAAGTTTTTAATACAATTGTTGGATAACAAAACATAAGAAAATACTATTCAATATATTTTTAGCTTCTACAAAAAAAAAAACAATTGAATGTTCAAGGAAAATATGAAATATAATTTTGGAATTAATAATATTTAGTAAAAGTATTAAATATCCATTGACTAGCACTTTTAGGATGTTTTGTTTTTATGTAACGTTGTATGTCTCACACACATATATATTTCCCCGTCCTAAAATACAAGGGAAAATTGGTCAAACAAAATTGCTGTATTTAGTCCAAATTTCTAAGCAAATATATCAACTTTTTTAAAACAATTTTCCCATCTTGGGACCAGGGAGTATAACATTAACATTTTAATAAGATTAATTTTGAATAAAAAATAATTTATTTAATTGTATATATTGAGAAAATATGAATGTTTTGGTAAAAGATCTGTGTTGGTGCCAATGGGACACTGTTACGGTCAAAATTGGCGGAATTAATTAACAGAGAAAATTGAGGCAGCTAGAATGAAAATGTATTATGCTTTGTTGTGACCGGGGGTAAGAAACTAGCTAGGGACTATTATGATGTTGCAAATTACCACATGCAACAAGTTCAATCTCAACAATAAATTCAAACTCAGTTGCATTCATAGTTGGTATGGTGAGGCCTCATGGAACGTATGATTCTCAACTGTCCTAACATACATTCATCATCTACACGTAAATTAAATTGATGTATGTATGTTTGAAGATTGAGTACAAGATTTTAAGTTATTTTTATATGTGCATTTCAACTACTTGAACACAGAAACAAAAACAATATAAAATTGCTTCTACCATAAATAGTTATAAATTATAGGATAGAAATTCAGTATGCAAAAATTAATTAACAAACATTATTAGCGCACATTTATAGAAATGATAGTACTCGTGGTAAGAAAAGAAATTATGGATCCAAATTCTACGTCTAACAATCATCTTTTGAACACAATGTTTTCGTTCGAACTGGGACCAGTGTTTATACAAACAAGTTAAATTGTAAAATCATTGTCGAATGACTGAAATGTTGATATGGAAAACATCACACCAGACATACTATAGAACTATCAAGACTTGCAGCAGGTTAGCATTGATTCAATGTTGCCATCAAATGAATGTTCCACATCATTTTCCATGTTCTCTACCCACCGGCGCGGTATCCAAGTTACTGTGATATACTTAGTTCCCCCCATGAATGGCTTTCTTGCTGCATCTCGTGGTTTTCAATTCATACAAGGTTTGCATTTGTAATCTTCTCCACTGTATAGGTGCTTGAATCTGCAAAATTGCTAGAAACTGTGGTACTGTTAGTTGGTCATATACAAATAAAGACATTTCCCTCCAGCTCCACCTCTCATATACAAATAACTGAAAATTAATAAGGACACAAAAGTGAAAATAATATACTCCAAAACCGACATTTTAAAAATGAGGATGTCTGGTTCTATTACATTACAATGTATAAACAAATAGGAGTACTATGACACAATATGATGAGAATCGCGGAGCAGTCGGAACAAAAACAAAAGTCAAAATGGTGGATGTGGTGGAAAGACGCCACAATCGGGGTGGGAAAACCGATTGATAAGTCGTGAGGACGCCACAACTAGCTATGGAGGCTCTAGTTGATGAGTCACGAACTAGCACCACGGCAAGCCGATAAGCTAAAAACACGGTTCGGAGAACCAAAGAGAACAAATCTCATATTTTTACTCAATTGCACAACCTTGAATTGTGTCCATATAACGTCATCACGTCATCAAATTGCATACCGTTTTACTCTGTGATAGAAGCATAGTTGGCTCTTTTGTTCAACAGACAAATTGTTGGCAATTCTGTAAGCTTTCAAACGCATCAAAGATAATGTCAATCGGACAAGTAGAGCTCCAGTTATAATAAAAACAAGACAGACAAATGGAAACCTACAAAAATAACATTTTTCAACCAAAATTAATTGGTTCTTTTGATTCAATTCTTCTTGTAAAGAGAGTTCATATTATGATCACATCACAATATCTCACTACTACTATAAGTTCCGGTTACTGATTTGAAAGAGTAAAAATAGATGTTGTTGGCTGGAATGTCACAGCACATGACTAATAAAAAGAAGACAAACACATAGCATACTTAAGAATAGGAAGCAAAAGAGAGAACCAATCAGTTATTAATCTCATTTTCAAAGTTACGATGGCCATTCTTTAAGTTACAATGTTACCTCAAAAATTTGAGCACCAGACATGCCATTTCTGCACATACAATTTTTTGTGAAGTAGAAGGTAGTGTGAGCTTCACAAATAACATGGATTGTTTTCTGCGATTATCCATTTCTAACATCATTATCATCGAGGTCTAATTCCCACCAAGCACCTCTGTCATCCTTGTAGTCATCATCAACACCATTGAAGATATCTTCAATATCATCATCTCCAGATGTTTCAGCAACTGCATCATCCAGGTTGAGTTTCTTTTTATCCACGTCAGGAATGTATGTCCACTCCAACCTTTTTAATATATCACGATCTTTCCAATTTTCCACAACCGATACAGCCTCCTTCGTAGCCTTCCCCGTCAAAATTTCCTCCCAAGAAAAGGCAGTATCAGCAGTCCTTTTCAAGACACCGTCACTACTAATATCCCCAATAACAACAGTTTTGAGACACCGTAGTTTTGCCTCATTTATTACATCAACAAAATCAGAATCATCGGATACAAGAACCACACACTCAACCCTCCTATGATCCATCATATCCACCATATGCTTTTTCAACGCAATATCCGCAGCTTGCGGCCTATCCAACACAGTTTGAACCCAAAACCCTGCCCGTTTCAGCTCCTCCGCCAAACCATACCCAACTTTGGGAGTCAGAACAGCACTTGCGGCCTTCTTATACTTTTCCATTTTCATAGAATACTTACCCACCAATTTCACCTTCCTACTCCCTCTAGCCGACTCTATCTGATTCACCCTTTTCGCGTGCTCCCGCTGATGCAGTTGCTTGAAATGATTAACAAGCTTTTCATTAGTATAAAATTTTCTCCCACAAACACAACAAATATGAGGCTCATTACGCTTGATCACACCCTTATCCTCCAAACGAAATAACAACTGTCGCTCTTTCCTCATCTCTCGAACAACATGAGGAACATAGCTAAACGTGTGGCTATTCGCATAAGCCATCATATACCGAACAACACCGAATGAAGCTGCAACTATTCTCAGCTTGTTAGCAACTTCATAAGGTGGAATTGAATTGGGTGGCTTGTTATCCAAATCCCAGAAAATCCCCACTCTACATAGCTTCTCATTTGGTGACAAGTTCGGGTTATTATCGAAATTCTGCCTACTGCCCCTAGAACCAGAATGACAGTGTCTGAAGGCACCATGTGTTTTGCAAACTGTAGCTTCTATTGTGTAGAATATTGTACGAAATTTGAGGATTGAAATTGAAACCATAATTAACCAATAGGTTATTCTGTTCTTGTAGAAATCAAATAAACTATTAAGAACACAACTGAATCTAATCAAGTTTTCTAGAATAGAACAAAAGACAGATTAATAATATAGAATAGCAATTTTTCTAAATAGATAAAAGAATGTGAATTTGATTATAATGATTACTTAAACTTAAAAGCAGTGCAATGCAAGTAGTGGTAATTAAGAACATGTTTTACTTAAAGGGAGGGTTTCATTTCTGCAATTTGATTTGAAGGAAATAGAAAAAAGATAGAGAAAGAAGGGTGGGACCTCTCCTGCAACGGTGGTTCTAGTGGGGAGAAAGCTTGAGGATCGAAGAATGGCCGTCGATGGCCGCGCACGTCGAAGGCACGGAGACTAAATTTGTGGTCTAGCGGCGGAATGAACCGGTAACAGGCCGCACCTTCGAATATTACTTATTTACCCACACCCCCCACATCTCTCTCTACACACCTATACTACTACCAGGCAACAGTTATTTTTTTCACTTTCTATTTTTTATTAAATAAAATTTTCGTCTTATAAATAAATAAGAAAATGTTTATCAAAAAAAAAAAAGAAAATGTAATAATGTTTGAATCTCTATAAAATTTGTTTAATTTAGTTCTCTTAAATAAAAATTTGCTGTATCAAAAAATAAAAATTTGTTTAGTTATTTTTAAATTTTTTTGATGACCTTTTTTTTACTTGTTTAAAACTTTATAGGAACTTCGTTCACAAAAGGGGTACTTGCAGAAAACGTTCTGACGTCCAAGTTAGAAAAAGTTTGAGTGAAGGTCAAAGTTAAAGTAATGCATACCTTAGAAGGTGGCAAAAAATTGTATTTATAGGTCAATGTTTGTGGCATTGAGTTGATGAATGTGACACTTACTTTTGTTCAAACCAAAAGTCTAGTCCAAAATAAATTATTTCATCTTTCTACATTTTTTCAATTTTATGAGAGTAACCAAATTAAGTGATCAAACTCTTGTGTGGAAACAGATTTAATGTAGTAACTGCAGGATGCAGTTTTCAATTCTGATCATCTGATCATAAATCAATGGTTGAGATCATTTTATACTAATTTACAGTTGTATAAGCTAAGTCGTCTGATCTCAATTTAACGGCTGAGATTCATTACTGCGTGTAAATGCATGATTCCTTTACCGCAAGGAATCCAGATCCCTCTTGTGTCACACAAGAATTTCTCTCCTAATCGATAGATTCGTGTGTCTTATTATGATTTTTCTAATTTTTACTGCCATAATTGGGAAAAAGTTTCAGCAATTTTAAGTTTTATGACAAATAGCATGGCAATATTTATAATGGATGAAAATTAGTGCAATTTTAAGTCATGTATTTAATCATTTTATGATCAACTTTATTTTATTACATTTTTTTTCATTAATATAATTTGCATAACAATAAAATATTATCTATCATTAAGACCACCTATACAAACACTTGCTTTTATAAATAATGTTAGGGTAAAAATTAAAGGAGTAAAAATTAACAAAAGTTAAATAATTTTTTTTATAAATAATTAAATAAAAGCTAAGTCTATTATGCACCCCAATTTTGAGGTGTACCCATGCACCCTTCGTTTTTTTACTATTTTACCGTGGATCCCACCTATTTTTTAAAGGAAGAAAAATATGATTATTTTAACGAACAATGGATGATTACGTTTTTGCCCTTTTGGACTGATTCACTATCCATCTCCTTCTCCTTGGCAGAACAAGAACAAAGAAAACATCTCTCATCTTCATCTTTTTGATCCATCAATAATCCAACCAATCTTGGGTTCACAAATAAATCAAAAAAATGTTTTTTTTCTTCCTCCTTATCTTCAACATCATCAACAACAAAACAAATTCTGATTTCAACCATGTTTTTCTTTATGCAAGAATGATGAGTAAAAAAATAAAGGTTTATGTGGAAATAGAAAATGGTGGAGACGATGAATTTTTTTATAAAAGAAACTGTGAGAATTGTGATGGACAATGACAATGATGTTGAACTAGAAGAAAAGTAAATCAGGAGAAAATAAGAAACTTTTTCCTTTCAGCAGCAATTAATATTTCACAATACCCAGATCTATATCTTTGTTTTGTTGGATTGTAGATCTATCTTTGTGTTGGAAGTTCATGGCAGGTATGCAACCATGGAGTCTTGGAGAAGATATTGGACAGTTGAAATTTAACTAAAAAGAATTATTAAGAAAATAATAGAAACTGGTTTTGTTGTTGCTAACTTGCCATGTGCAGAAAAGTTATTTTTCTCTTCTTTTCCAAGAATAATAACAACAAATCCAGACCCAAATTTACACTAATCTTAATTATAGATAAAGTTCTAAAACAGATCTAAGGCTGATCAAATATATACAGTGGAGGAAGTGACCTCCGGTGAATAGTGCAAGCGGTGGTGGAGGTTAACATTTCCGTCTGCTATGTGAAAGGTGAAAATCGCGCGTTTACAACAAGCGGTGGTGGAAGGTCAAGAAATAACTAGAAACGAAATTCGCGATTTTTAATTTGTACCAGCCGTCAGCAACTGTAAAAAGCGAGCGAGAAAAAGGGTCAACGACCATACTGACGGTCGGACCGTCGTCATTCCTGACGGCCGTCACGGCGTCGGTACACTATTTTCAAAATTCACTCAGTAATTGTTGCACGATCCAAGGGTTTTCCAACACGCTTTCTGCACCATTTGGAACGATTTTTGCTAAGGAGGCTATAAAAGGGATGGAAAGACTCACGCAGGAGGAGGGATAATCACTGAGAATTTCTACACTTTAGTTTTCTGCATATCACCATTGAATTAGAGTTTTTTTAGTTCAAGTTTCTTCAATTGTTGCTGAATTATTCAAGTCACTTGCAGCTATTTCAAATTTGATTTGTCTTAACAGAATCAAAGTCTCAATTGAGCATCTTACTCTATTCAATTTAATTGCAATTTTCAAATTTCAATTTCTTCAATTTTTACTTCACTGATTGTTTCATTTGCACAGCTTCTGTTTGTTTGAAAACACCATGTTTATTGTAGCTCGTATGAACAAGAAGATAGAATTGTTATTTGGTTAATATATTCACTTTGTTTTCATTTGGTACTTTTAAGCTCACCTGATATAGTGTTTCAGGAAGCAACATATTTCACTCTCTTTTTTCTTCACCTGATATATTGTTTCAGCAAGCAATGAACTCCACTGATATTTGTTTATTTTTCATTATAGCTGAAATGAAATATGTATAATATGACGGTAGAAAAATCAGAATTTAATTTTAAAATACAGGGACAACCTTTTAATTTTAAAATTAATTTAGAAAATTACTAATTTCCAAAAACACTTTTAAACTTACATCCGGATACCACACCAGTTACGACGTTTAAAATACAATACCGGTTATGCGAAAGTAAACTGAACCTTTAAATTAAATTTCTACTACAAATAACTTTTTAAGTAAAAAATGATTATTTTTCATACGTAATTTCAAAGTTATAAGGCGTACATGCAACGCAAAAACGCTTGAACAAAAACGGTCGAATAGATTATAAAGTCAAAATTTGTAGCCTGACGCGCGAAAGTGGACTGAATTAATATTTTGGTGGTATCTCATAATGTCATTGTCCGAATATCTTGGGTTGGAAGTGTCTAAACTTCGAAGGCCTGAGAGGAAGTTTAGTGGCTTGACGCGAGATCCCAAAACTTTATATTTTACCGGAGCTTCTGTTGATGGTCCGTCTTTCTGTTTCGGTGTTGTTATAGGGTTGATCATTTGCCTGGTTTTTCATCAGACCTGAGCGGTTATATTCTTGGATCATAGTTGCTCCTTTGTTGGTTTTCTCTTGTTCTGGTGCGCTCATCTTTGGTAACAGGGCTCCCCCTCTTTGGTAATAAATTAACTACCTTGTTCAGTAACTATGAGATTGTACATAGAGAGAGGAAGAATATATATGTGATGAGATTTGGGGGATCATCAAGTACTCCATTTAGCCTTTTTTATTTTGAGGTTGAATGTAATGTTTTTGATGTAATGTTATCTTTTTTATGAGTATGATAATTAATAAATTAATATATGGATCTGAGTTATATCTTTCTATATTAATGTTTTTTTGTTTTTGTTTCATGAATTGAAGAGTTCATATGTGGTATATGTCGTTTTTATTTCATCATAACACATCAACAATAAGACAAAATGAATACTTTACTTTGTTGAAAAAAGATGCACATTAGAATGAATGAAAACTAGGTTGTTACCCGTGCTTCGCACGTGCTTTATTTGCCGGGTGGACTAAACGTAAAAACGAATTCCAAGAAAACCCACAAAATTAATCGTAAACACAAAAATCTAAAGGAAAAATTACAAAGCAAGATATCAATCAAACAAATCAAGCACAATTCAATCAAACAAATACCATACCATTGTAGATATCTTAAATTAGACCTATTATTTCTTTTAAAGGGTAATAGGATACAGTTAGCATTTATTTCTTTAAATACAATTTGATGTAACACATTTGAATTTAATCAAATATACAAGTTATTTCTTCTATATTCATGAGGAGTAGAAATTACAAGGGCTGCATAATATAGCAGGCAGCACCATGTGACATCCTAACATAAAGAGACTAAAGAAAGGCAAATCCCACAAACAGGGAAAAACCAAAGGCTGCAAACAGGATCAAACCAGAACAGCCATGGATAAAACAAAAACAAAGGTGTCAATATCTTAATATCGCCAAATTCAGAGTCATCGGAAGAAGCACTTAATCGACCTCGATCACCACAGAGAAATTTTATATACTCCACCACACCTCTTCAGACAGATATCTCCCACTTCTAAACAAACTATCAACAAAATCGTAGAGCAAAGTTAAACTTGACATACTTGTACTGAAAAATTTGGCAGCTGCAATCAGATATAAGGACAAACTGCAGCACAATGTCAAGTTCAAAACAGAAAAAGTAAAATTGTACTATTGTATTATTAGAAAAGTATCTAATCTAATAAATAAAGAAATTGATCAGTTGGGAGAACAAAATTGTAGAAAGGAGGACAAACCATATTTTCACAACTCATGATCAATCATAACATTGTGTGGTTTGACATGTCTATGCATTATGCCTTGAGAATGACAGTTATCCAAGGCCTGCAGTTCAAAACCACAACATTCATGTAACAAGAAAAGAATCTCAATATATCTTTGCACAGATACGAAGTAAAATTTTTAATGCTGCATAAGCAAAAACATATACATGCCAATCAGATACAAAATTCATACAGGCCTCATCCAAAACAAAAATATTCCAAATGACTTTAAAATTAGAATATATATCTTTATAGAAAGAACACAGTACAACAGTCCATATATTCCACAAGAGGTTGAAGGATCATCTACTAAATAAAGAAACAAATAAACTACTTGCCCCCCAACCACATGTTACTGAGTTATTAAATGTGGTAATGCTTTGACACAAACAGATTATAGTTTCAATAAACAAAGGAAGACTAATAACCTTAAACCATAACTTCAATAAACAAAGGAAGACTAATCTTTTTACCCCCTTTCTACTTCTCTAACTACTCTTTTCACTTTCTATATGTTGAAAACAATTTTTGAAAGTACCAAAACCCAAAACAAGTTTTTTGATATTTTTAGGTTTATGATTAACTTCTTGAGGTGAAAATTCTCCTTCATCAGAAACAGCTTTGAGAAATAGGGTTGTGGGTTTTGGTGAAAATTCAAATGTTTGTGAGAGAAATCTGTTGAAAGAGGTTGAATTTGTGACTGGATGATGGATATGTGATATGGGTTTGAGAGAAAAATTGGAACTTTGAAATCTGTTGAGAAGATTTGCTTTGAGTTTGTGAGATGCATTGATGGAAAAATGGTTATTTGGTTTTGTGATAGTGACAGAGTACGATGATGATGTTAAGGTTTGAGATTTGGGTTCTTTATTTTATTTGGAGATATTTAGGGAAATGAAAAGTTGAAAAAAATGGGGGGAAGAATCCCCGCTCGACCAAATTTTCCCACCACGGGAATATGAAATTTTGTTGTTGTACGGATTTGACACTTACAACTACAGTTTCCAAGACTGTAGCTATTGTATCTTGGTATATGTCAATTTTCATTAAACTCAAAAATAAATTTGACCTTATATTTTGAACTTTATCAATCTAATCGTTCAATATCACTTAATTGGATTAATAGACGAATTATAATGATAATTTTGATGATTAAATTATGAATGCATAGACCGATTGTGATAACGGTCTCATTGAAAACCTAGTTTAAATGAAAGGGTTACACAGTTTGACTAAAAATGATTTTGATCAAAGATTTCGAATTTTATCAATTTAACTGTTCAATATCACCTAATTAGACTGACAAACAAATGAGAAAAAAATTTTGATGATCAGACTTCAAATGTATAGACAAATTGTCATAACAGTTTCATCGGAAACCTAGTTCTAATGAAAGAGTCATAAAGTTTGACTAAAACCACCGATTCTGATTGCAGATTTTAAATTTCATCAATCCGACTGTTCAATATAATCTAATATTTACATTTATATATTATTAAAAATATACGGTCAAAACAAAGTAAATAAATAGTACATTTTTGTCAAACAAGATCTTATAATTATAGACAAAGGGAGTATTTCCTTTTTTTAGTAATAAATTTTATTTCCTTTGAAACAAAAAAAATTATTTAATTAAAATGAATCATACGATGCACTGTATATGCCCGTAACGGAAAATAACCTTTTTTTAGTTTCACATTGGTCCCATAAAGAAAAAAACTATGTTTCTGACGTGACTGTTATTACAATATGTCTATCCATTCGAAGTCTGATGATCAAAATTCTTTTTTTATTCGTTTGTTAGTCCAATTAGGTGATATTAAACGGTCGGATTGACTAAATTTAAAATCTCCGATCAAAATCGATAGTTTCAGCCAAAGTTCGTGACTCTTTCATTGAAACTAGGTTTCCGACGTGACTGATATTATAATATGTCTATCCATTCGGAGTCTGATGATAAAAAATATTTTTTTCATTTGTTTGTTAGTTCAATTAGGTGATATTGAATAGTCGGGTGGACTAAATTTAAAATCTCCGATCAAAATCGGTAGTTTCGGCCAAAGTTCGTGACCCTTTCATTAAAACTAGGTCTCTAACGTGACTGTTATTACAATCTGTCTATCTATTTGGAGTTAGATGATCAAAATTATTTTTCATTCGTTTATCAATCCAACTAGGTTATATTGAACGGTCGGATTGACTAAATTTAAAATCTCTGGTCAAAACCGGTATTTTCAGTCAAAGTTCGTGACCATTTCATTAAAACTAGGTTTGCGATGTGACAGTTATTACAATTTGTCTAATCATTCGGAGTCCGATGATCAAAAAAAATTTCTTCATTTGTGTATTAGTCCAATTAGTGTATATTGAACCGTCAGATTGACTAAATTTAAAATCTCCGATCAAAAACGATAGTTTCAACCAAAGTTTGTGACCCTTTCATTAAAACTATGTTTCCACCGTGACTGTTATTACAATATGTCTATCCATTCGGGGTCCGATGATTAAAATTATTTTTTCATTCGTTTGTTATTCCAATTAGGTGATATTGAACGGTCAGATTGACTAAATTTAAAATCTCCGATCAAAATCGATAGTTTCAGCCAAAGTTCGTTACCCTTTCATTGAAACTAGGTTTCCGACGTGACTATTATTACAATATGTCTATCCATTCGGAGTCCGATGATCAAAATTTTTTTTTTGATTCGTTTGTTAGTCCAATTAGGTGATATTGAACGGTCGGGTTGACTGAATTTAAAATCTCCGATCAAAATTGGTAGTTTCAGCCAAAGTTTGTGACCCTTTCATTAAAACTAGGTTTCTAACATTATTGTTATTACAATCTTTCTATCCATTCGGAGTTAGATGATCAAAATTATTTTTCATTCGTTTCTCAGTCCAACTAGTTTATATTGAACAGTCGGATTGACTAAATTTAAAATCTCTGGTCAAAACTGGTAGTTTCAGTCAAAGTTCGTGACCATTTTATTAAAACTAGGTTTGCGATGTGACTGTTATTACAATATGTCTATTCATTCGGAGTCCGATGATCAAAATTATTTTGTTCATTCGTTTATTAGTCCAATTAGGTGATATTGAACGGTTGGGTTGACTAAATTTAAAATCTCCGATCAAAATCGATAGTTTCAGCCAAAGTTCGTGACCCTTTCATTAAATTGAGTCAATCCGACCGTTCAATATCACCTAATTGGATTAACAAACGAATGAAAAAAATAATTTTGATCATCAGACTCCGAATGGATAAACATATTTTAATAACAGTCACGTCAGAAATCTAGTTTTATTGAAAGGATCATGAACTTTGGCTGAAACTGTCGATTTTGATCGGAGATTTTAAATTTAGTCAATCCGACCGTTCAATATCACTTAATTGGACTAACAAACGAATGAAAAAAAAAGAATCTCGATCATTGGACTCCGAATGGATAGACAGATTGTAATACCTGTTACGTCGAAAACCTAGTTTTATTCAGAGGATCATGAAGTTTGACTAAAACTACCGATTTCAATTGAAGATTTCAAATTATCAATCCTATAATTCAATAACACTTAATTGGACTAACAAACAGATGAGAAAAAGAATTTTGACGATCAAACACCGAATGTATAAGCCGATTGTAATAACAGTCTCATTTGAAACCTTGTTTTAGTTAAATGACTAAATGATGAATCATCAATCAAATTTGTTAAAAAAATTATTCAATCTTTTTATTTTTTTTAATTAGTGCAATGAAGCATTATATTTGTTTATAAAAATTGTTCAATCTTTTTTATTTTCTTAAAACATATATAACTTATTTTCACTATAAAAAATATTTAACGATCAAATGGAAAAACCTTTAATATTTTAATAAAAAATATTTAAAATTCAAAGCACTAGTGAGTTAGTGGGTTTTTTGGATCTGATCGGATTTTACCTAAAATTCTTTTTTTAATGTGTTTTTCATTTTTGAAATTCATATCAAGCCAATTATCCGACTCAATCCATTTTTTTGGGTTGAATTGAGTGAGTTTGACCGGATCAACAAAATTTACCCTCTATGTGAACCCCTCCAACAAACATATGAAAATAGAAATTCTTTTCTTTGTATAGTTACCATACTTTTTATTTTTTATTTTTTTAAATTTATTAATTTTTGACAAACAAAGATGAGATTGTAGAGTATAATTGTAAAATAGAATGGAAACCAGCATCTTCAAGACTAAAGCGTACAACTCCTTGTGGTATCTACAACTCCTTGTAATGAAACAACATTTCACAAACCAAAATAAGTATCACCCCACAAAGCAAGTTAATTTCCAATGGTCATCCTTCTTTCCCCAAATTAATTTCTACCAAAAGATACTTCCACTAATAGGAAACAAAATATATTTCATTAAAAGTAGTTATTGTCATTATACACATTTATCAGGTTATTTACTGTATGTTGACCAAGTTGTTATAGGCAATTATTAAGAATATTTGATAGCCAATAGTTTAGGGATTTTGATACCAAAAGTATGCAAGGTATCGTGTATGTATTGGCAATTTTGATATATGAAACAGACACAGAATTCTTCCACATTTTATTATCCACAGAGAAGGATTAATGAAGAATTAACGAAGAATGGAAACAATTAATGAAAATTGAAAATAATGAATGAATAATGGAAAGAATTAATTAAGAATGGAAAGAAGAATTGTGATTCTCATATCTATTAAGAATGGAACGATAACGACGACAATTGCTGCTAGAAATTACTCACACCGGCGATGATAGAGCGTCTGTGAATAGCATTTCTCTTTAAACAATGAAAATAATCCCTCAATTTTTTATTGAGATTTATGAATGATGTAGATGGATTACATAACATAGAAAAATACAATTTTTCCTCAAACCCATGATTTTAAAAGAACCAGAAGGAGGTGAAAGAACTTTTCGATCTGTTCCTTTTGAAACAAAGAAGAGGTCAATTGAACAAAGACACAGTTGCTGCGGTGGGGTAGTCATGGCGGCGCGGCGGCAGATATAACCGGTTGTAGATGAAGTTGAAGAAGAAGATGAGAGCATGTTCTTGGAAAAAGAAGATGAAGTTGTAGATCTATGACTAGTGACTAGTTAAAGGGGCAAACACGTAATCACCATTTATTCCTTAAAAAAATCAGATTTTGCTCCCTTTAAAAATTATGTGGGGTCCACAGTAAATGGAGTAAAAATGAAGGGGTGCATGGGTACACCGTAAAAAAGGGGTGCATAATATACTTGGCCATTAAATAAATTATATTTTTATGTGAGTGTCATCAAATTTTATGACTAAACTCTTATATCCATTCAAATATTTTATGCAAGTTTGACGATCATCACATTTGGTTAAAAATGTTAGGGTTAATTATCATGTCTCGTATTGTTCAGCCTCTTAAACAAAGGAGGTTAAAAATTAGTTATTGAATAAGTGAAGTCCCGCATTGCATGTTTGTGGTGAAGAAGGGGGATAAAGGTGTCGCGGTGATTTTCGGACGCCAAGCTATTGGTTAGCTTTGGTTCTCAAAAATTATGATTCACCACCGAACTTTAATTTATCCAAGGGAAGGGGAAAAGATCGAATAAACCCATAATAAAAAATTAGAGATTTTAAGGTTCGGGGGTTAGTTATACAAATGGAAGGTATTAGCATCCTATGTATCCGTAGTACTCTACGGGAACCTCTTGAAATATGTATTTTTTGTGCTAAAATGTTTTGCTTGTAAAATTTGCTTATAAATGATTGGGCAACGATGAGAGAATTTTTTTATATTAATTTTGGGATATTCAAAAGAAAAGAAGAAAAAAAAGTTTTATTAATTTTGAATTGGGAAGACGCAAGGTCTTTTGCACTACGTACCCGCGAGGGATCAAAATCTCGTAGTTCGGGGTAAAATTTGTAAAAATGGTTTGTTTGATTGATTTTAGGAGAAAAGATGAGTCGTTATCTTAAGTTTAAACTCCTTTTAAATCCGCCACGAACATACTGAAAAGTTTATATCTTTTCCTGCCATATGTCGTGGGAAAATGAATTTCAACTAGAGATGACTCACGTCTAAACTCTCTTGAGAAAAAGTTTGAATTTGAAAAGTCAAGCGGCAAAAGATTTTGATTGTTTTGTATTTTTTAGTCTTTGTGAAAATATTTAAATATGCTTAAGTGTGTTAGAGCATTTATTGAAAAAAAGTTTGAAAAAGGTTTCTTGACGAAAGTCGAAGTTTATTATAAAAATTTCTTTTTGAAGATATTTGAATGTTTTTGCTTTTTATTATTTTTTTAAAAAAATGTATTTTTAGAACGTCGGTTATTCGGACCGCAAGCCATCCGGCAGGAAATCCGAAGTCACCGGAGAGTGAAAAGTCATCCGACAAACCACTCCTTTTTTCATTCTTTTTTATTTAAATAAAAATGATTTTTATTTCAAGGTCAAAAATAGCGAACAAGCAAAAGCGCAAAAAAAACATCGTAACACGGGGTTAACGAAACATTTCTCTTTTCCCTTTGGACTTACACAAAATAAATCACACAATATATTTTTTTGCAATTTTATATTGAAGCAATAATAAACAAGATAAATAACAATGCATATTTTTGGCGTTTTGATATTTAAATATAACATATAACATGTAAATAATGTACAAAATAAATAAATTAAATGACATTCAAATATAATAGAACAAATAAATAAAATAATAAAAATAAATAAAATAGAGCAGGGGGTGTAAACAGCAAGACAGGGGGGTGTGGATAGCAAAAATGGACTAGGCCCAGTCTAACAGGGCCCAAGGGCGTGTGGAGAATGGTGGATTGAATCAGGGACGTCTGATTAAATCAGACAGTCCTGATTTGATCTCATCCAGATGAGATCTGGGACGCTTGATTAGATCAGGATGGTTATGGGTGTGCTGATGCACCGTAAGGCCATAGACCGGCACACACAGGATCGGGTCATGGTATATATACCCAAAACCCTAAAATTTTCATTTTTCATTTTCTCTTCCTCTTTCCCCCACCGCCGCCGGAAACCTTTCTTCCTCCTCTCTCACTCTGTTTTTTCTATTCTAAACCTCATAACTCCATTTTTTTCAACACAAATAACTCAAGTATACACAAATTTGTCTCTTAAACCAAATCAAATAAAAAAAACAGAATAGGAATTGCAAGAAAATTTCAACCTTCGCCGCTTTGGGTTCTTGATTTCGTTTTGCTTTCTTCTCCTTCTTCGTTTTTGATTCTGTTTATGTTTTGGTTTTGATTTCGATTTCCCTTTTCGGTTTTTGGTTCGTGTATGATGGGTTCTGATGGTTGAATCAGATTTTATGATGATGGAGGATCGGGTTTGGATTCGGTTGCGATGAAGATCGTGGGTTTTCGTGGTTTTGATTTGGATTTCTGATTTTTGGTTCTGGTTTGGAAAAGAAGTTGATGATGATTTGAGTTTGTTTTGGTGTTTGCGATTTGATGAACGAAGGTGGTGATGATAATTTGAGTTCTCTGTTTTTTTTTGGATTTTCTGGGTTTGAATGATTCTGGTGATGAAGATGAACAGATGAATCTGTTTTTTTGTGCTGCGGCTGGCCAAAAAAAATCCCCCTTCTCTGATTTTTTTCATCTGTTTTATAACCCAAATTTTTTAGGGTTTTGGATGATTGAGGAAAAGGGCAGGGATTACTTTTCCATGGCTGAAGGCATCTTCCCTTTTGGGGAAGAAGACACAATGGCTGCTGTAACCGTGACCCCAAAACGTGACCTTGACTTTTTTGACTCTTTTTTTAATTAATTAAAAAAAACAGAAAAAGGAATAAACACATAAATAAATAAATAAATAAAAATAAATAAATAAATAATAATAATAATAAAACTGAATAATAGAATAAAAATAATAAAGATTGAAAAAAAAGCAAAATAATAATAATAATATAAATATATAAATAATAAATGAACACAAAATGAGGTATTTTAAAATACCTCTCTGCCGAAATTTCGTTTGAAAAAGCGAAGTAAATCCCGGATAAAAATGCATGACACATGGACATGAGGCGGGATCTTAGGTCAAAAATTGGGGTATGACAAAAGGCCATATTTTTTTTTTTTACTTTTACCACCAATTTAATTTGGTTCGGTGGTCAATTCTGGAATCACGTGGTTTCAGCCCCCTCCAATCGTAGTTGCGGGATCGAACCGTAGTCCTTCTTACCAAGTTCAGCGGTAATCACCACTGAATCAACTAACGATTGGTTCAAAGCTATATATTTATATGCACCGATAAATAACACTTTAAGCTTATATTTGACTTATTTAAATAATTTCTTTGTGAAAGTATAGTTGTACTGGGTGTCATACCTCAATTTTTGACCTAAGATCCCACCCTATTTTTGCATTATTGCATAATATCAAGAATAAGGAAAATCAAGAAAATGTTCAAAAAAGTCAAATATTAGAGTTTTGGAATATTTTCTAAGTACAAATCTTCATGATCATCTACCCAACTTCACAAGACAATTTTGAGCAATTTACAAATTGATTTGAGATGCTTGATGGCTTCTCTTAAAGAGAGCATTGGATCCTACAAATTGATGGAAAATTTGAGGCTAAACGGTTCCTTGAAGTGGAAGAAATCAAAGTAGAAAGTCAAGGTCTCATCACTTTTGAAATTCTCCAACACTTAGAATTTTTTCTAGGAATTTTGATCTTACTAAGTGCATGACTTTATGGACACTTTGTGATCAATTAAAGCAATTATTTTTCATGGTGGATGGATGTACTTGAAGGTGACATGGCATACTTCATTATTGTGGAAATATTAAACCAAACTCGCATAGGAATAGGAAGATACAAGGCTCCAAAGCTGAGGGTTCAGAGTTGTGAAAATGGCCAGAAACTTGGAAAATATTTCTAAGTGTTTCACAGTGATAATTTTGAGTTTTGATGGCCATTGTTCTATGTGATCCAAGTTGATTCAGCGCAAATGTTCAACATCCAAGTTGTAGTATGCCATGTCCTCTTCCCATTGATACCAAGAGCGGGGGTTTTGGTTGCTTGAGGGAAAAGTTACGAATTTTCAATTAAGCGATGGTAGAGCTGATTTTGAGATCAGATTACAAGTTATTTTTCTTGGTCCAAACAAAGGTGTGGCCTCATGATCCACAAAAATTCCCATGTGAACCTTCTATTATCAGCTTTTACTGATGTTTAGAATGATCAACATCTCATTATACAAGGAATCCATGCATTGCCCAAGTTTCATACCACAAATGGATCAAAAGTAAAAAGCTCTTTTTGCCAAAATCTTGCTTTATGTCCATGAGGCTTGTGAATACCATTTTTCTCTGAACACACTTCACCTATGCATCAGAAGCAAGGTAAAACACCTTCAATGAACCACCAAACATTTCATTTTGCCATTGAATTCAAAAGAGGGCCAAAGACATTTTTGAACCAAATCTCAAATTGCAAGCAAAGCAGCCTCAATTTATGCTTCAAAGACACTCCATGTCTGATCCTCAGACACATTTCGACCTCTATAAAAGGCCCTCAAGCCTCAGAACTCGATCATCCACAAATTCACCCAAAAAACTCCATTACTACACTTGAAAAGAACCATAATTTCGAAATTTGCATTTCCTCCAAGTTTCCTCTACTTTTTCTATCAAATAACCATCCATACATCATAAAAAAGCTTTTGTATGCATTGATCATCAACTGTAACACCTCCATTACCATCTACCAATTCCCATTTTTTGTCACTTTCAACTTGAATTGGGTAGACCATTTCAAAAGGTTTCAAGGAAAAGTAACCATATCATTACACTCCTGGAGACTTAAGGAATCTAGAGGGATCTTTATTTCTCATCTGTAACTGCAAAGAAGAGGCATTGGACCTTGCTCCAATTGGTAAATTTTCGTGACTTTGAACTCCATCATACATGCATTATTTTTGAACGATTTGTGAAGAATAAATATAGACCATAATGTGAGTATTGAAAGCCCTATCCTTGTGAGTTCTGTTTGTGCTTAAATGATATTTAATATGTGTTTGAATTTTTAGGGTTCTTACTTTAATTTGCCAAATTAGACTGTTTGTGTAATAATTAATAAAATTTAAATGCATATTCATAATCCTTATGCAATTATGAGTAAAATGGTATATTCACATGTCAATTTCGGTGACAAATGATGAAACACGATTTTGAAACATGAAAGTGTTGTTTTTTGAGCTGAAGGTAGGGGACGATGCAGTGCGCGTGTTTTTTCGACATTTAAATACATGTTTTAATACTTATAGCTATTCTGTGTGATTCTAAAAAGAACTGCGCGCTGGCACAGTTGGTTTTGTCCTTGGTTGTCTTGTCCATGCAGAGGGCATGGGTTCAATTCCCTGCTCCACTCCTTTCTTTTAATCCTTTTGATTTGATTTTTTATTTGTTTTTATTTTATTTGTTTATATATATTATTAAAAATACAAAAAAATCAAAAACATGTATATCTATTTTTTTTTTCATGATGTTTGTATCTAAGTCCAAAGGAAAGGGGAAATTTTTCGTTAACCTCGCGTTACGATCATTTGTGCGCTCTTGCTTGTTCACTATTTTGGATCTTGAAAAAATAAAATCATTTTTGTTTAAATAAAAAAGAAATGAAAAAAGGAGTGGTCTGGCGGATGACTTTCCACTCTCCGGTTACTTCGGATTTCCTGCCGGATGGCTTGCGGTCCGAATAATCGACGTTCTAAAAATACAAATTTCCTTAAAATAATAAAAAACCAAAAAAACATTCAAATATTTCAAAAAGAAATCTTTTATAGTAAACCTCGACTTTCGTCGAGAGACTTTTTCAAACTTTTTTCAATAAACGGTCTAACACACTTAAGCATATTTAAATATTTTCAAAAAAAAGACTAAAAAATACAAAAACAATTCAAATCTTTTGCAGCTTGGCTTTTCAATTTCAAACTTTTTTTTTCTTTTCAAAAGAGTTTAGACGTAGTGCAAAAGACCTTGTGTCTTCCCAATTCAAAATTAATAAAACTTTTTTCTTCTTTTCTTTTGAATATCCCAAAATTAATAAAAAAAATTCTCTCATCGTTACCCAATCATTTATAAGCAAATTTTACAAGCAAAACATTTTTAGCACAAAAATACATATTTCAAGAGGTTCCCATAGAGTACTACGGATACATAGGATGCTAATACCTCCCCTTTGTATAACTAACCCCCGAACCTTAAATCTCTAAAAAATTTAATTACGGGTTTATTCGATCTTTTCCCCTTCCCTTGGATAAATTAAAGTTCGGTGGTGAATCATAATTTTTGAGAACCAAAGCTAACCAATAGCTTGGCGTCCGAAAATTACCGCGACTCTGGGGTATTGAAATGACATAGTCGTTTCTATTATTTTGGTGGCTAAGGGTGAATCTACAATTTATAATTAATAATTAATAAAAATTTGAATTCTCAAAAAACATTAAACTTTTTATTTAATATCAAAATACTCATACAATTCATACGTCCATTTCTAAATGCAATCATGCAAAATCACTAATAATTATTGGTACTTACGTATATTGTATCAACTAATCAATTATTAACCATATCAAGTATCATTGTACCAAAATTCATAATTGATACTTAATACAATTATATATTGTCAACTGAGACCGAATAAAAAGCGGAGACAAAATTAAGAATTTGGTTTTTTTGTTGGACTTTTTGGTCCCCGAAACAATTTATTTTGAGACCCAAATTTTAGACATATTTTTATGGAGTTACGGTCGTCGTAAGAGTGAGAGAAATCTATATATTATATAAAATATTACATAATAATATTTCTTTGATTGTCTGTTTAACGGTGGTGATTTCTTTTTCTAATTGTAATAGTTGTATTTATTTTTCTTCTTGAACTCTGATACTAACGAAAAACAATCTATAGAGTTAGACACTCCATCTATATCAAAAACTTAAATCCAGTAAGATATTGTACATCCACTTTTTTTATCTTGAAATTTCTAACTCACATTTTACTCAACAACTTATGGTACAATTACAAGTACTCGTAATCAAATATTGTATTTTATGCACTCAGTGTATGCTAGCTGTTCAACTTGAGCGTTTAGTGTTGAAATGAACGCATGCATGCATATAAGCATATCACTCCAAACGTGGCAGTCTATGAAGCTTATAAATAGCACTTGTCAGCCTCTAACAAAAACGCCAAATAAACGATTACGCATCACAGGCATGGTCCTGAAAGCAGCAATAGAAGCAGAGTACTAATAATCCATTGTGTATTATAGAACATAATTAAGCGACAAACTCTCTTTAAAATAGTTAACTTTGTTACATATCGAACTTAAAACTTTAATTAAACTTTAAAAAACTCGTGTCATATCATCTAAAAGCTCTCAAGTAAATAGAGTAATTTACAATTTCACATACATCGTCTATGTCATCATCACCAACTTGGCACCATAACCCGAGGTGATAACTCAATTATTCCTCACAAAACTCCAAAACAACCCCATCTCCACAATATACACATACCCACAGCATATCAAATATACGCGGCATGCCGCAGTTTGCTTAGTTATTTGTACTATATATATCATCATCCATGCATGTTAAAACACTCATCAAATTAATCTCATTTCTTTCACATTCATCCTCGTGCTTAATTACATAATCACTTAATTACTATAGAGTTTTAATGATGGCTATGACTTTGCCGATACTAATAACCACCTTGCTCTGCATTCTCTCAACAGTATCATGTGGACGCGTTATAGTTGGAGCGAAAACCGAGATTACTGACGTGACGAAAAACAAGGAGGTGCAGGAGATTGGGAGGTTCGCGGTGGAAGAGTACAATTACAAGCAAGGCTTAAGCAACGGCGGAGAGGCGTTGAAGTTTGTGGAAGTGGTGGAAGCAGAGAAACAAGTGGTGTCAGGGATGAAATACTATCTTAAAATCTCAGCCGTTGATCATGATGGTGTTCATAGAATGTTTACTTCTGTTGTGGTGGTTAAACCGTGGCTTCAGTACAAGAAGCTTCTTCATTTTGGTCCTTCATCATCCACTTTCCAACAAATGCAATATACTACTATGTAATTAGAGAGCTAAGTTTTGGTAATTTTGGAATTAAATAATGCTAATAATGCTAAATAAACAAGTACTTTATGGTTCTTTTATTAGGTTAGATGGTGCGGTATTTGTAATATATTGCAAATGAGCTTTTCATTTCTTTCAATTAATAAAAATTTTCTCTGTTCTAAATTGCTCTTCTATACTATCTGAATTGTTAAGCTTCTAGTGTGCTACGAAGCATACCTTTGTGATTAGACGTGTCGCGATGTCCGATACATGTCGGTGTCCGACATTTGTATACGACACGTACACGTGTCGGATAGCTCGTACCGGTGTCCAAAAATAATAATTTTGCCTTTACTTTGACACTCATTTGATCGGTGTCTATTATATGTAAGACACTCGTACGACACGTGTCGAACAAGTATTCCAATTTTTTTCTTTGCTTATATTTTCAATAAGCACAAATCAGACATATCTACCAGAGTTAAATATGTGTCAAAACAATATTATTGATCAAAGAGAGATTCAAAATATTACATTTTGATTACAATATTTTTAACTTTTTCGATAGTAGATGGATAAATAAAGGTAACTGAGGAGTTGCAAAATTCTCTCAAAGCTCATGAGCATAGCATAGGCTTCTCGAGAGAAGTGGTGAGAGGGTCGCTGATCGGGCTTTGCAGGCACATGCCTCTCGGGAAAATGATGGTGGGGGAAACAAAACAAGAAAGGAAAATGGAAGAACAAATAGGAAGAATCTAATGTAGGCCCAAAAAAGGTGTTAAATCAGAATTCTAGTGATGATAATCACAAGAATGGAGGGTGTGGAAAATTTACAGTGTTATGATTGTAGAGAATCAGAGATCAAGAGAGAACTAGTGATTGAAGATTCAAGAATGACTTAATATCCCTAATTGACATCTTCGATGACGAGTATATGCAACAATTAAAGTATCACAACTTATCATTATCCGTAACATTATGAATTTTGCAATTGCATTTAGATCTAGTAACATTAATCGTTCAGATCTAGATTTATTGAAAGGTATCTAGACGAGATCCTAGTTTCATAAACTTCATGACTGTAATAATTGAATGAGGTTACTGTTGCAGCAACCATAATAAAATGGAAATGATAACATCAGGACCATTTGATTATGAATCTCAATAAGAAGATTTTGCCTTGAGAACAATAAGCTTCAAGAAACAGAAGGAAAGTGGAGAAGACAAGACCTGCCACCATCTTATTCCTTACACTTACACTGTACCTGTTCAAACTTAACATAGGGCAATTATTCTAAATACTATTCAATTCAAACATTCTTCGGCTTCCTGGTAACCACTTAATCTTATCTCTCTTTTGATTTTGTATAAAAGAATCACATTTTATATCAAAGAAAGAATAAAAGATACAATCTAGAAACACACACCAATACAGTTTCACGCAAAACTAAAAGATGTATACTTCTATATCTAATTAACAAAGCTTACTCTCAAATTCACAAAGCAAAGATACACCGTACCTAAAAATAAAAGCACTGCAACGCCAACATGGCGCATAGTAACGACCGGCAGACATCACAAGAAGCATAAATAGAGACCAAAAAAACATCCAAAATGAAAGTAATTGCAGGCCTCTTCGATGAACAACAACAACAGAGTAACCCTACTCAGTGAGTTAAGAAGTCAGAAACTCCTAAAGTATTGCAAAGAACACTCCATCAAGGATTATCAAATTTTGTATCTCAAATCATCCTCCAATAATTGATCATATATTAAAAGAGTAGATTTATAAGGCAATATATATTGAAAAAGTTACTTATCAATCTCACTTAACACAATTCTTCCCAACAATCAGTGAAAACTAAAAAATAAATTTCAAATACCTAATTCCTAAATTATATAACCATTAAACTAATCTCAAATACCTAATTACCAATTTATGAAACCAACCGATGAAAAAGTTGCAAACAATTTATGAGAATCCGAACCTGAATTTGAAGGTTGAATGAAGGGCAAAGATTGAAGCTGAAACTTGAACGAACCTGGCTGAGAGATTGAAGACGAAGAACGAATCTCTGAAATTTGAAGGTTGAATGAAACTTGAGAGATTGAAGACGATGAAGATCTGGCTGAGAGATTGAACGACGAAGAAGATCTGAAAAAAGAGGGAATGCGCGTGAAATTTGTAGCAGGTTACACTCCAACACGGTTTGGTGAAAATACTTTGTAGTGTGATTGTGAGTTATTATAATTTTTTTTCTAAACTAATTTTTTTTAGTCTTTTTTTTTTTCACTAGAAGGCCCAATAATAGCACTTATGAAGAAGTGCTATCTAAGGTACTAAAAAGTGCTATCTTAAGTATACATATTATAGCACTATCGCTAAACTGCTATTAAACGTCTTTGATAAAAAATAATTTCCTACCTACAATAGCACTTCTGATAGTAAAGTGCTATTATACTTATTTGAGTGAGATATTTAATAGCACTTGTGTAAAAGTGCTATTAAATTAGTGCTATTGTAAGCCAAAATTGTAGTAGTGACTTAGATTTACATATATATTTTGATTCTCAATTTATATATTTTATAAATATATAGCGCTGTCGGTGTTTTATATTTTTTACCTTTGCGGTGTTCGTATCTGTATCGTGTCGCAGTGTCCGAGTCTGTGCTTAGTTTGCTAGTTTGTGAAAGGTTCCTCGCAAATTAACAACAGCTGATATTGAAAGAAAAAAAAGTCAGCATTGAATTAATAGATGGTTTCATGACTGGAATCTTAATAATCGGCTTATGGAAACTGTCCAATGGAATTGGTCTAAATTCTCGAGACATTGGAGTGAATCTACTTGTATTTTAGAAATTTCCTCAGTTTTACTCTCTCCGTCCCAAAATAAGTGACATATTTTTGTCTTTGAGTATTATTTATATGATCTACTTTGACTATATTTTTCTACTAATATATATGCAAATATTATCATATGAGATGTTGTTTGATTTGTCTTGATGAGTATTTTCAAAATATATAATTTTTATAATTTTTAATGAAATATAATTTAAGATATTAACAATTAAAGTTGTACATTGTCAAACGTGACAGTGGTCAACTAGGTCAGTTATTTTGGGACAGAGTATCAAAAAACAGAGGTGAGGAACCAATCTTGTGGTGAGTGTTTTTCTTTGGAATAAATACGTTGGATTTGGATAAATAGGAAGTTAATCAAATAAAGAAATAAATTAAGAGATGGATTGATATTGACATGTGAAGGCATATACTTCAATGAAGTATCAACTAATAATTAGTTAATTCAGTGGTGATTGACATCGGTGACAGAATCCGGATTTAGGGATGCAAATTTTTTAGCGTATAATATATATAATTTTTTCTAGCTATAACTTAAGTAATTATTTAGTGTATATTTGATTTTACCGTGAATTTTTTTTTATTTTAAGTGAATTAATTTTATAAAATTAATTCGGACTAAATTATAGTTGAGATTAAAGTGAATTATTTTTAATACATTTATCTATTTTAAAAGAATTAAATATGTCAAAATTAATTCTCCATGTTTAGAATCAAATCTATCTCTAAAATTAAAAGCAAACACTTACTATATATGAATGTTACAACATATATTAATATTCATCTGAACATCCCAGTGGTTGAGCCATAAAATGTGAAGGAAAGACCCATCTTCGATCCTTTGTTAGATTTGTTTTGCAATTTATTTATTTATATCAATATTTGAAAAAACTTAAAATCTCCATACTCTACAAAAAAGAACCAAGAAATGGCCACTGTTCATTTCATACAGCGCGCCACATCATCTCCCTTGGGGAAGTTTTTTTATTTTTTGGGAGGCTATGTTGGGCAAATAAACCTTCTCCAGATACGCTCTTCTCCTGTTACACCTTCTCTAGATTTGCTCCAGATACACCTTCTCCAGATTTCTCCAAATACACCTTCTCCAGATTTGCTCTTCTCCATGTATGCTCTTCTCCAGGTACACCTTCTCGTGTTATTTTATCAATTTTTGTTTTAGCTGGGTTGAGGATCTACAAATTTAGGTTGAGGATAGATATTTCCTCATCAACAATTTCTAATCGATTTGATAAAAAAAAAGGACTTTATGAATAATTGGAAGGATTTGGGTTTGGAATAAGAATTGGGAGTGAGACTGACGGTTTTGGATCGGCAGGGTTTGGAGCAAGTAGTGCAGACGAGATTGAGAACGGGTTATGTGGATTTGGAGAAATTAGAAATTAAAATTAGGAAACATACTTGACATTCCAACTTGCTTCTCTTTTCTCTATCTCATGTATGTTCTCTTTGGTTTCAATTTTCATTTTCTTGCATATTCTTTTTGGCTACTGGTGATGGTGATGATTTCTTGAAGGTGATGATTTTTTTTTCTAGATTTCTAGATGGTTTTGTTGATTGAGAAGGTAAGTCTGCTTGGGTTGTATGTATACAAGGACTGATAATTGATTAATTAGTAATAGGGAGAAAAATACATGCTACTATTAGGAGTTAACAATGGAAGCAATAGCCACTGATTTTTCAAATAAGTTGGACAATTTCATAGGTGGTTTGCCTATGAAGTTCGTTTGTGAAAAGTTCATGCCTTCCTTAATCCAATTGAAACGAGTTCTACTAAGATGATATTAGTTGATGAGAAGGTTAGTGTATTCTCTTTCCTGAATTTTATTTGCGTTGATTGTGTTTTTATTTGCATTGATTGTGTGTTCTTTATAGTTTATATCTCCTTTAGATTTGGTGGCTGAATTGCAGTCAGGTAGGGAATCATGAAGAATTAAGGTTAGGGTTCTGAGGATTTGGGATGTCCCATATTTTTTGAATCCAGGAGAAACAAATGCTATTGAAATGATTTTGATTGATGAAAAGGTATGTAAATATAACTAATTTAAATGTTACTTTTGTGTGTTCTTAGTATTGGGTATAGTTTTTTAATGCTTTGATTCTTAAATTTTTGTTTGTTTAATCCCAGGGTACCACTTTCAATCCACACAGTTTGTTTTTCCAAATGAAGATCAAGGTTCAAAACTGTGAATGCCTCTCAATCCCCTTGAATGACTTATCTTTTAGTAGCATTTCAGAAATTTGCTCTCACACTGTTTTGATCATGAATATTTAGTTGGTGAGTATTATTGTTTTGAAGTGTATTTGTGTAATGAGTTGCTAGCGATAGTTGAATTTTGTTTTTTTCTTTCATAAACTGTTTTTATTATTTTGATTTTAAACATCATTGGGCTTATAACTGGAATATCACCCGAGAGAGAATATATTAGGGATGGCAAAATCACAAGGATGATTGTTTTCGAATTAAGTGACAACATGATCTTGGTTTTCTTTTCAACGTGGAACTAACTATTTTCTTGAACGTTTTTAGATTTAAGGTGAAATTTCATGTTTGTGATGGTTGGGATAGTGCTATATTTGTTTTTTTATGGTGATATGCATCAATTGCTTGGTCAACCATGTTCCTCAATTGTAGCTGCTGCAAAGGTATGCATCGTTTTATTCGTTATTTTCTTAGGTATTTATTATTTACTTAGTTTTTGAATTGTATATTATTTCTGATTACTGATTTATTTCTTATAAATTATATTTGTATCAAGGCTGAAAATTTTGAATTTTACCTTACTAAACTCAATGGCTTGGAAGGAAAGATTTTCCTGTTTAAGGTTGAAAAGATTTCTTCACCCAATCTTTTATCAGAAGACTCTTTTAGAGTCAAGAGGGTTTGTAATGACGCTTCTGTTATTGAAAAAATTTCTGTTAATGTTGGCTTAACTCCTATAAATGTTTGTTTCTCACTTTTCTGTTGTATTGTTTTGTTTGGTCATATATGTATTTTTTTTAATTGGTTATGAGTTAGTTTGACTAACTTTTGTTATGTTGCTGTTGATTTCTCATAATGATGGGATTAATGATGATGCAGTTGATGTTGAGGATGTTGAATGTATTCCCGCTACTCAGTTGGACGAATTTGTTTCTCATCTGATTGTTTCTCCTTTTGATTTGGCTGATTCTAAAAGTGACGATAGGCCCGGTAGTTATGTGAAGCGGAGCTTATCTCATGTTTTCGATAAAGTTGTTACGTTTGAGGCTTGCAAACCACTAAAGACTGTTAAAATTGAGAAGGAGTGATGCATTTCCTGTTCTCTATGATGCTTAGTGTTATTTTGTATTTTGAGTTTATGATTCAATAATTTGGAGACATATGTGTCTTCTATTTAGTTTGTTTTGTGTGTATGTGCTATTGTATTGTTAGCATTCATGTGTTTTCAATGTTTCTTTAGTTGTAGTGGTTTGTTTTTCACCATGTGTTTGAATAATGTAATGTTTCTATGTATTGTTTTGTAATTTATAATTGAAGTTGTGCCTTTATTAATATTATTGTTTTAATTTTTCAAACTTTTTATCTTCTAATAAGTAAAAGTTTTGTAAAAAAAAAAAAAGTGAAATATATACAGGTTATAACTTATATTGTCTATATATATTTGGATAGTTTTGTTGCATTGATTTCATCTTCATTGTGGTAGTGTTGAATGCGCCTGAAATGGGACCCTATTTTATTGGAGATAATCGTGTTGATTTATTGTGTTACTGTTGAATTAATTTAACAACTTGGAAGGAGCCCCAGGTGGTACATGTGAGGTTCATTTTGTTGGATGGTTGAAGATTCAAGTCTTTAGTTTGAATTTGGTCTTCCTACATTTTTCTTTGTGCATAAATTTATTAGGCATTTAGCTTGAAAGAAAAATTGGGAATCTCTACCTGGATGAGAGGTAGGAAATGATCTCATCATGAGTAGATTATGCTGCCTAAGAAATATGGTGTCATTTGCTTCAAAAAAGAAAAAAATGTAGTGTCATTTTATCATTACTCTTTTTTAAATGTGTATTTTTATTTAGGTTTAATTACATATTTAGTCTCTTATTTTTATTTTAGATTTCAAGTTGATCTTTTATATTTTAAAAGTTTTAATTTGATCCCTTATATTACTGATGTCAACTGTAATTTTTCATTTTTATTAAATTTTGAGTTAATTTCGTCTAATATTTCTGTTAAATTTTGAGTTAATTTCGTCAAAAACTTGCACATGACATCCTCTTAAATGGTTTCCCGCGAGTATTATATATTAATTATCCCCTAGAGTTTCATTTATCCAATGAGGTTTAATGTTGATATTTTTTATTGTAATTATTATAAGAGTTTAATTTGTATACTTTCTGTGTACAATTATATACTCTTTTCGGTCATTATTATAAACAAAAATTATATTTTTATATTTTTTAAAAAATAATGTATCTGACTTTAAAAAAAAGTAATATATTTGCTTAATAATATAAATTAGATACATTATTTTTTAAACAAACTTAAAAAGGTGTTTTTGCTTATAATAGTTACCGAAACAAGTACATATACATTCAATTCTAAAAAGGTGTTTTTTAGTTGATTCATTTTATATTATAATATTGTTAGTGAATTTGTTTTATATAATTTAGTGAAAAATATTTCATACTTTATTTAATAATTTTTTTAAAATTTGGCGTTTATTTTGTTTTAATATTTTGCTAGAAACACTTCTAAATTTAGATATCTTATTTTTTTTGTTGAATTTCCTCGATTTAATCTAATTGTAATGTGTTTCAGTAGTACTCCATTCGGTCTCGAGTATAAACAAGATTCATTTTTCAAGCTCATTGAATTATTTGTTTATTTGAAACTAAAACGTGTGTACCAAATACATAAATAATCCAATTAATCTAGAAAATGAATCTTTGCTTGTATTTGAGAGTTGAGACCATCTTATGTTTTGGCATGACGATTAATAAGAGTCAAGGACAAACATTAGGTCATGTTGGCTTGCATCTTCCTAGGCCAGGTTTTACACATGGTCAATTATATGTGGCTGTATCAAGAGTTAAAACTCGAGCTGGATTAAAAATACTTATAACTGATGATAGTGAAAAACCAAAAACATCTACCGTTAATGTTGTGTATCTTGAAGTATTTCAAAAAATATAAATGAATGATGTTTACATGTGTTTTATAGATTGGATGTATAATGTTAAAGATAGTTATGTAAGTATTTGCTGAAATATTTGTAAACATAATTTAGATTTTTAATTAATTATTTTCTTTTATTTTATGGCATTTATAATAATGATAAAAAAACAATAAATTACTACTCCCTCCGTTCCAAATTATATGTCACTTTGACATTTTTACTCATATTAAGAAATGTAATCATTGTTGTATGGAAAAGAGAAATTATGAGTTCATTTACAAAATTGTCCTTCATTTATGGTATTGAAAAAATAAATTGAAGTATTGAAAGAATATAGAGTAATAAATAGTTAAGGGTATAAATAGGAAAAGTTTCATTAAATGCTTCATTGGTAATGTAAAGTGACATATAATTTGGTACAAATTTTTCTTCAAAGTGACATATAATTTGGAACGGAGGGAGTAAAAAAATAATCATTCGTGCGACGCACAGGTAAAAAACTAGTATTAATTACACAAATGAAAAGACGGAGTGTGTCAGTTCACCTGCCAATTCCATCACTTACCAGAACATCAAGACAAAAGAAATGGTGGCACATTTGTAAATCTTTGGGTTGTAAAGTGCAAAAGAAAGGTTTAATTGCTCTATTGGTCCCTTAGAGACATTTTAGGTCCCTTAAAAATAAAAAAGGTTCAGATTGGTCCTTTAAAAACATATATTTTTGCCACGTTGGTCCTTTCTGTCAATTTTTTACAAAAACTGTTAGTTTTAATTGACTAAATTATAGATGTCATTAAGTGTAAGTAGTTCACCAAAGACCTTATTAATTTTTTAAATTTTAACCATTAGATTTTTTTTGTTATAAAGGAGGCCATTGGATCTTGCAAATATATTATATCTTACAATAAACCATCAACACCCAATTTATTAAACCTTATGGTGTTTGTTCCATACAAAATCATTTTCCATTTTCTTCTACCTCCATGGTTATTCTGAGTTGACATAGGGGTCACCCTCCATGGCCATCTCTATCTATTGCGTTTCGAAAAAGATTTCATCTGCTACTGCATTGGGGACCTCTCACTCTTCATCCATCACCACTTTCAAACTCGCCTAAATTTAAAATAAAATCGATAAGTTGGAGTCTTAGATCTATAAACAACATAAGTGAGACCATGAACTGGGAGTCTTAAATCTATAAATATTCATCTTTCTCTAAGTTTCTTTTGATGACATATTCCCCATCGTTATGAATAAGATTTTTTTTCCTCAAATGAAGAGTATTGTTGTTATTGTTGTTGTTCAATTTGTTTGAAGTTGTGGAGGTGGTTGTTGTGGTCGAATTTGAGTGATTGTGAAGAAGAGTATTGTGTCCATGAATTTGGGTTTGAAGATTTGTGTTGGAAGATTTTGGGTTGAAGATCTAAGTTGAATGTTTGAAGATTTGGCTTTTTGGGAATTTTATTTTTTTTGTTTATGCATTTATGAGTTGTTTTATGATTTTGTTGAGTTTTTTTCTAGATTTTGCTGATGATGATTTTTTGGATTTTAAAGAACAATTCTGAAAATTTTAAGAATGTCATGAAGATGTTAATGAAGATGAAGAAGGAGAAGAGGAAAGAAGATGAAGAAAAGTAAAATAAATTAAGTGTTGGTGGTTCATTATTAGATATCATAGATTTGCAAGATCCAAAGGCATATATTTAAAGAAAAAGATCTAATGGTTTTAATTAAACATTTTAATGAGGTTTATGGTGGACCATTTACAGTCTTAGTACACTTTATATATTTGGGGTTAAAATTTAACGAAAATGACCAATGTAGCAAACAAATATGTCTTTAAGGGACCAATCCGGACCTTTTTATCTTTAAGGGACCATTGTGGAATCTAAAATGTCTTTAAGGGACTAATAGACCAATTAAGCCCAAAAGAAAAATACTAGGGGCTGCAATTAATGTCAAACCAGAAAAAAGCAGCCGGGATGATTGGCTAATTGGAGGCAGACAGTCAAGCAGGTCTCTGTCATCATCAAACAAGTTATAATAGTAGAAGTTATGATAATACTTGTGATTGTTGTCTGAGAATTTTCTTCCCATCCAGGTTGCATAATGAGCTCTATTTGAATAATATCAAGTCCATGTTTAATTGATATGACATTTGAATGTGAATTGAACAAACTTTGATGTATTTTAAGAAAATGGTCAGTTTAGGCATGCATTGCCTTTGGTAAGAGTTGAGAAAATGTTTGATCATGTTCAGTCTAAACTTCCAGGTGCTCCTAAGTTTCTCCTTTGTCTACTTCTTGTTTACACTTTTTTAATACAATTGTCATATGCCCTTCTTAATCAAAATTAATTGCATATGTGAAGGTTTGTGGAAGATAAATGCTAAGGTATATTAATTCTTACATCGGTTTTTCTTAAAATGTCTCATCAACCACTTCCTTTTGTGCTCCCTCCCATTTAACATTTTTTCCCCTATTATTATTATAGGGCTTGCGTCCATCCCTAATGTATCTAAAGCTCCCACTCTCATTTTGGACACGGATGTTTCTTATCGTTCACCTGGACAAACTGAAATTCCTTCAATTGTTGCGGTAATGGATGTTTAATGCGCAAGTTGAGTTCATTTTATGGTCTCAGTATAAGACTTACTATTATCTAAAATTGATTGATTTTTCTGTGTGCATACATATGTAGGTTGTAAGCTCGAGGCAATGGGCTATGATATCTAAATATAGGGCATGCGACCGAACTCGGGGTGCGAAGGTGGAAATGATAAACAATTTGTTCATGCTAGTGCCTGAAAAGGAGGATGAAGGAATTATAAGGTTTACTTATTGATGACACGCAAATATATGATGTTTTTAGGTTAGTTTTTATTACTTTTAGTCAACTTGAAGACCAAATCCAAGCAAAAAGCCTAAATTTACGAAGTTACTTGACCAAGAAGCAAGAAAGTGAAAATTGCATTAAAAGTAGCAAAAAAGCAGCAAAAATAGAAGAAACGAGAAGTGCACCAAAATTGTCATAGCTGGAGCTACAAGTATCAGATTGAAGCTTGTGACCATGCGTTGGAAAGCTAAGACAAAGAGCTACAACTTTCATGTTGAAGCAAAAATTTAGTTTTGAGGTTATCATCGTTCCACGATGTAATCTATCGGGACACAATGGGATCAATCTTGGGCGCCAAGGAAACAAACCGTGTGCTTGTTAAGCAACAAAGCCATCATACCACGATGAAGTATAGCGTGCCATGATGAAAATTTCTGAAGCCTTCGTGGTACGATAGCCACACGATGGGGCACAATGAGAAGCCCAAGTCCGCTAGAAAAATTATAAATATAGTCTTCCTCCTTCACAATTACTCATTCAGAAGTTCAGAGAACTATAAGCCTCTAAGGAGCAAAGAGGGCTCAGGAGGAGCTCTAAAGGGAAGGAGATTCTCCCCACCATAGGGAGAGGAAACTTCCTCCATAAGGAAGCGAGGTTATTTGTATGCATATTTTTACTATCTTGTTTTAATATGCATTTTAGTAGCTAAGTACTTTTAGGTTAGGTCGAGTAGATGAACTCCCTTATGAATGCTTGAAACATGTGATGCGGTATTTCTCAAGTTTATATTAATTACTCAATTCCATTATTATGCTTATGCCTTAGCCTTGTTATAAAGCTTCATTTATTTATATAGGTCAATATCTATAAATGAACTCATAGACCTAGGCGGTATCCGTGACAGCGCAAACTATGGCCCGACATGAGGACATCATAAATAATTAGATGAACCAGAATCTCATAGTAATCTAATTAGGGGCTTAACGTACCAAAAGTATATATAGGATTAATAACACATTCAATTCGGCTTGTTACCTCGTTTGCCCGAACCAGAAAAAGGCTAAGACGTTGAGAGCTTGTATGGATGAGTTTAGCTCAAAGGAAATACAAGGGTCCCCGTATACCTAGGGGAGTAGCGGTCTCGATACAAGTGTAATAGGATAGGAGACGTCTTATAACTACAAACGCGAAATTAATCTACCAGATAATAAGATAGGAGAGTATGCGGTATAACCCCAAAACACTAAGCATGAGTAGGGGAGGGATTCGAAAGTACTTGACCTAGCTTTTTCCTTTGATTTTCTGTATCTTATATTATCTAATTTTGTCTCAAAAACTCTTTTAAAAACAAAGTGAATGCAAAACTATCTTAATTCCTAAACGAAACTAATCATTTTGACACGATCCCTGTGGATACGAAATCATTCTAGACACTAAAATGTGAATTATTACTCGACGATTGACTGGTTCACTTGCCAAACATCAGTCACTTATTTTTAATTCCTTGAAATTAATTCAGCATGAATTGCTCCATTGTATTTTTCACTTCTATTTGGTCTATTGCTGTATATCACATCTATTTGTATAACAAACTCCTCTTTTGGATTCTACATGATCATAAGATCCATGCACTATTCTGTTTTTATGTCTTGCATATTTGTGTGATTAGGCACCTGAGGCAGTGTTTTGATCTTTAAATGATTTGCAACGGCTTTCAGTTGATGGTTTATTTATTGAATATTTGTTTTATGATATGCAGGGATCTCTTGATTGATTTCTATACACGTTATGGGAACCAAAAACCCGACAACATAATCATTTTCAGGTTAACTTTCAATGGAATATCTTGATTGATTTCTGTACAGACGGATTTGATTGTTTTGGAATTATGTTTTTGGTATTATGATACATTCAATTGAAGCTTTTGAAGTAAATTATGGAATATTTTATAACAATATTTGTTGTATGTCAAACAGTTATCAGCAGAGCAACACTTCTCGTATTAGTGTAAACTATGGAATATTTGAAGTAAATTATGGAATATCTTATAACATTCTATCATGAGTTTTATTCATTTGTTTATATTTATATTTTGAATTTGAATAGTAAGTTCTCGTATTAGTGTAAACCTTGTATGCAGTTGCTCCAATCTGCTATGCACACTTGGCGGCTTCCCAGGTTAAACAGTTCATGAAGTTTGAGGATATTGTTATATCTAAATGTAGACTAATTTATATTATATAAATTATATAATATTAGAAAATTTAGCATATCAAAATTTATTTAATAATATACCAAAAATACATTAATTAATAGTTTTTTAATCAAACATACAAGGGTTATTGTTATTTTTTACTAAAACATACGGTGGTTATTGTTATATCTAATTGTACAGTCGGATTTCATCGTAATCCAAATGGAATAACAATGTCAAAATTAAAGACTTACAAATGCTTTTACAAGGGTTGAGAAAACAAATTCTCCAAGATTTATTTAAGGAATAAAATTGCGCAGAGTAACTAATAATAAAAAGTTGGTTCAGGTATAACTCTCAGTCAACAAACTCTATAGCCACATTTTTAAAATATATATTTGAACATCCAGGATAACAATTAACTAGAAACTCTAGACTACATCTAGGCGAGTGTTATGGTGTAGGACTAATTTTCACGCTTAGATTAAAATGTTCCTTAATGGTCTTGCAACACATGATTTTTTTCTCTCTCACTCACTTACTTCATTCTCTCTTCTCGTTGACCACGAAATTCTTATCGTCACCGTCGTGCTGCCCAAAATAGTGCACCGTCCATAAAGTTAAATCCGGCCATCATCTCAGATCTTTGAAAAACAAATAAGTTAGATTCATCCTTATATATCAATGCTTAAGGTTGTGTATCATTTGACTCTACAGATGTGGAATTTCTTTTTCTCACCACTTTTTTCTTCTACTTTAGTCATGACATGAGTTGGAATATCACAACTTTTTTCTCATTTTCTTATTAGCAAATTTACGTTAAAAAGTTTCTTCAAGCTTTCACTCCACAATCTCTCTTATTTTTATTAGTTTGTTTCTTCAATTTGATTAGTGATCTAAAATTTTCATATCTTTGGATTTTATTTTTTTCATTAAAATAAATTTAAAGGATCTTTTTTTTCGTGCAGCCAAATGTAAATGTATTGGTGAACCAGATTCATGACAAAGGGGACAAGGGAATGAGAAGGGGAGTTCGAGTTCATGAGTGAAAAAAAGGTGGAGGAAGAAGAAGAAGAAAAGTTGTGTGTGGAGGGTGTATCATATTTATGTATAGATAGATCAATCTAATGGTTAATATTTACTTGTGCATCACGAAACATATGTTTAACTATTGCACATTGTAACACCCAAACTCGAATTTACAGAAAATACTAACTTTACAAAAATTCTTTTCAAAAACTCGCAGCGGATAAAATACTTCATTGTTTAAAATCAAGACCAAGATACAAAACACTAGTTTGAGTATTACATTCTCCAAAAATAATACTGGATAATAAAAATAGTATTCACCGGTCCATACAAGAAAGTCTCATTTAATACAACATAAATACATAAAAGACTCGATGTACAAGAACCCTTCTCGTGTCCTAATCAGAGCAGAGCTTCACCGACAAATCATACCAAAAACACCTGAGGATCTGAATAGCCCAACGATCCACAAACACACAAAACAGAGAGTTAGATATATATAACCGACACATAATAAATCAAAGCAACGCACTATCTTTTATCTCAACAACATCATACATCAACATATACACATATCTCACTCAATTATTCCTCATACTGCATAATCCAACATCAATAACAAGATAAGGACATTTTCACAATTAAATGTACATATATCTATTCACCATTTGTCAACAATCAATAAGAATATATCTCAATTAATACACACTTATTCATTTACCAATCTTCAACACATAGCATAATTAATTGTTCACCTTCCTAATGCAACTAATGTCACCTTCAATGTTATGTTCCTAAACACATCTACATGTGGTACCAAATCACCATCTATATCGGATACAAGAATCCGTTTCACCATCCATTTTCACCATCCATTTGACACGACATATGCATGAATGAAGTGTCATCAACAACATGTAATTATACATATAAAACATCACCAACATTGTATGTAATATCACATGACTTCACCATTTTCACCAACCATTGTTTGCACATATACAAACACACATCACATATATTCAACATCATCATCATCAACTATATATATATATATAACACATACATATATAAATCTACAACGTCAACTTCATTATTATCATCGTCCATCATTATAATATTCACCAAACATACATGCATATATATATATATATATATATATATATATATATATATATATATATATATATATATATATGAGGAGGGATCCGTTGACTCCAGGAGTAAGTCTCCTTAAAGTTACTCCGCTTAATAACTCGATATCGGCATTATATTTCTTCAATCCAACCGGTTGAATTCAAAGATCTCATTGAGTAGATCAACTCCACAAATTTTTATAAAGATTCAAAAAATGTAGTTATGTATTCATACTATTGAAATTCAACGGTTCTTTTTAAAAGTTTGTTGTACGTTCAATTGAAGTTATCAGAAAAAGTATCAAACGATTTTGAATTTTTATAAAAATTTATGGAGTTGATCTACTCAATGAGATCTTTGAATTCAACCGGTTGGATTGAAGAAATATAATGCCGATATCGAGTTATTAAGCGGAGTAACTTTAAGGAGACTTACTCCTGGAGTCAACGGATCCCTCCTCTATATATATATATATATATATCTATAACACACGTATACATATATATATAAATCAACAATATCATCATCATTATTATCATCATCATCAATCATTATCATCAACAATCATTATAATATTCACCAAACATATATATATATATATATATAAATCAACAACATCACCATCATTATTATCATCATCTATCATCAATTATTATCATCATCATCAATCATTATCATCAACAATCATTATCATCAATCTTTATAATATTCACCAATCATATATATATAATACACATGTACTGTCGCGGTGATTTTTGGATATCGAGTTATTAATTAACTTCGAATCGCAATTTAATATTCAACCACCGATCTTTACTTTATCCGAGGGAAAGGGAAAAAGTTCGAAAAAAACCTTATTTTTTAGAGATCAAGATCCGGGGGTTAGTTATACGAAGAGAAGGTACTAGCACCCTAAGTATCTATAGTATCCTATAGGAACCTCTTGTTTTTATTCTAACTTTGTGCTTAATTTTAATTGCTTGTAAAAAATGTATAAGTGTAGGAATTAAAGTGATGATAAAAAAGAGTTTAAGGTGAAAAAGAAAAAAAAAATGTTTTTTTTATTGATTTTATTTGATTCGCAAAGACAAGTCTCATGCCTACGTACCTGAAGGATCAAAATCTCGTAGTTCGGGGTAAAAGTTACGAGTAAATTTGTTTGTTTAACTTTAAGGTTTTGAAAATGGTTTTAAAGGCTAAAAAGTCAAAAGTGGCAAAATGTGAGTTTGATTGATGTTAGTTTATGAAGAAAGTCTAAATGGTTAAATTGATTGAGGTTTGGTTATGAAAGGAGGCGCGAACACTTGGTTTAAAATCCAAGGTTTTTTGAGAAAAAAGATTTTAATGATAAAAGTCACTTGGTTTAAAATCCAAGTTTTTTGCATGATTAAAATATATGATTGAAGAAAAAGAACACTTGGTTTAAAGTCCAAGGTTTTTGCGATAAAAGAACACTTGGTTTAAAGTCCAAGACACTTGGTTTAAAATCCAAGTTTTTTGCGATAAAAAGAACACTTGGTTTAAAATCCAAGGTTTTCACGATAAAAGAAGCACTTGGATTAAAATCCAAGGCACTTGGTTTAAAATCCAAGTTTTGCGATAAAAAGAACATTTGGTTTAAAATCCAAGGTTTTCACGATAAAAGAATATTTGGGTTAAAGTCCAAGCTACTTGGTTTAAAATCCAAGTTTTGCGATAAAAAGAACACTTGAGTTAAAATCCAAGGTTTTCACGATAAAAGAAACGTTTGGTTTAAAGCCCAAAGTTTTGAAAATGGTTGATGACAAAATATTTTTGTGCTTTTGAGAATAAATTGCTTTGATATTTTAAAGAGGTGTTGACCTCATTTTTTTTGAGAAAAAAATAGGTAATGGTTTCAATTGGAATGTTGGGTTCCAAATTATATATATAAAAAAAAGTAGCGCGCCTAAACGACAACTATATTGAATAAAACTAAGCGTAGAAGGATTTTCACAATGACATTGGATCAAAGCGATATCCTTTCCCTCGGAATTTAACATTCTAACGTTTCGCGGAAAGCGATAAAAATAAATATGCATGAGATGCAAGTTTCATTTATGGTGTACATTAAATCCTAAGATACATTCTAACATATTTGCGAGAAAATAAACATGAAATGATGCAAGAGAGGGGATGCTATGCAATTTTATTTATAGATTACACTTGGCCTAATTACATTCTAATTCCAAAAGCAAAATAAATGGCGATTTAAGAAAGCATAATACACACAATACAACAATACTAGTAACGGTGCCAAAAAATAAATGGATTAAGTGAATAAACATAGACAAATGTTAGATTAGAGAAGGTTAATAAGTTAATGACAATAAATAAAATAAAGAGCATGAGTAATAAAATGTTAGATTAGTGAGCAAATATATAAAAAAAACTAAGCAAAATAAATAAACATGAATTAGAGCAAAAATAAACACAAATAATCATGAAATAAATAAATAATAATAAAAACAAAAGACCTCCAATTAGTGCTTATTTTGGATTTAATAGCTCATTGAAGCACATTCCATAAGCACTTTTTATCATAGGTTAAAAAAAATAAAAATAAATAAAAAACAGAAGGGGTGCAAATAGCAACATGAAAACAAAGGGGGGTGCAAATAGCACTACTGAGTCCAAGCCCAGCTGGGGGCATAACCCAAAGGGTGGTGTGTGAAGCTGTCATACCCCAATTTTTGACCTAAGGTCCCACCTCACATCCATATGTCATACATTTTTGTCCGGAATATTTTTTGCTCTTTCAAATGAAATTTCGGCAGAGAGGTATTTTAAAATACCTCATTTTTTTTTTGTGTTTGTTCTTTGGTTTTATTATTATTATTATTATTATTATTATTATCATCTTTATTATCATTTTTTTTTTATTAAAATAAAAGCAAAATTTGTAGAAAAAGAAGAAGACAGCCGTGCTGCCCCTTTCCCTTTTTTTTATTATTATTTTTTTTAGTTTTGTTTTATTATTATTTTTATGTATTTTATTTATCTATTTCTTTTTGTTTTTTTATTAATTAAAAAATAAAATGTGTCCAAAGTCAACTTTCAATTTCTCCAACACGCAAAGGAACTGGCTTTCTGCAGAAAGCTTGTACTTTTTTTCCCAAATTCAGTCCTGTGTTCCCTCCAGCATTGTCCTTGTCCAGTTTGAAGCCAGATCCTTTGGATCTGAGGAAACCAATTTTCGTGTATATAATGAACAGAGGTAGATGAACAGGAGGAGGTTTTTTTTTCACGGCCAAACACAAAAAACATCACAAACCCTAAATTATTTTTTTCTTCCAACAGAAAAGCAAACACCAAAAATCAGAAACAAAAAAAAAACTTTTCAAAACCCATACACAAAGAAAAAAACAGCACTGTGTTTTTTTCTTCAAAAATCCAGAAAACGAAACACACCAAAAAAAAATCATCATCAAAAAACATTCCTTTTCCCAAATCCAGAAAACGAAACAAAAAAAAAAATCAAAGAAACATCCCTTTTTTCAAAACCCACGAAACCAAAAAAAACAACAACAAAAAAAAGTATACGAACCTTTTTCTTCAAAAAACAGAAACGGAATCGGAGAGGGAGAAGAAGCAAATCCGGAACACATAAAGGTTGGGTTTTTTTTGTGTTTTCTTTTTTTTCCGATCTAGAACTTTTGGCTAGGTTTTAGAAGTTTTTGTTTGTGGATTTGGGTTTAGAAAGAGGTTTAGAAGATTTTGATGTAAAAAAAATTTTTTTTTTTAAAAAAAAAAAAAAGCTAGCCGGCGGAGCCGCCGCCGGAATCGCTCCGGCGTGGCGGCGTCTCGCCGGAAGGGATGAAGATTCATCCCTTGTTCTTCATATGAAGAACCCTAGCAGAGCTAGGAGATGAAGATGAGAGAAGAAGAGAAGTGGGCGGTGAGAGAGAGAAAAATGAGAGAAAATGTGATTTTTTTGTGGGTTTTGGGTATTTATACCCTGGCCCAATCAGGTGCGTGCTGGTGCATGGCCTTACGGTGCACCAGCGCACCCAGAACCATCCAGATCTGATCTATGGTCCATGATTCATTACTTCTATGATCAGATCAGGGCTGTCTGATCAATCAGACGGCCCAGATCTCATCCCTGTTTTTTTGCACAAAAAACACACGCCCTTGGGCCTTATGGGACTGGGCCTGGCCCAGTTTTGCTATCCACACCCCCCCTGTCTTGCTATTCACACCCCCTGCTCTACTTTTTTTTTTTTTTTATTTATTTTGGTCTATTATATTCGAATGTCATTTAATTTATTTATTTTGTACATTATTTACATGTTATATGCTATATTTAAAAATATCAAAACGCCAAAATATGCATTGTTATTTATTTTGTTTATCATTGCTTCGATGTAAAATTGCAAAAAATATATTGTGTGATTTATTTTGTGTAAGTCCAAAAGAAAAGGGAAATGTTTCGTTAACCCCACGTGACGTTGTTTTTTCTCGCTTTTACTTGTTCGCTTTTTTTGAACTTGAAATAAAAATCATTTTATTTAAATAAAAGAAGAATGAAAAAAGGAGTGGTTTGGCGGATGACTTTTCACTCTCCGGTGACTTCGGACTTCCTGCCGGATGGCTTGCGGTCCGAATAACCGACGTTCTAAAAATATTTTTTTTCTTAAAATAATAAAAAGCAAAAACATTCAAATATTTTTTTAAAAAAGGAAATCATTTTATAATAAACTTTGACTTTCGTCGAGAAACCTTTTTTCAAACTTTTTTTTCAATAAACGCTCTAATACACTTAAGCATATTTAAATATTTTCACAAAGACTAAAAAATACAAAAACAATCCAAATCTTTTGCCGCTTGGCTTTTCAAATTCAAACTTTTTTCCTCAAGAGAGTTTGGACGTGAGTCATTTCTAGTTGAAATTCATTTTCCCATGACATATGGCAGGAAAAGATATAAACTTTTCAGTATGTTCGTGGCGGATTAAAAAGGAGTTTAAACTTAAGATGACGACTCGTCTTTTCTCCTAAAATCAATCAAACAAATCACGATTACAAATTTTACCCCGAACTACGAGATTTTGATCCCTCGCGGGTACGTAGTGCAAAAGACCTTGCGTCTTCCCAATTCAAAATTAATAAAACTTTTTTTCTTTTTTCTTTTGAATATCCCAAAATTAATAAAAAAAAATCTCTCAGCATTACCCAATCATTTATAAGCAAAATTTTACAAGCAAAACATTTTAGCACAAAGAAATACATATTTTACAAGAGGTTCCCGTAGAGTACTACGGATACATAGGATGCTAATACCTTCCCTTTGTATAACTAACCCCCGAACCTTAAATCTCTAAAAAATTTATTATGGGTTTATTCGATCTTTTCCCCTTCCCTTGGATAAATTAAAGCTCGGTGGTGAATCATAATTTTTGAGAACCAAAGTTAACCAATAGCTTGGCGTCCGAAAATCACCGCGACAGAAATGGCGACTTCACTGGGGACATCCCAAGAGGGTTGAGCCTAACTTGTATCTATGTTATATTTTGTGCTTTTATTTTTCTCGTAATATTTTATATTGCTTTATTATGCTTATATGTTTGGGTTTGATATTTATGAGAGAAAAGTCCTCTACCCGGATTTGAGCAAAAACTTAGGATAAGTTAGTGGTCGAGTGTTGGCCTTCTTGGTGGATACCTTGTAGGGTTAACATGAAAACCACACCTAGAGTAGACCCTCTTGAGAATATTGTTGTCTTGCGAGGATTTGCAATGGCGATGATGTTTTCTCGTTGGATCCATGACTCTAGGGACCTTTTAAACCAGTCTAGAACCTCGAAACATGTTATTAGGGACCTCTGTTTAGAACCCTAATTGGTGGTTAAGTGTTGACCTTCTTGGTGGATACCTCGTAGGGTTGACGCGAAAGCCACACCTAAAAGAGATCCCTTGGAAGT